>CM053034.1:80295650-80695650 GCA_028564925.1 Lithobates sylvaticus | reverse complement strand
ATATAATATATATATATATATATATATATATATATATATATATATATATATATATATATATATATATATATACATATATATACATACATACATACATACAGGCTTGTATATAAGTAGTCTAGCCAAGCCTATACCTGACTGTAGGCCATTGCCTGAGTGCGTGTTCAAAGATACTTTCAGCCAGGCAGGTGACTCACTGAGCTGCAGTTCATAAAATATATATCCACTGCATTGTATTCCAGCCAAGCCTATACCTGACTGTAGGCTATTCCTTGAGTGCGTGTTCAAAGACACTTTCAGCCAGGCAGGTGACTCACTGAGCTGCAGTTCATTTAATATATATATATATATATATATATATATATATACAGGCTTGTATGTATATATATATATATATATATATATATATAGTCTAGCCAAGGCTATACCTGACTAGGCCATTGCCTGAGTGCGTGTTGAAAGACACTTTCAGCCAGGCAGGTGACTCACTGAGCTGCTGCTCATAAAATATATATCCACTGCATTGTATTCCAGCCAAGCCTATACCTGACTGTAGGCCATTCCTTGAGTGCGTGTTCAAAGACACTTTTAGCCAGGCAGGTGACTCACTGAGCTGCAGTTCATTTAATATATATACAGGCTTGTATATGTGTGTGTATGTATATATATATATATATATATATATATATATATACAGTGGTGTGAAAAAGTGTTTGCCCCCTTCCTCATTTCCTGTTCCTTTGCATGTTTGTCACACTTAAGTGTTTCGGAACATCAAACCAATTTAAACAATAGTCAAGGACAACACAAGTAAACACAAAATGCAATTTGTAAATGAAGGTGTTTATTATTAAAGGTGAAAAAAAATCCAAACCATCATGGCCCTGTGTGAAAAAGTGATTGCCCCCTAAACCTAATAACTGGTTGGGCCACCCTTAGCAGCAACAACTGCAACCAAGCGTTTGCGATAACGTGCAATGAGGCTTTTACAGCGTCCTGGAGGAATTTTGGCCCACTCATCTTTGCAGAATTGTCCTAATTCAGTTACATTAGAGGGTTTTCGAGCATGAACGGCCTTTTTAAGGTCATACCACAACATCTCAATAGGATTCAGGTCAGGACTTTGGCTAGGCCACTCCAAAGTCTTCATTTTGTTTTTCTTCAGCCATTCGGTGGTGGACTTGCTGGTGTGTTTAGGATCATTGTCCTGCTGCAGAACCCAAGTTCGTTTCAGCTTGAGTACACGAACAGATGGTCGGACATTCTCCTTCAGGATCTCTTGGTAGACAGCAGAATTCATAGTTCCTTTTATCACGGCAAGTCTTCCAGGTCCTGAAGCAGCAAAACAGCCCCAGACCATCACACTACCACCACCATATTTTACTGTTGGTATAATGTTCTTTTTCTGAAATGCAGTGTTCCTTCTACGCCAGATATACTTGGACACACACCTTCCAAAGAGTTCCACTTTTGTCTCATCGGTCCACAGAATGTTGTCCCAAAAGTCTTGGGGATCATCAAGATGTGTTGTGGAGAAATTGAGACGAGCTTTGATGTTCTTTTTGCTCAGCAGTGGTTTTCTCCTTGGAACTCTGCCATGCAGGCCATTTTTGCCCAGTCTTTTCCTGATGGTGGAGGCATGAACGCTGACCTTAACTGAGGCAAGTGAGGCCTGCAGTTCCTTGGACGTTGTTGTGGGGTCTTTTGTGACCTCTTGGATGAGTCGTCGCTGCGCTCTTGGGGTAATTTTGGGCGGCCGGACACTCCTGGGAAGGTTCACCACTGTTCCATGTCTTCGCCATTTGTGGATAATGGCTCTCACTGTGGTTCGCTGGATTCCCAAAGCTTTGGAAATGGCTTTATAACCCTTTCCAGACTGATAGATCTCAATTACTTTCTTTCTCAATTGTGCCTGAATTTCTTTGGGTCTCGGCATGATGTGTAGCTTTTAAGGATCTTCTGGTGGACCTTACTGTGTCAAGCAGCTCCTATTTAAGTGATGCCTTGATTGTGAACAGGTGTGGCAATAATCAGGCCTGGGTGTGGCTAGAGAAATTGAACTCAGGTGTGGACAACCACAGTTATAGTATGTTTTAACAAGGGGGGCAATCACTTTTTCACACAGGGCCATGATGATTTGGATTTTTTTTCACCTTTAATAATAAACACCTTCATTTACAAATTGCATTTTGTGTTTACTTGTGTTGTCCTTGACTATTGTTTAAATTGGTTTGATGTTCCGAAACAGACAAACATGCAAAGGAACAGGAAATGAGGAAGGGGGCAAACACTTTTTCACACCACTGTATATAGTCTAGCCAAGCCTATACCTGATTAGACCATTGCCTGAGTGCGTGTTCAAAGACACTTTCAGCCAGGCAGGTGACTCACTGAGCTGCAGTTCATTTAATATATATATATATATATATATATATATATACAGGCTTGTATATAAGTAGTCTAACCAAGCCTATACTTTACTGTAGGCCATTGCCTGAGTGCGTGTTCAAAGACACTTTCAGCCAGGCAAGGTGACTCACTGAGCTGCAGTTCATTTAATATATATATATGTATATATATATACAGGCATACCCCACTTTTAAGTACACAATGGGGGTTATTTACTAAAGCTGGAAAATGCAAAATCAGGCTCACTTCTGCATAGAAACCAATGAGCTTACAGGTTTTATTACCAAAGCTTAATTGAACAAGCTGGGGTTAGAAGCTCATTGGTTTCTATGCAGAAGTGAGCCTGATTTTGCACTTTCTAGCTTTATTAAATAAACCCCATTGTGTACTTAAAAGTGGGGTATACCTGTATATAGTCTAGCCAAGCCTATACCTGACTAGGCCATTGCCTGAATGCATGTTCAAAGACAATTTCAGCCAGGCAGGTGACTCACTGAGCTGCAGTTCATTTATTATATATATATATATATATATATATATATATATATATATATATGTATATATTTATATAGGCTTGTATATATATATATAGTCTAGCCAAGCCTATACCTGACTGTAGGCCATTGCCTGAGTGCGTGTTCAAAGAAACTTTCAGCCAGGCAGGTGACTCACTGAGCTGCAGTTCATAAAATATATATCCACTGCATTGAATTCCAGTCAAACCTATACCTGACTGTAGGCCATTCCTTGAGTGCGTGTTCAAAGACACTTTCAGCCAGGCAGATGACTCACTGAGCTGCAGTTCATTTAATATATATATATATATTTATACAGGCTTGTATGTATATATATATATATATATATATATATATATATATATATATATATATATATTAAATGAACTGCAGCTCAGTGAGTCACCTGCCTGGCGGAAATTGTCTTTGAACATGCACTCAGGCAATGTCCTAGTACGGTATAGGCTTGGCTAGACTATATATATATATATATATATATATATACACATATATATACATACATACACACATATATATATATATATATGTGTGTATGTATGTATGTATATATATGTGTGTATATATATATACCCGTGTCAAACCCTTTTTAGGACAATAACTTGCATATTAGTCTTTAAAATTCACACTTTTCTCACGTTCAAATCCCATAGACTTTAACGGTATTCGAATGTTCGCGCAAACTTTTGGTCCGTTCGCATGTTCTGGATGTTCGGCCCATCCCTAGTGGTGATCAGTGACTTAAAGCGGGGACTGCAATTGTATGGCAATAACTGATATTTTTGACACTTTGTGGGAACCAGTGACACTAATACAGAGATCAGTGTTAAAAAATATACACTGTCACTGTACTAATGACACTGGCTTGGAAGGGGTTAACATCTAGGGTGATTAAAGGGTTACATTTGTGCCTAGCCAGTAATTATGTGTGTACTGTAAGCTACTTTTACTAAGGGATGTGCCGTTTTTATTCCCTGCTTTTCAGGAAAACAAAAACCAGCACATCCCAGCAGACAGGACAGAGCTCTGTATTGTTTACATTGTCAAAGCTCTGTCCTGTCTTCCTCCTTGTCGATCAGTAGGCGCTGGCGGTCAATCATTGGCCGGCACCCACTGATCGACTTGTGCTGTTACTAATCACAGCACAGCTACTGTAGCGTGGCACATGTACACCCTACCCAGAAGTGCTGGATAACGTATTAGATACGTGAACCGACACAGAAGAGCCGATCTGCCGCAGTTCACCGCTGTGAGGTGGTCGGCAAGCGGTTAATCCAGTTTCATGCACCAGGGCCTATGTGTATTTGTGTTCCCTTATTTTTACTATATTACAGTGGAATTTTATCTCACTATGTATACATTCTATTGATCTTTTGGTTACTTCATATGGAAAGAGAAGAAAAAAAAAACAAAAGAAAAGAAAAAGTTACTGCAAGAAGAGAGAGAATAGTTATACCAGGCATTTTATGGGCAATGTTTACCTCTGGGTGCAATTCCTATAGAGCTGCGACTCTGCCTGTGTGTCTTTTCCTCCTCTTCTTCCTCATTGAAGTCATCCATGTCTGCAATGTCTGAAGGCTTTAGACTCAGGAGACTGGCAACACTCTGCATGTCTTCATCCCTGTCATGTAAACACAAAAAGTTACTGTAAATGTCAAGGTAAGACTAAACAAAGAATGTCACGTAGTATGTGTTCATATACATAAATTCTGCTTGTACTTTGGTGGTCCTGACTCCTGTGTGACCTGAGCATGGTATAATTGACATTTTGCATAATTATGACCATTCGTTTAGGTCCCCAAAAATTCTGGCTATATTGTGTGAAAGTAACATGTCCAACTTTAAAGTGAAGCTTCACTCTTTCAGTCAACATTGACTATTTTTTTTTACATTTTTTAAGTTACTTTTTGGTATCCATGCCTAGGCAAATTACCGTATATACTCGAGTATAGGCCGACCCGAATATAAGCCGAGGCACCTAATTTTACCACAAACAACTGGGAAAACGTATTGACTCGAGTATAAGCCTAGGGTGAGAAATGCGCAGCTACTGTAAGTGGAAAAGAGGGTCAATGATGCCCATTTGCAGCCTCACTGTGCCCATGCAGATGGACAAAGTTGACCGATTTGGGGCCCTGTATTTCAGGGTCACTTAGTGCTAGGAACCCCATCTTTAG
Organism: Lithobates sylvaticus; assembly: GCA_028564925.1. Classification (NCBI taxonomy): domain Eukaryota; kingdom Metazoa; phylum Chordata; class Amphibia; order Anura; family Ranidae; genus Lithobates; species Lithobates sylvaticus. The sequence goes on along the minus strand of CM053034.1, from coordinate 80,690,531 downwards.
ATATGTTGTAGTGCTAATTCCACTGGGTTGGAATACAATATTTGGGGTTCCTAGCACCAAGTGTCCCCGAGATATGGGGCCCCAAATTCGGGTCAGAAAATCTCAAGCACTTTTCTGCAGCAGAGAATGACATTTTCTGAACCGACTTTGGGGCCCTGTATCTCAGGGTCACTTAGTGCTAGGAACCCCATCTTTAGATATGTTGTAGTGCTAATTCCACTGGGTTGGAATACAACATTTGGGGTTCCTAGCACCAAGTGTCCCCGAGATATGGGGCCCCAAATTCGGGTCAGAAAATCTCAAGCACTTTTCTGCAGCAGAGAATGACATTTTCTGAACCGACTTTGGGGCCCTGTATCTCGGGGCCACTTAGTGCTCGGAACCCCATCTTTAGATATGTTGTAGTGCTAATTCCACTGGGTTGGAATACAACATTTGGGGTTCCTAGCACCAAGTGTCCCCGAGATATGGGGCCCCAAATTCGGGTCAGAAAATCTCAAGCACTTTTCTGCAGCAGAGAATGACATTTTCTGAACCGATTTTGGGGCCCTGTATCTCGGGGCCACTTAGAGCTAGGAACCCCATATTTGGATATGTTATAGTGCTAGATCCACTGGGTTGGCACGCCAAATTTGGGACTAGACCCAAGTGGCCCCGAGATACGGGGCCCCAAAGTCGGGTCGGAAATTCTTTTTTTTTGCTGCAGAAAAGTGCTTGACTGGAGTATAAGCAGAGGGGGGCACTTTCAGCACAAAAAAATGTGCTGAAAAACTCGGCTTATACTCGAGTATATACGGTATGTCATACATCCCAGGAGTCTTTAGGAAGGGAGAAGGGGTTTTCTCAGCTAAGCACACCTTCCTGCATGCATGCCTAAGCTAAGGGCAGGTGGATTCCCTGAAGTAAATGATACATGAATCATGTGCCCTTACTTAAGATGGCCATGCCAGAAATGCTAGGGGGAGGTTTTCAAAGTGATTTCCCAGCAAAATAAAGCATTGAGACATGGATGGGTGGGTGAGTTTGCTTTGAATATTAAGAATTAATTAAATAGCGTTTTTGATTTGTGGTGCTCAGATGCAATGTGGTTCCGCTTTATTAGTAAATTTCACAGTTAGGGGGGATCGAAAAAACAAAAATACTGGCCCCCCTAAACGTAACTCTCCTGGCAGCAGAAAAACGCTAAATGTGGCAAAAAAGCGGTATCACTATTTTGCAGCGATTGCGTTTTTTGCCAAAATGTTCCTCTCTTGAACACTAATCTTCTGCATTCAGGAGAGGGAGATTTAACTGCCCCTAAACTCTGATAAAAGCCTATGTGTACATGGAAACATAAACTTTTATTGAGTTACGTAGATAATCAGGATGAAAAAAGTCCATCAAGTTCAACCAAGAAAAAAAAACAAGAAAAAAAAATTACAATCTCATATACACAAACCTATACCCACAGTTGATACAGAGGAAGGCAAAAAAAACTGCAAAGCATGGGGCTTTGGCAAAGAAACGCACATTTAGGAGCAGCAGTGTACATGAGGCCTAAGGCCTGTAACTGGGATAACTTGGAGAAACTGACATTAGATTATTAGGATCGAAGAAGCAGAACTATGTGATACAAATACAGTATGTAAATATGATTAATAATTATGACACTCATTAACTTACGTTTAGAGACCAAACAAAAACAGTATATTGGAATCATAATCATCCCAGAAGAATATAAATCATTATTAACTCTCCCATACAGTGTCTCAAAACATTCAAGGTATACTCCTTTTAAATTCACAAAATAGACAGCAAATCAAGACTCACAATCTAGATGCCCTACCATTGAGTCATAAAGACCAAACAAGGATTTTTTTCTGTTAAGGAAAATACACATATTTCCTTTTAAAGACCTTTCCACTGTGGTGTATGTGTGGGAGGAGGGGGTACTCAAGTGCAGTGCTTCCCAATGAGTTCACTCTGGCCAAGGAATAAGGTTTTTAGGGTTTTTGGCCCACCTTTATTTAAGCACCTCAATACCAAGCACTTTTAGCCCCTTCCTGCCCAGACCAATTTTCAACTTTCAGTGCTCGCACAATTTGAATGACAATTACTCAGTCATGCTCCACTGTACCCAAATTACATTTTTATAAAAAAATAATTCACACAAATAGAGCTTTTTTTTTTTGGGTGTTATTTAATCACAACTGGGTGTTTTATTTTTTGTGATAAAAGCAAAAAAGAGCAAACATTTAAAAAAAAAAACAATATTTTCTACTTTGTTATAAAAAAATATCCAATAAAATCAAATTTCAACCAAAAATTTGTCCAGAATGTATTCTGCTATATGTCTTTGGTACAAAAATCACAATAAGTGTATATTAACCGCTTCCCAACCGGCGCACACAGATGTACGTCGGCAGAATGGCACGGACAGGCATAAGGGCGTACAGGTACGTCCTTTTAAAAATGCCGCCGAGCCATCGCGCGCCGGTCGGGACCCCGGCGAGTCTGGTCGAACTCGATGGCCACGGGGATACCCACGATCCTCTCCTGGGAGGCTGAACGGGGAGATGCGGAAGTAAACAGCATCTCCCAATTCTGCCTAGCAACAAGTGACACTGATCTCTGCTCCCTGTGATTGAAGCAGAGATCAGTGATCACAGAAATACAGCCACGCCCCCCACAGTTAGTAACACGCTCCTAGTATCAAATGGGGGGAGGTTTTTGGGACTTTAGATGAGGCACACATGCCATGTGCCTCCATCCCTACTACTGTTTAGAAAAAAAGGGGGAGAAGTTGGACTTTAAATGAGAAAGATGACTTTGTGGAGGCAAATTAAGATTGAAAAAATTGCAGATTTTATTAATAAAAGTATCATATGAAATATGGCAAAATAGAAACCACATATTCAGTAGGTATGCTGATTAGTATTGACTCCACCCACACGTAACATACAGGTGTGGGATAGGTAGAGGAGTTAACATACATATAGTACTTCTGAAACAATCAGTTAAAATCTTATATTGAATAGATTCATATATATACATGTATCATATACCATGCAACCGAGGTCCCCAAGTAGTCTTCCCCGGGAGCTGAGGTGACTGCAGTCACGCGCAAACGGGGCACATCCAACAAGCCTCCCGATGACCCATGACATGTCATGGGTCATCGGGAGGCTTGTTGGATGTGCCCCGTTTGCGCGTGACTGCAGTCACCTCAGCTCCCAGGGAAGACTACTTGGGGACCTCGGTTGCATGGGTCATCGGGAGGCTTGTTGGATGTGCCCCGTTTGCGCGTGACTGCAGTCACCTCAGCTCCCGGGGAAGACTACTTGGGGACCTCGGTTGCATGGTCACGGCATCCTACCCCATTGGATCCTTTTTTGTGAGTATCTAGGACGGGCTAAGTTGCCTTTCCTCCATATGACCATCCAAAATTAGACTAATGTTATATCTTATATTTTTCATACTCTGCAGACATACTTGAGCATCTGCCCCTGAAGAGTGTCTCTACACGAAACGCGTCGGGCACAAGTGATGCTGACCTGTGTCTGTAATGGACTCATTGATCATGGTCTGCAGTAGACTACCAATCTTTTGATACCTATGTATTTATTTATTATGGTCTTACTTATTATTTTTACTCCCGCTATCAGTGCTGTGTATATGATACATGTATATATATGAATCTATTCAATATAAGATTTTAACTGATTGTTTCAGAAGTACTATATGTATGTTAACTCCTCTACCTATCCCACACCTGTATGTTACGTGTGGGTGGAGTCAATACTAATCAGCATACCTACTGAATATGTGGTTTCTATTTTGCCATATTTCATATGATACTTTTGTTAATAAAATCTGCAATTTTTTCAATCTTAATTTGCCTCCACAAAGTCATCTTTCTCATTTAAAGTCCAACTTCTCCCCCTTTTTTTCGTAATACGCTCCTAGGACACACTTTTTTTTTTTTTTTTTTTATTCTTTATTTATTCAAATTTTTCATATACAACAATAAGAAAAAGTCATCAATTTGATCTTTGCACCAAGAAAATATTATTCTTAAACATCCTATTAAACCACTACCCCCCTGTTCCCCTACTCCCCCCCCCCCCCCCCCCCACTCTTCCTAGTATTCTGGTTCCAGTTCTTTATATATCTGGCTATTTTCTCCTATCTTATACTTCGGGATTTATTGGGTCATTATTTCTACATATTTCCATGATTTTTTGAACTCTGTCCATCTAGACCACTTATCGTTTTGTTCAGTCACTTTTCCTTCTTTCTCCCCCTGGTCTAATCTCTCCAGTTTAAATCTGTTGTTAACTCCTATTATCCAATTCTTCATTTTAGGGCCCTCCGTTTCCTGCCAATTTTTGGGTATTAGGCTTTTAGCAACGTTTATCATGGTGGAGACAATTGATTCTCTATATTGTTTACTCGGGATCTCCACTCCGTGAAACAGGCATACCCAGGGATCTTCCGTAATTACCGTGTTTGTGATTTCTTTTATTGCTATCAAAATATTTTTCCAGTAACTCTTGATGACGGGGCAGTCCCACCATATGTGTGCCATTGTGCCTTTTTCTTTACATCCCCGCCAACAGTTTGGAGATTCCCCAGGTTGAAATTTACTCAGTTTTTCTGGAGTGGCATACCACCTTGCTAAGCATTTGAAATTCATCTCTGCCGTCTTGGAATCTTTGGCTGAATTATGTGTTAGTTGGAAAATTTTATCTATAATATGTTTGTTACTGGGTGTTCCTAATTCTAATTCCCATTTCCTTATGTATGGCGGTGTCTCCTCCCCTGCATCACTTAAAACTTTATATATTCGAGCTATATTATTGCGGGATTTCCCCCTCTCACAAAGAGACTCGAGGGGTCTAAGCTCCCTCATATCTCTTACCGGGGAGGGTAGCTTCTCTACGAAATGCTTAAGTTGGAGATATCGCCATTCATTTACCTCAAATAACTCTGTGTTTTTTTTTAGGTCGGTGTAAGTGCTTATTTTGCCTCGTGTCAGAATGTCTTTTAACTGTGCTGTGTCTTTTTTTATCCAATTCCCTGCTATCGAGTTTTTCCCTGGAGGGAAATACTCATTATTTTTTAAATATATCAAAGGTGAGTTGTATGTCCATTTTTGTTGTCGGTGTACCTTATCCCATATTTTAAGTGCCGTATGTGTTAAAGTGTATGTGTTTTCTCCCAGTTTCCTATTCCGTGGTGGATTCCATATTTCTTTATTTAACTGTGTGCTACTTGCTGTGATTTCTAGTTTGACCCATCTTTTTTCATTTTCTGGTATACTCCATTCTATCACCCGTGAGAGTATGACTGCGTTATAATATTTGTTAATGTTTGGGGCAGCTAGCCCCCCATATTTCTTCCCCTTTTCCAAGACGGCAGATGCTATTCTCGCTTTTTTGTTGAGCCAGATACAGTTCGTTAAGATCGATTTCAAGGTTTTAAAGTATGCTTGTGGTAGTGGGATTGGTAGCATCTGGAATTTATATAATATTTTTGGCATAATCACCATTTTTATTGCGTTAATACGCCCGGACCAGGATAGGGGTCTGACTGCAATTTTTTTTGTCTCCATTTTAACTTCATCCAACAGTGGAATATAGTTTAATTGATAGGATTTCCACGGAGTGCTTGTAAGTCTTATACCCAAGTATTGTAAGCTATTTTGCCACGGAAACGGAAATGCCCTTTTCAGGTCCTCTACTTCCTGCTTTTTAATGTTAATCTTCATGATTTCTGATTTTGTCATGTTGATTTTGAAATTGGATATTTCCCCATATAATTTCAAGATTTTTAGGAGATTTGGCAGGGTGGTCCTAGGTTCTGAGATGAAGAATAGAACATCATCGGCGAAGGCGGCCAACTTATGTTCCTCGCCTCCCGTTTTTATGCCTTTCACGTCTGGGTTGTTACGAATTGTCGCGAGTAACGGCTCTAGGGTCAAAACGAACAGGAGAGGTGAAAGGGGGCAGCCCTGTCGTGTTCCGTTCCTCATCTCAAACGGCTGGGAATTCGTACCGTTTACTCTGACACTGGCCGATGGATTATTGTAAAGTACCTGTATCCACTTTATCATCCTTGGTCCCAGACCTATTGTTTCCAAAGTCCTAATCATGAGACCCCAGTCTACTCTGTCAAACGCTTTTTCTGCGTCGATCGACAAGAGTAGACCTGGGGTCTCACTTTTTTTGATAGCCTGGATGAGGAGCGTTGCTCTAACCCCGTTGTCCCTCCCTTCCCTCCCTGGGATGAATCCTACCTGGTCCGGGTGGACCAGGTCGTTCATCCATTCCCTCAACCTTGTTGCCAGAACTTTGGCGTAGAGCTTTACGTCTGTGTTTAGGAGGGCTATCGGCCTATAGTTTGAGCATAGTGATTTATCTTTTCCCTCTTTCCAAATAACGGTAATAGATGCTGCGAGGGCTTCCTTTCCCATCTCGTAGTTGACTCCCAACCCATTCATGTACTGGCATAGTCTGGGGATCAGTGTCTCTCTAAATTTTTTATAATACAGGATCGTGTACCCATCCGGGCCTGGACTTTTCCCTGAGGCGGAATCTTTAAGTGCTTGGGAGACTTCATCTTCTGATATGGGTCTGTCTAATAGAGTCTGATCACTTCGTGATATCTGGGGTAATTGCGCATTGTTCAGAAATTTTGTGACCTTCTCTCCTGCTGTTAGATCCCTACTACCCTTTTGATTTATGGAGTATAAGGCCTTATAATATTTCCTAAACTCTTCTGCTATTTCTTTGGTCTTATAGAGTATTTCCCCATTTTTATTTTGGATTTTTTCAATGAAGTTCCTTTCTTTTTTTTTCCTCAACATGTTTGCCAGGTGCCTACCTATTTTATTTCCCCCCAGCAGTCTTTCTTTGGCCATTCTGTGGTATGTTTTATTTATCTCCTGGTCTCTAATATCTCCGAGTTCCTCTCTTTTGACAATTAGCTGATGGAAAACTCTCTGTTTTTGCTCCTGTTTATGTTCTTGTTCTAATTTTATGATTTCCTCTGTCAGGGCCTTCCTTTTCTTTTCCCTTTCCATTTTTTCCCGGGTCGCCACGGAAATAAAGATGCCTCTGATGTAGGCCTTATGGGCCTCCCACAGGGTGGCCCCTGTCACCTCCCCTGTGTCATTACTCTCAAAATACCGTTTTATTTCCTCATTTATTTTATCCACTACCTTGTCATTTTGAAGCAGGTCCTCATTTAGGCGCCATGTATATGGTTGTTTTGAGGGGCCTAGATCTTCCATTTTCATTATTACCGGGGAGTGATCCGAGATTGTCGCAATTTCAATGCTTGTTGCGGCAATCTGGTCCATCAGTTTATGTTCTACCCAGATATAATCCAGCCGCGAGTACGTCCCGTGTACAGGGGAGAAAAAAGTGTAATCACGCGTTTTTGGATGTGTCGCCCTCCAGACATCTACTAGTTGGTACTGGTGCATTTTCTGTTTTATCATGTTTAACATCGCTTTACTTGTCCCCTGTACCCGGGACGTACTATCGACCGCTGGATCCATGCAGAAGTTCAGGTCTCCCGCTAGGATTAAATCTCCGCTTTTAAAGTCCATGAGACTTTTCAGGGTTTGTTTGAGAAATCTGATGGGGTTTTGGTTCGGACTATAGATATTGGCCAGGGTAATTGTTTTTTCCCCTAATCTGCCTTTCAGAAAAAGGAATCTTCCTTCCGGGTCTGTTATCCTGTCTATTAGTGTAAATGAAATTGTTTTAGCAAACCCGATCGCGACTCCTTTCGCTCTTGTAATTGGAGAATCCCCATAGTACCAGGTCGGAAAGTCTTTCGAGTAAAATTTTACATTTGTTTCTTGGGAGATGTGCGTCTCCTGCAGGAACGCTATTCCCACTTTATATTGCCTAAGCTCCTCTAAAATTTTGTATCTCTTTTTTGGAGCGTTCCCGCCTCTTACATTATATGTTAGGATATTTACTTGGTTCCTCATGGAGGTATGTTCCCGTCCCGGGGGAGTTTAAAGCTCATAGTAGAGATTATCGTTTTCCTGCATGGAACCTGTCCTGGTACCCTCCCTTCCCTTCTATCTTCCCTCCCCTTTCCCACCCCTCCTCCCCTCCCACCACCCTCCCTCACCCTTGGCCACCCTCTGGCCCTGAGCTCTCCCTCCCCTCCCCCCTCCTCCCCTGGCCACATGCTGGCCTGAGCCTTCCCTGTGGGAGTTTCCCCCTCTCCCACCTGGAATTCTCCTTCCTTGGGGTGGTACTCCGACCATACCTACCGCCTCCCAACGCTGTCCCCTGCTATTTCAGGGGAGCAGCGGAGGGTTTCCCGGGGCAGCGAGAGATCTTTGGGTTTTTGAATGTAATCTTTAGTCCCACACGCCCTACCACCCCCCCCCCCCTCCCGCCCCCCCCCCCCTCAATACCCTTTTATTTTAAATTTTGATTTCAGTTTTCAGTCTTACCCCCCCACCTCGCCCCCCCACTCCCCCCCCACTATTTAGGTCCTTGGTCTTTCTTCTCTTGCTCTTGTCGATTCTTCCTCTCCCCAGCCACGGATGACAGGGGGTCTTATGTCCAGCTGGTGGCAGAATTCAGTTAATTCTTCAGGAAATCGTAGTATCCTTGATCTTCCGTCCTTAGTGCCTATCAGGCTTGCGGGGAATCCCCAGTTATATTTAATATTCTGTAGGCGCATTTGCTCCAGTAGAGGTTTTAATAGGCGTCTTCTCGCCAATGTCTCGGGGGCCAGATCTGTAAAAATTTGAAGCTCCGCTCCTCCATGGCTTATGGGGGGACCTCCTCGCAGTTTCGCCCATATTGCAGCTTTGTCTGTATAGTATTGGAATCTTATGATTATGTCTCTTGGTTTATCCTCAGCAATATTTTTGGGTTTTCTTATTCTATGCACTCTTTCAATTTTAAGAGGGTCCTCTTCTCCTTTGCCTAAAAGAGGGTTAAAAATGGTGTTCATCGTTTTGATCAGGTCTTCTCCTCTCTCTTCTGGAACTGCTCGGATACGCAGATTTTGTCTGCGGTTTCGGTTTTCTTGGTCCTCTAGTTTGTATAAGATTTTCCGTTGTTCCTGTCGCATTAATTTGACGGTTGCATCAAGTGTATATATTTGTTGGGCTTGGTTTTCTGTTTTTTCTTCAATCTCCTCAACTCGTTTTAGCAAATGTCCCATATCCGTTCGCAGCGAGCTAATTTCTGTCTTTATTACATTCTCGAGTCTAGAAAACATCTCCATCATCTCATTTTTTGTGGGAGCTTGATCTGTTGCAGCCTTCCCTCCCGTCGCACCTCTCTCCATACTTCTTTCTTGCGTTTGCTCCTGGAGTTCCCCTTTGTTTTTCCCTATGTCCTCCCCTTTTTCTTGTTGCTCGTCTGGTTGTTTCCCTGATTTTGGGGCCTTAGGGCTTGACGCTTTGGACATATATTGTTTTATCGTCGAAGTGTTCAGGTGCCCTTTTGATGTTTTATGTTCGCTCCCTCTCGTTGTTCTTCCAGTCATGCTATTTTTTTCCTTCCTCTTTCTTATTCTTTTACCCAGTTTTATAGTTTACACTTGGCCCAGTCCTGTTGGCCCTCTCTTGAAGGCTATCTGCCTAGGGACAACGTCCCTGTTTTTGAGGTCTCTTTAAGAGTTTTCCTGGGCCTTTATAGGGCTAGTGACTAGGGGGGGCTCCCTTTTGCTATTTGCTCTGTGGGAAATGTATATGCGATTCTATGATGTAAGTCCTTAAGTCGTCTGTTTGGAAAATGTATGGATTTTCCCGGAGTCAGTGACCCAAAAGGGGGGGAGACCGTGGGTTTTGCGTACTCGTGTTTACTTCTGGAGTACCTCCAGTCCTCTTATTCTGTTTCTGGCTGTACATTCATTTAATGATGATTAGGACAAGGTCAGAGACAGTTCGTGATGGGGTACTGTATTGCTTGTCTTTTCCCAGCCTAGTTTGTGATGGATCTGGGTCTCGCCGTCTCCCTTCCCACTAAGTTAATGATGTCAGGGGTCTCCCAGCAGTTTTCTAATCACACTTTTCTCTCCTCTGGTGGGGAGCGGGTAAGGGGGGGGGGGGGGTAGGCAGAGGTGGGGGGAGGGAGATACCCGGCACTGGGAGGAAGGCCTCCGGTAAGAAAGCTAGAGAACAAGGTATGTTTTAAACAGCTGTGGGTATAGTCCAGGCTTCCACGTCCTGTTAAGCACTTTACAGTATGTTTTATGCGTAGCCGTTTACCCTAGTGGTACTGGTGCTGGTGTTCGAGTTTTCTTTCTTTGCCTTTTTCTCACGTGGGAAGCAAACAGAAGTAAATAAACACACACAAAAAAAAAAAAAAAAAAAAAAAACGACAAAAAATACCAAAAAAAAAAAAAAAAAAAAAAAAAAAAAAGACTAAGCACAGGCCAGGAAAGGGCGATTAAGGGGGGCAGCCCTCTTCGCCATCCCAGAAGGGTTTTTAAGTGAACCAGCTAGTGAAGGCTGCTTGTTATACAGCTTACCCCCTTCCTGTAATAAGACGTCTTCCAATAGTTCATTTGTCCGTCACCATTAGGCTCTATAGTACCCCGTTTTGAAGGCGTGACAGTTCATCCTGGCCATTTATTTATTCAGCTTACAGCAACCCTCTGAATCCTTCTTATATTTAAGATATGAATTAATACACATACTGATATTTAAGTACTTTTCAGCAGTCAATTGGTTTTATCATCACAGTTGTCACATGTTATATGCTGATAACAGTACCTCTTGTCTTCTGTGCTTCTCCTCTGGGTGCTGTTGCTGTCTCTGACCGTTATTCGTCCCTCCTTGGAGTCCTTCAGCTTTGCGGGTCCGTCCTCCTATTTCTCAGGCCACTGAGTTCTCCTGAATCTGTGCGGTGTGGAGAGCGGGCGGGTGGGAGGAGAGGTGAGCAGGCAGGCGGGGAGGAAAGGGAGGCGGGTAGACGGGCAGGAGAGGAAGGCTGATGAGCGGGGAGGGGGGGGGGGGAGGCGTCTGCGTCTCCCCACGCTCCGTGCAGATTCCTGGAATTCCTTTACTCGCCGCCGACAGGTTCACGGGGCCATGGGGCTCCCGACGCCCCCGGGGGTTTCCGTCAGCTGGCCCACAGTCTTCTCATGGCGTTCCGGCCGCGGCCGTGAATTGTGCAGATTGGGCGTGCTGAGCGGACCCGTCTGGCGTGCATGCGGGGCTGGTAAGTCGGCTCGCCGGCGCGCTGTGAGCGGTTTGCAGCCTCTCACTCTGCTCCTAGTCTCCAGCGTTACGGCGTGTCTCCGATCACCCTCTCCCCCTCGTTGACGGCGGCATGGTCAGGCCCCTCCCCCAGTCTAAGAGCGTCACGTCCTCATCCCGTCCGGCACGTCCTCATCCCGTCCGCTCCTACACCATCCTATTCTGTAGGTTAAAAAATGTCCTAGGACACACTTAACCCCTACACTGCCACCCCCTGTTTAACCCCTTCACTGCCAGTGTCATTTACACAGGAATCAGTTCATTTGTATAGCACTGATTGCTGTATAAATGACAATGGTCCCAAAAATGTGTCAAAAATGTCCGATGTGTCTGCCATAATAATCAGATTATGTCTGCCATAATCAGCTCAGTAAAAAATACCCCCCAAAATGACCTTTTTTTTGGAAAGTAAATATTTAGGTATTTAGTAAAAGCATGCTGCGTTTTTTTGAAGTTGAATTTTTTTTCCCTCAATTGTTTTAAAAATGAAGACATTTATTTTTTATTTTTTCAGAGAATTGTCATATTAACAAGTCATTTCTCACACACATTCTGTTACTCCTCCTGGTGACTACATGTGTGAGACTTTTTCACAGCCTAGCCACATAGAGAGGCCCAACATCCAAGGAGCACCTTCAGGCATTTTAGGGGCATTAATTGCACATCTAAATTCCTGACTACATCTAAATTCCTGACTACCTATCACATTTTTTTTTTTAAAGGAAAACAAAAAAAACCATGGAGCACCAGGACAAATGTATATTCTGTAAGATATAATGAGTGCCTTGCCCTATACAGATGCCCAAAAGCTTCAGGTTTTATATGGGCATAAATTACACATTAATTTTTTTTAAAATTTTGAAGGCCCTGGAGCACCAGAACAATGAAAAACAATAGAAAAAAAAAATTTTTTCTTACACATAGCGTTATGTACATACCAAGAACGGCCAATGTAAACAGAATGCCAATGTAAACAGCATCTCCCAGTTCTGCCTAGTGACAGCACACTGATTGTCTGCTCCCTGTCCACAGGAGGATCAGTGTGGTGTCACACACAGCCACGCCCCCATACAGTTAGAAACACGCTCCTGGATTAATCTACTCCTGGTGATACTACATGCGTGAGACTAATCAATGCAATTTTATAGCATCGATCGCTCTATTAATGCCAATGGTCCCAAAAATGTGTCAAAATTGTCCGATGTGTCTGCCAAAATGTCACAGTCACGATAAAAATCGCTGATCACCCCCATCACTAGTAAAAAAAAATTATTAATAAAAATGCCATAAAACTATTTATTTTTTTACCAAAAATATGTAAAAGAATATATATCGGCCTAAACTGAGGACAATTTTTTTTTTTTTTTTTATATATATATTTTTGGGGTGATTAAATACCACCAAAAGAAAGCTCTGTTTGTGGGAAATAAGGACGCCAATTTTGTTTGGGAGCCATGTCGCACGGCCGCGCAATTGTCAGTTAAATCGACGCAGTGCCGAATCGCAAAAAACGCTCTGGTCAGGAAATGGGTTAATCCTTCCGGGGCTGACGTGGTTAAGTTTGAGCGGCAGGCAGAAGCATTGTCGATTAAACAGTCCGGGATCAGTTCAGGTGACAGGCAGAGCCATTGTCGATAAACAGTCCAGGTCGTACAGGGAAATAGCAGCTAGCAGACACTAGAAATATATCTTCACTTCACTTATACTTCTTAAATAGTGTAGTAATGTATGATAGATCCGGAACCACTATCCAAAACAGAGGTCTGGCTGGGAGGGACATTGGGGACAGTAGTATCGGGTGTCACGGTGTATTCACATACACATTTTCTTTGGGGTTTGTGGCCTGTTTGGGTAAGAGGAAGGATATATAGGAAAATGTCTTTCATGAAGTCTGGTCACTGAATCAGAGCAAATTTGTTCAGGGGTTGTAACAATGTCCTCTTGGTATTTCAGATGGGATAGGGATCTTTGTGTGCACTTGGAAAGGATGGCATAAGAATTGTACAGGGCTAAATAAAATACATAAATGGCTACCTTTTTATACCAATACAGTAGATTGATCTCCTGGTGGCTAAGTAGGGTTGTAACATCTAGTCGTTCATATCCACCACCCCCCATGAACTGGTTATAGTCATTTATGCATTTTGGTTTCTAGACAGGACCTTGCCTTGTTTGAAGTTCCACCGAGATGTCATTGTTGATTGAGGAAAGGACTAGGGCTATTATTTCTTTATTCCAAAAACTGGCTGTTTTCCCCTGTTTTAGTTTTGTTGTGACCTAGCTTTGTGAAAATCCCTGGCGGTTGGCCTGCGCTGTCCCACAGGCCACAGTTTGTTTTAGCTAGAGATGGCAGAATAGTGGGAGACTTGTGTAGAAATTGTCTACTTACAGATGGTAATCCTTCTCGAATAATGGTTCTAAAAGTTGCCAAACAATTTAGCCACTAGTCCCCATATAGGTAAGGTATCCAGGGGACTGTAGCTGACTGTCCTTTCTCTCATACATTTTGTTTAGTTTTATGTATATCCCATGGCCCTGTTGCATACCTGGTAGGTTTTTACCCCATATTTGGTCCGTTTACTAGGGATGTACTGTTTAATGCCAAGAATTCCGGTGAAGTGGACATGGGAGTCATCTACACAAATATTTTTGTTGGGAGTAAATATTTCCTTGAACTTCCTGCAAAAAAAGTTCATTAGTGGCCGAATTTTTAATAGTTTACCATAATCAGGATGATTTTGAGGAAGACACTGGGTATTATTATTAAAGTATAATAACTTCAATATAATCTCATAGCATGTTCTGGGCATACAAGTATAGACTGGCATGTGATATATGGGTTGGGTAGACCGGTAGGCACAGACTTCCTTTTTTTTCGCCAGTCCCATATTCATTGTAAGTCCCCCAAAATCTTTAAATTCCTAAGGTGTTGGGTTTCCACACAAATGGGAGGGCATACAACAAATTAGAATTGTTATAAATATATTGCTTGGAATAAAGATTAAACTGCTCCACAATGAAATTTAGTAAATCATCAGTAAAAAATAAATAAAAAAAATACATTGTGGTAACTGTTTCCATTTCTGTCTGATGGCCTGGCTGCGCTGTAAAAGGGGCAATTGTAAGTTTTGCTGAATAAGCGGGCAGCCAGGTGGGATATAAAAGTAAGTCTGGGAGGCTAGTATGAGCCCTACCTCATTGTTGTGGAAGGTACACCCTGCTACTAATACCTGGCCTAATATCTGGGAGGTGCTGTGCTGCTTGTACTCGCCACTGCCCCAGGATTTAGAGTGCTACTGGTGGAAGCCTGCTCCTCATCAGATCTCCTGATTCTCTTTGTTTGAACTCCCTCCTCCTCAGAATCCATTGCTGACCCACCACTTTAACTGGCTCATACTCAGAATCTGAGTCTGATAGGGAGAGTTCCCCGCTACCGTCATACTCAGTATCTGGAAAGCTTCCTCCCTGATGTATAATTTTTTAGCAATGTTGATACTGCCCTGCTGATATTGATCACTGGTACACTGTGACAAATATTGATGTTCACTGTTACACTGTGACAGATGTTGCTGATCACTGGTACACTGACAGATGTTTACACCTTCCTGGAGATACCAACCGGTAATAGCGGAGGATCTCTGTGATCATCCATCACAGATCCACAGAGTATTGTGCCCTGCAAAGCCTGTCTGCCTGCTGATGTTTACAACAATATGGAGTACTAAGAATGGAGAAGTGTGGATATCTACCTTTACGGAGCTACAGATTATTTCACCCTGCAGAGGGAAATACCTGTTTGCTGGCTGATCCAATACCAGCCACTAAACATCGGTGAGTGATCTTGTACATAAGTGGTGAAGGATTAGTCACTATACGACGTTAAATATAAGAAGATTATACTGCCATCTGCCACATTTGGATATACTGTATATGATTTGGAGAATCATAGTGTATGTTCAGATATACACATAATCTAATATATATAAATATATACCATTTTTTTGTTAGTAGAACACTGAATGCTTTTAGAATTTTTTGGATTTTTTTTTAATACGGATTCGCATATTTTTTGTCTGGTCTTTTTGAGTATAGGTTTACCTTTATTATTATTTTTTTTAAACCTATTATTTGCATATTCTTATCACTGCAGGATCACTGGGTACTATTTTTTAGAATTATCACAATTTTAATTTTTATATAGGGTTATTAATATTTAGAGTTATCACTACTTGGTTGTTCTATGTTTGAGATTATCACATGTATTCACAATTTTATACAACTAAACACAGCGCTGTCACTTCTTACTTTTTATACTGTGACAGATGTTGATGATCACTGGTACACTGGGTTGCTGACCCACTGCTTTCAACTGGCTCTTACTCAGAATCTGGCTCTGACAGAGAGAGTTCCCCACTACTCTAGTCCATCATGCAAAGTATCTGGGAAGCCTCCTCCCTGGTGTATAATTATTTAGACATATTGATGCTGCACTGCTGATATTGCTCACTGGTACACTATGACAGATGTTGATGATCACTGGTACACTGTGACAGATATTAATCATCACTTGTACATTGCAGGATGTGGATTTGACACTTGTACACTGTGACAGATGTTGATCATTGGTACACTGACAGATTTTGCTGATCACTGGTACATTAACATATAGGGATTGGACACTGGTACAATGACAGATGTTGATGATCCCTTGTAAACTGTGGCAGATGTAGATGATCCCTGGTACACAGTGACAGATGTTGCTGATCACTGGTACATTGTGACAGATGTGGATTTGACACTGGTACACTATGACAGATCTCAATGATCACTGGTATAGTTGTGGATTTGACACTGTGACAGATGTGTGTACATGTCACCAGCGTCTAGCGCTCCTGCTCCTCATTCAAGCATCCGGGTTTTGGCTATGGCATTCTCCCTGTCTTTGTCCACCTGCTAGATGATTGATTTGGTCAGTCTCTGGGTGGAAACTCAAAGCTGTTATATGCCAGCTGAACCCTCATTTGGATGCTTGTGATAAACAGTAATACTTGTGTTGTTCCTGATTAAGCTCCCTGTCTGTCTGTCCTGCTCTGCTAGATTGGATTTCCCTGTCTATGGCTTTGGACCGGATTTTTGACTACCTGAACTCAGCCTGCCTTTTACCTAGACCATGCCATAGAACCATGCTATCTGTCTGCTAACTGCAGATGAGCATCATTGGATTTGATTGACAGCAGCGCTGCTATCAATCTATCCAATCAAGTGCTGAGAACCCCTCGAGCAGAGGAAGAGCGCATCTCCGCCATGGGAAATTCCAGGGCTCGGGTGAATAAAGGGGGGGGGGGGGGGGGGGGCCAGTCACTAGAAGAAGTTTTTTCACCTTAATGCACAGGATGCATTAAAGATGAAAAAACATGAGGGTTTACAACCCCTTTAAACTT
Source organism: Lithobates sylvaticus (assembly GCA_028564925.1). Taxonomy (NCBI): domain Eukaryota; kingdom Metazoa; phylum Chordata; class Amphibia; order Anura; family Ranidae; genus Lithobates; species Lithobates sylvaticus. The sequence goes on along the minus strand of CM053034.1, from coordinate 80,673,863 downwards.
ATCCAACAGTTCTCTGGAGAGGCTTCCATACACAAAATTCCCAAGAAGCAACTCGACGGGGAACTGGGAAACAACTTTCAATATCATTGGTAAACACTGAATTAAACAATTCCAGTCACGGACACCTTATTCAGTTCAGCCTGCAATACCATGTACCAATTAGCAGTACTCTGCAGTAGTAGCTCGTCTGACTGAGGCAGAGACACAAAGGCATATACCAGCTGTGCATTTCTTTAACATATCTGTCAAGAAAGATTCACCGACTGCATACCTAAGACCTTCCTGGGAACCTTTATATTACTGGGGATATGGAGAGACTCAATCACTGATACTCTAGAAGCTATGATTCTTAAAAGGACCTCCTCGCAGCTGGAGGTAGCCAACACCATAGCCTGGTGCTCTCTCAAAGTGCTGACAGGTGCTTGACTCCCTATTAATGTTTCAGGTTCAGCGTCAATGAGCGGCTCCAGATCTTTACCAAAGATACCATCAGTTTGACACTCCCCATCATTATCCCTTGGATGGGCCATGGACAAAATGTTCTGTGTGGTCGCCCTTTTTTGGTCCTTCTGCAGCAGCAAGCATGCCCTTGCCAACAGGCTCCTTTGTAGACCCCCCCCCCCCCCCAGCACAAGAAACAATGTCCAACCCATGGCTACACTCAGAAGCTGTGTTTTTTTGTTATAGAACAGGCTTTTATGTCTAACTGCCCCAGTTTATTTTGTTTGTGCTCCAATTAGAGGTACTTTCTTAGTAGCGCTCAATCTGCCCAAGGAAACACATGTCACCTTTAACCATATCAGACTATAACACCATATTTACAAACACAGGAAGTTGCATTGCCATTTTTTCACCACCATGTTCTAATGGCTCCTCACTAACCACCTGAACACTCCCGGGGGTTAATAGACTGCACCAACACACTCCTATTATAAGGTGCAAGTCTACTCTGCTCCACCAGAGTGGCATTACAGTTATCCTGGGCAACCACTGGCTCCAACACAAAGAGCTTCCTGGAGGCTTCTAGGGACATCTCTGCTGCCTTACCCACCGTTGTTAGGGGAGACAACACTATAAACATAACATTTGGTCTTTAACCACTACGCGCCCGCGCTATAGCCGAAAGACGGCTGCAGCGCGGATGCTCCCTGCAGGGAGGACGTCCCTGGACGTCCTCCTGTTTACTTCCCTAATGCATCGGGGAAGTTCTGTGCTGGCCGCGTCCGTCAGACACAGCCAGTCATAGATCGCTGTAAACGGCCAATCACAGCGGCCGTTTACAGCAAGATCGGCGTGTCCAATGAGAGATGATCTCATATGTAAACATATGAGATCATCTCTCAGCGCCGCTCTCCCTCCTCACACAGACAGCGTACGAGGAGAGAGAGATGAACGGCTGCAGCGGCCGTAAGTAAAAAAAAAAAAAAAAAAAAAAAATGTGCCATCTGTCCCCAGTGCAACCTGTCCCCAGTGCCACCTGTCCCAAGTGCCATCTGCCAGTGCCACCTGTCCCCAGTGCCACTTATCCCCAGTGCCATGTATAAGTGGCATCTGTCATCAGTGCCACGTCAGTGCCACGTGTCATCAGTGCCACGTCAGTGCCACGTGTCATCAGTGCCACGTCAGTGCCATCTGTCATCAGTGCCATATCAGTGTCACGTGTCATCAGTGCCACATATTAGTGCCATCTGTCATCAGTGCCACGTATCAGTGCCATCTGTCATCAGTGCCATCTGTCAGTGTCACGTGCCATCTGTTATCAGTGCCATCTGTCATCAGTGTCACGTGTCATCAGTGCCACGTATCGGTGCCATCTGTCATTAGTGCCATCTCTCATCAGTGCCACATATTAGTGCCACATGATATCAGTGCCACGTATAAGTGCCATCTGTCACCAGTGCCACGTAAAAGGGGCCATCTGTCACCAGTGCCCCATATTAGTGCCATCTGTCAGTGTCACGTGTCATCAGTGCCCCGTATTAGTGCCATCTGTCATCAGTGCCACATCAGTGTCACATGTCATCAGTGCCACGTATCAGTGCCACCTGTCATCAGTGCTACGTCAGTGTCACGTGTCATTGTCCTGGTGCTCCAGGGCCTTCAAAAGTGTACTAGGTAGTCAACAAGTTAGATGTGTAATTTATGCTCCTAGAACATGTGATGGCGCTCCCTGCATTTTGGGCCTCTCTAAGTGGCCAGGCTGTGTAAAAGTCCCACACATGTGGTATCGTAATACTCAGGAGGAGTAGCAGAATGTATTTTGGGGGGTCATTTTGGTATACACATGCCATGTGAGAGAAATAACCTATTACAATGACAATTTTGTGGAAAAAAAATTAAAAATAAAAAATAATTCATTTTGCAAAGAATTGTGGGAAAAAAATGACAACATCAAAAAGCTCACCATGCCTCTTACTAAATACCTTGGAATGTCTACTTTCAAAAAAGGGGTCATTTGGGGGTATTTGTACTTTCCTGGCTTGTTCGGGTCACAAGAAATGAGATAGGCCACCAGTGCATCAGGTGTGATCAATTTTGTATGATTCGCACCACAGTTTGTAGAGTCTGTAACTTTCACAAAGACCAAATAATATCCACTAATTTGGGTTATTTTTACCAAAGATATATAGCAGTATAAATTGTGGCCAAAATTTATGAAGAAAAATTAATAATTTGCTAAATTTTATCACAGAAACAAAGAAAAATGCATATTTTTTTCAAAATTTTCGGTCTTTTTTCATTTATAGCGCAAAAAATAAAAAACCCAGAGGTGATCAAATACCACCAAAAGAAAGCTCTATTTGTGGGGAAAAAAGGACAAAAAATTCATTTGGGTACAGTATTGCATGACTGAGTAATTGTCATTCAAAGTGTGAGAGCACCGAAAGATGAAAATTGGTCTGGGCAGGAAGGGTGTTTAAGTGCCCAGTAAGCAAGTGGTTAAAACCCAGGCATTTTCCAAGCAGCAGCAGACATTTCATCACTAAACAGTAAACCATTTTCAGGTTTCATTTCAACCCTTGCCTCTCCACTTTACACAGCACTGCACAGAGGCAAGTCTCTGCTTGCTTTCACAGCGCCGCTGATCAGACTTTAAGTTTAGGCCTCTTCTATGGTCCCACAGACTGCCACACAGCACCCTTGTGATTAAGTGCAACCTCTGCACCTCTCACAGCTCTTTCTCTGCACTCTTGCAGCTCCCTGCTGCTCTGGCCCTCAGCCTTATATCCTCTGTCTGTTCCCGACATCACTGGTACAGTGCAGATGTGTACACCTCTGGCTGTGCCCTTGCAGCCTTAGGAACTCCATGGGACAGTGGAGCTCTGAACTTCTGTTGAGCCTTTGAATATAAATGGTGAGCACACCAGCACACACACAACCTGCTAGTTGCTAGTAAAACCTGGGCACAGAGGTTAAAAGCTTTGTCCCACCCAAGGATTTTTGAAGCCTTTTGACTCCACAACTCAAGCCGGGAATTACAAAACCTGAATAAAACTGAAAAGACAGTCTTCTCTGCTCAGAACTGATATTACAGAGCCCATCAATCAGCAACTTAGAAGAGGAAAATGACACACAGAACTCTCAAACACATTGGCAGGGCCCAGCGCTAGAACTTTCACACTACATAATTCTTCTGTTATCAAAGTCAGTTTCTTAGTTGTTGCATATTTACAAATCAAAAACAAATGTAAAACTGAGGCTCACTGTATGATTTTCGCTGCAGCATTTGGGGCAGAGAAATTTGCCTGCTATAGTCTACAGCTGGTGGTGTGTTACTGGCAGATGTGCTGCAAGGACCTGTGACACCCTTTGCTATACCATCACCCCTTTCAGTGGAGGCTGTTGAGAGGTCATGAGGTATATAGCGGGGTCTGACCAGAAAGGTGGTGGGAGGTTAAATGCCTTGTCAAGGATGTGTACCCAAATGGCTGGCATTTTTGCCACGCTTGATCTGCCTGCTTGAGGCAAAGTTTAAAAATCCCAACAGTGCAATCGGCTGCACATGTGCTAAAAAAGGCCCAAACAGCTGAGCTATGGGAGATGGGCCGGGAGAAAACAGCTCCACAATCTGGTTGGATAGAAAGTGGCTGCTCTCTACTTTTCCATGCCTTGTTTGGGTTGTGCCTCACCCTCACTTTCCTCCTCTGATCTATCCGGCACCCAGGTCACCTCATCATCATCCCCTCCATCCTCATCATCACTGGAGCCAACTTGGCAATACATTGCAGTTGAGGGAACAAGACTGCCAATTTGTTGTTTACCAGAGTTCTCCCCTTTCTGTAGACTCATGTTCCTACCTTCTTCAACCTCAGAACCAGGATCTGAACCAAGTAATGGCTGTGCATCAAGGATTAAGTGACTGACGCTGCCTTCAAATAACTCAGCTGACTCCTCCATGCATGATGCTGGGAGTAGCTGTGGACAAGGAGGCAGACTGTGCACTAGTCTCTGCTTGGGTGATGGACGATGAGCATGGTTTAGTAAGCCAGTCCATCACCTCCTCTGCATGCTGTGGCTGGATTGCACGGGCAACATCACTAAACAGAGAACCACATTTACCTTTGCTGTGGACACATACGCTGCTGGCCCCCTCACAGTGCCATGCCTGCCTCTCCTTGTTCACCTCCCAGACAGGATGTGGGGGCTTATTAACAAAATGTAATAAAGATGGGGAAATGAGTATGTGGATGCACTTTAATCAATGGAAAGTGGTGTTTGGTGCACTTAGTGCACTAACTTGAGTACTCACTACACAAACACACTCCACTGACACTACAATATACTGCAGTAAAACTGCACTGACGCACTGCAATATATTGCGGTAAATGTGCACCAATGCACTGAAATACACTGCGTTAACCGTGTAGTAACGCACATCAATATACTGTGGGAAATGTTAGAAAAGTTTTAAATGTTTATTGTGTGACTATTAGAACTGAGAAAAACAGCCCGCAGCTATGAACGAAGGGATCAGCGCAGGGCTGGCATGAATAAAGTCAACATGCCATTTGTGGGTATGGCCGTTTAAGGATTTCAGTGGGGTGGAGCTGGGCAACAGGAAGGGGAGGGACAATCCTCCCCAGAGTCAGTCTGAGAGTTGGAAAGTTCCTGGGAGGAAGCATGGTAGAGCTCCTCTCCAACATCAGGGCGGCGGCGGCGGCGAACGGCACCGAGTGGATGAGGGCTCAGGTAGATAGAGCCCTCGGGCAGGAGGTCGGACGGGGGGGACGGCGCAGGGGTCCCGGGCCAGGCAGATTCGACCGCCGGAGCGGTACTCACCCGAGGGGCGCAGGGCCGCTGTTAGGCCGGGGGACAGCGTGGCCGTCACAGTCGCCGAACCGCCGGCCAAGCGGTCGGCGAGGGGGGCAGCGGCAACCGCCCACAAGCCATCTGGGGGGGATAATACCACGGGGGGGCCCGGCGCCAGCAGGAATCCATCCCCAGTCACTAGGCCGCATGGACAGGTCGCAGGCCTCATGGCGTCCTCGGCGGCGGGGGGGGCGGGCGGCCATCTTGTGTGTGGCAAACGACGGAGCAGCACCCCGGGGGCCAGCAGTGGGAATGGGGGAAGCCACACGGCGGCATCCAGTAGACAGACACACGGGACAGCGGCAGACCGGGCGACCGCCACGGCCACCGGTTCGCAAAAGGGGGGTACGAGGAGACCAGGAGCCAGGGGGGACACCGCAAGCGGGCCTGGGGTTGACGGGGGACCGGGCTGAAGACCAAGGGGGCGTTCCGCCCAGGGAAAGCAGACAAAAGGCCCAGCAGGGTGGCGTTCCGCCTAGCCTGTGGTCAGCAGCCGGGGGGGCCAGCTCAAGTCGGCACGGCAGCCACCTAACAGTCACGCGGGGTTAAGGCGATCCGCCTACGCGGGCACGATCAAGGGGGAGGAGCAACGCAAGCGGCAGCCAGGGAGCATGGTTGGCAGGGGCTGGGGGCGTACTGCCCAGGTCTGAAAAACCACAACGGGGGCACAGAGGCATGCGGCCTAACCCCACAGAGGTGGAACCAGCAGCGGGATCACGTGCACAGAGCCCGAGAAAATGCGCCAGGAAGTCGGCAGAGGGGCGGAAGAGGAGCATGAGGGAGCGGAGCTCGTCCGCCTCCGGGGGTGAATCCCCTGGGGGGCAGGCTGTGGAGTTGTCGGAGTCGATGGAGGAGGAGCCGGAGCTGTCCGAAGGAGAACTGACCAGGTCGGAGGACGAGATCCCGGAGGGACGGTCGGCGGCGGTGGATGCGGCAACTACGGCTGGTGGGAGCGTTTCCAGGCAGCCTGGTAAGTCCTTTTCATTTGCGGGTCTCGGGGGGGGGAAATGTGTTTTCAGTTTGGGAACCACGCGAAGGGGGGGGCATTCCGGTGCCGGGGCAGCGCGGGGGTCACTTTCCATTGGCAGCGGGGTTCCTGAACCCTCCTCAGCGGGTGACGGCCTCAGGGTTCTCCTGGCAGGGCTCAGGGACCTCGTGGGCAGGTCTGACCTCACTCCGACGGCTCCACCGGGGCCGGCGCGAGCTTGGGTCCCACTCGGGGGGGAAGTAATTGGGGGGGGTCAGGGGGGGCAGTGTTAGAGGGGGTAGGGGCATGCGAGCAGGTGGGGGAAACGGCGGTGGTGATTCCGCCTGCGTTGGCCCCGGGGGGAGTGAGGCAGGGTCGGGGAGCGTGGTGGTGGCGAGTCCGCCCACGGCTCCGGTTACAGGGGAGGGCGAAAAAGGGGGTGACAAACCTAAAAAACAAGACATCGTACGTTTGGCGGACTCCGCACGCTGCGAAGTCTACGTGTGTTTTGAGGGGCCCCTGGGGGCCCACTTAAAGCAGGAGGTTAGGGGAAAAAATCTGGAAAGGGGAGTACGTGGAGATATTTTCACTACTTCCCCTAGAGAAGTTCAATTTAGATAGGGTAAAACCCGATGATAGTAAGAAGGAGGACGAAGAGAAGAGGAGATACAGGTTGATTCCTAGGACCTTCCAGAATTGGCTTCAGGCGTTTGCAATCCTGGCAAGCGTGATAGGGGAGAAGGAGTCGGAGCACTGCTCGGCCCTTTTCTGTTACCTGGATGCCATTGGGGAAGCTCATCGGACATATGGGGGGTTGTCATGGCTGCGCTATGACGAACAATTTCGCCAGAGGAGGGCAGTCAGGCCGGCCCTTCGCTGGGACCACAAGGACATCAGTCTGTGGATGCGCTTGATGTCATCGGCGAAGCCGGCGGGGCAGTTTTTTCAGGGGGGGGCCGGTGGATCAGGGGCTTCAGGTCAATCGGCCGCAAAGAAGAAGGGAGTCTGCTGGCAATATAACGAGGGCACCTGCAAATTCGGAACTGGATGTAAGTATAAGCACGAGTGCTCAGGATGCGGGGGATCGCACCCGGGATCGCGGTGCTTTAAACAGGGAAAGGGCAAGGCCAGCGAGTCTGGCAACAAAGGGGAAGACGCCGGTGAGAGTGGAAAGAATGCTGCCTTTTCTAGGTAGGTATCCGGACAAGGCGGTGGCACAATTATTTGCAGCGGGTTTTGGGGAGGGCTTTGTGATTCCTGCGGTATTGGGCTCGGTGCCACCTGGAGCGGATAACTTGAGGTCAGCTCACAATCACCGAGCAGTAGTAACGGAGAAATTACACAAAGAAGTAGCTCTGGGCAGAATGGCGGGTCCCTTCCCTGACATGCCCATTCCCGACCTAGTGGTTTCTCCTTTGGGAGTGGTCCCCAAGAAGGAACCAAATAAATTCAGGCTTATTCACCACCTGTCTTACCCCAAAGGGGGGTCGGTGAACGATGCCATTGATCCCCAGGCTTGTGCGGTCCATTACACATCATTTGATGCTGCGGTCGTTTGGGTACGTAAGTATGGTAGGGGGGCACTGATGGCAAAGACAGACATTGAGGCGGCTTTTCGTTTGTTACCTGTTCATCCCGATAGTTTTTACTTATTGGGTTGCAGGTGGCAGGAGGAATACTACGTGGATAAGTGTTTACCTATGGGTTGCTCTATCTCCTGTGCATTCTTTGAATGTTTTAGCTCGTTTGTGGAATGGGTGGTGAGGGATGTGTCTGTTTGAACTCAGTGATTCACTACCTGGACGATTTTTTGTGTGTCGGTCCGCCCGCATCCCAGGTTTGCGCGGTGTTGCTGACAACGCTAGAAAGGATAGCGAAGGACTTCGGCATTCCCCTTGCACCTGACAAGACGGAAGGGCCCAAAACAGAGATTAGCTTTTTGGGGATCGTCCTTGATTCGGTAGCCATGGAATGCAGGTTGCCAGAATCGAAATTAGTAGCGTTGAAAGCGGAAGTGCGGGCATTGGTGGGGCGGCGCAAAGTTCAGCTTAGAGCCCTGCAATCAGTGTTGGGGAAGCTTAACTTTGCGTGCAGAATTATCCCGATGGGTCGTATTTTCAGCAGGAGGTTGGCAGCCAGCACTGGGGGGGTTGAGTCGCCCAGGCACTACGTGACACTCTCGAGGGACCATAAGAGTGATCTGCGGATGTGGCACATATTCCTGGACAACTTCAATGGTAGAGCGCTGTGGATGACGGGGCCGGTTAGCAACTTTGATCTTGAGTTGTTCACGGACGCCGCGGTGTCGGCGGGTTATGGGGCCTTTTTCAAGGGGCGCTGGAGTGCGGGCCCTTGGCCGGAGAGCTGGAAACAAGCAGGGTTGGTCAGGAACATGCTGTTACTCGAATTGTTTCCAGTGGTACTGGCGGTCGAGCTGTGGGGTGAATTTTTCCGGGATCGGAAAGTTCGCTTCCACATCGACAACTTGGGGGTAGTACAGGTTATCAACAAGGTGTCAGCGGCATCGCCGCCAGTGATACGCTTGTTGAGACATCTGGTGCTTCGGTGCATGCAGTTGAACATTTTCATTCATGCAGTGCACCTGCCGGGATTGGACAACGTGGTCGCTGATGCTCTCTCTCGGTTTCAGTGGGAAAAGTTTCAAGAGTTGGCGCCGGAGGCAGAGCATCAGGGAGTGCCGTGTCCGTCAGAGATGTGGAAGATTGCCCTGGAAGAATAGCGGGATGGATCCAGCGGTCAGTGAGCGAGGGGACGTGGAGAGCATACAGGAGGGTATGGGACGAATGGGTTGCTTTCCAGGGTCAGGCCGCAGGGGGAGAGGGTGAACCTAGGCTGCTTTTCATTTATTTTATCGCCAGGCACATGGAGAACGGTATTTCCGTGTCGAGGCTGGGGAAAGTTATGGCGGCCATGGCATTCTGGTGTAAGCTCGGTGGAGGGTGCGATTGGACAAAGGAGTTCTGGGCACGTCAGGCAGTGAAGGGCTATAAGAAAGGGAAGTTGCGGCGGGACGAGCGACGGCCGGTGACGTTCGAACTGTTGGGCAGAGTGGTGGACACTCTGCGTGGGGTTTGCTCGTCCGGTTACGAGGTGGGCCTTTCCCGCACGGCTTTCGTGCTGGCTTTCTTTGGGGCTTTCCGGATAGGGGAGCTGGTTAGTTCCTCGAAGAAAAGAAGGGATGGATTGGCAATGGGGGATGTGCGGTGCTTGGGGGACAGGTTGGTATTGCACCTTCGGAGATCAAAGACGGATCAGCAGGGCCGAGGCAAGGATGTGGTGGTTTTCGCCATTCCGGACGCCAAACTCTGCCCCGTCTTGGTCACAAGGGTGTTTTTGCAAGGGAGGCCAGCTGGGGAAGGCCCCCTGTTGGTACACAACAATGGCGAGGCGCTGTCGCGCTTTCAATTCGTAGGAGTCTTCCGAAAATGTTTGCGTGAGCTGAATATGGGGGATCTGAGATTTTCCTCACATTCATTTAGGATTGGGGCGGTGACGGAAGCGGTCAGGTGGGGTTTAACAGAGGAGGCGGTAAAACAGATCGGGAGGTGGGAATCTAGGCGTTTCAGGTCATACGTTAGGACGGATTTAGTGGAATGAAGGTTTGTTGAAATGAAAGGGTGTGTAGTGCCGACATGGTTTCGTGTGGTACATTAATGTGAGGTTTACCGGAACTTTGTTGTTTTTCTTCCAGATTCAACACCAAGTCTCGTATGGATTATGGGACATTCCTATGTTTGCTGGGGAGCCAGAAGGGGTGATGACAGACCAGACGGTAGACAGCTGGGGTTCTCTAGGAGGGAAGCGTACATAAAGTGGTTGGGTTTCCCGGGCATGCTCTGGAGCCGTCTGATCCCGGAGGCGCTCAAGTTTGCGAGATGGGACAGGCCTCCGGAAGTCTTAGTTATTCATGTTGGGGGCAACGATTTGGGGCTCAGGACCAAACTCGACGTCACTAGGGATATCAAATATGACTTCTGCCGACTTCAGGCGGCCTTCCCTAACACCGTCTTGGTTTGGTCAGACATGATAGCCAGGACTTTGTGGCGTTTTGCCAGGTCAGTGGAGTTACTTAACAAAGCTAGAGAAAAGGTCAACCAGGAGGTCAGTAGGTTTTTTATTAAGCATGGGGGGTTGGCCATTAGGCATAGGGAATTAGAGGTCGACACTTGGCGCTATCTGAGGGCTGACGGAGTTCACCTGAACCCAGTGGGCACAGATATGTGGGCCATCGGTATTCAGGATGGGATTGAGCGAGCACTTAGGGTGTGGAGGTGCGCTCAAGGTTAAGGTGTTAACCTTGTTTGCGGTGGTGGATGTTGGCTGACGTAGGCATAGAGAAGAAACCCCCTCCTCACAGAAAACTTGATGCGGGACCCATTGGAGATATGGGCCCGTTTGGTATATTCCTTATAAGTGATGTAGGGAATATGGTGGATGACTGCACTGCAGGAATAGTTTTGTCTCTGAGCTAGTATGTCAGCTTGAGGCCTAGTTACAGTTGAGATGACCGCAGTGCACGTGTTGTTTATTATGGTAATTTGGGTGGGGGGGGGGGGTAATGTCCTGCTATAGGCCTACGTCACGTCTTCTTGATGTTGTTTATTTGTTGTTTATTTGTTTATAAAAGTTATTTATAAAGTAATTTATATATTTTGTTATTAATAAAGGGGCTGCTACGGCCTATTTTACACTCCAGCACGGTGTGGTCTCCGTTAATGGGAAAGGTAAGGGGGTGGGAGTGTATAGCTGGGCAGCTCAGAAATGTAGCTATGTGGTACTTGGTCAAGAACAGCCCGCAGCTATGAACGAAGGGATCAGCGCAGGGCTGGCATGAATAAAGTCAACATGCCATTTGTGGGTATGGCCGTTTAAGGATTTCAGTGGGGTGGAGCTGGGCAACAGGAAGGGGAGGGACAATCCTCCCCAGAGTCAGTCTGAGAGTTGGAAAGTTCCCGCCCTCCCGCCCTTTGTTTTAATTTGATTTCTCTTCACAGGTATAAAATAATGTTGTTACAGGTGCATTGGATGTCGTAGCGTTGGCGGATGTTGGCTGACGTAGGCATAGAGAAGAAACCCCCTCCTCACAGAAAACTTGATGCGGGACCCATTGGAGATATGGGCCCGTTTGGTATATTCCTTATAAGTGATGTAGGGAATATGGTGGATGACTGCACTGCGGGAATAGTTTTGTCTCTGAGCTAGTATGTCAGCTTGAGGCCTAGTTACAGTTGAGATGACCGCAGTGCACGAGTTGTTGATTATGGTAATTTGGGTGGGGGTAATGTCCTGCTATAGGCCTACGTCACGTCTTCTTGATGTTGTTAATTTGTTGTTTATTTGTTTATAAAAGTTATTTATAAAGTTATTTATATATTTTGTTATTAATAAAGGGGCTGCTACGGCCTATTTTACACTCCAGCACGGTGTGGTCTCCGTTAATGGGAAAGGTAAGGGGGTGGGAGTGTATAGCTGGGCAGCTCAGAAATGTAGCTATGTGGTACTTGGTCATGGATTTTTAAGATGGCTTCTGAGCACATGTATTAACTTGCTGTATTTAATACATATACATATATATATATAATACAAGAGCAAGATAAGGAAGTCAAACTAGAGATACCACATCCCAAATGAGAAAATTCATATTGAGGGAGGGGCTAGGAGGTAACAAACCTTGGGACTTTAAACGGTATCAATTATATAGGTAAGACACCAGGAGTAGGAATATAAGAAAATGAGTCTAGTTTGACTTCTTCATCTTGCTCTTGTATTATATCTTATCTCGGGCGTTACCCGCCCATCACTTTAAGAGATATGTATTACCAATTTTTTTTTTTTCGGCAGTGTTTGTATGTCTATGCCCATGTTCCTTTTGTTTTTTCCTACTACGTTTTGGACATATATTCTTTGTTTTTGTTCTTGTGTTTGTTTTTGTGTTTGCTTTTGCTGTCTTTTTCACCTGCATCTCATGGCTAACTATTGTGGCAATGCTTTTGAAGGCCTTATGGACACACTCCATAGGTCACAGAATGCAGCAGGAGGTGGCCTGTCTATGGATCGCTTCTTTCTTATGCGGCATACACACGGTCGGAATTTCCGATGGAAACAGTCCGATGGGATCTTTTCATCGGATTTTCCGACCGTGTGTATGCCCAACGGTCTTTTTCTGTCGGAATTTCCGACGGACTTTGAATTAAGAACCTGTTCTCAATTTTTCAGACGGAAAACCTTTCTATCGGATTTTCCGATCGTGTGTAGGCAATTCCGACATGCTAAAAATCACGCATGCTCAGAATCCACTACGAGACGGAACCGTTTGGTCTGGTAAAACTAGCGTTCGTAATGGAGCTAGCAGATTCTTCACACTGGAATTTTTTTAATTGTTCAATGCGCCGCTCATTCTCTTCTTTATAATGCTAGAAGAATGAAGTTGTTTTGCTGCTCATATTCACACAGAGTTTTTACAAACGTATTTCTTTATTATTTCTAGGTCTCTCCAGAATAATATTTATATTAGAATTTAAGCCAGATCTGCATAAAATATATATAATTTTTTAAAGTGTTTTTTTTTCTTTAATAAGAATATTTGTATTATTTTCTCGTGCTCTCCTTTTTATTTTTTATGTTACGTTTCCACAACACCGTTATTATGTATTATTTGTAAACCTGTTTGTTGTTGGTGTCCCTTGTTAATTTTGACATTGTATTTTTGAAATGTACCTGCCTACTCACCCAAAATAAATTGATTTGCTATTTGTAGAAAAACACATAGGCAAGTATTTTCTGAAAACAAAATAAAAATTTATTTCACATCAGAATAACAAAATAAAGATAAAGGCAACGCAGGAGAAATTGCTTCAATTTGTGCAGCCTTTGGCCCCCAAGGCAGACATAAAAAAAAATGGTAGCTTGAGAAGTCCATAAAAAAAGGAGGTCAATGTGGTCCAGGAGTCCCAGAGAACAGGAGCAGCAGCAGATGGTATATGTACCCAGTGTCAGAGAACTCACGCTTTCCATACCCGTCCTCGTCCAGTAGGGGTGAATCCCCACTCTACAAGCGCCAATACCCATGCGCAGCCTTCCCAACGGAACCGAACGTGCGGGCGTACCCGCGTACCAACGCTGACCTGTGCGCGCCCTCGTTTGTCAATACGAACGAGGGCACGCACTCCCACGTCAGCACGAACGTGTGTGCGTAATCACGCACGGACCCGCACCTCCACCAATCCCAGCACAAGGCGCCCTATATAAACAGGGCCTTCACATGGTGTCAGTGCTGGATCGTCTTCAGTCTTATCTCCTGAATACCTGCCTGAAGTTCCTGCCTACCTTGTTCCTGATTCACCTGGTTTTCCTGTTACCCTTCCTGGATTGACCCCGCTTATTGACTGTTCCCTTTGGTTTGACCTCGGCTTGGATTCCTGGACTACGTCTCTGCTCTCTAATTTGGTACCTTATCACCTGCCTGTTGCCAACCTATTGCCTGCTTTTGACCACGAACTTGCCTTCCGCTTTGTACCTTGTTTGCCAGCCAGTTGCCAACCTTTTGCCTGCTTTTGACCACGAACTTGCCTTCCGCTTTGTACCTTGTTTGCCAGCCAGTTGCCGACCTGTTTCCCGTCTTGATCTCGCAGTGCCTACATCCACCTGTTCGGCCTTTACTGAGTACAGTCTTGGATGCCAACGTATACACCAGCTCTCCAGAGGAACCGGTACTTCCAAGCACCAGTCTACCAGCCGCAGGCACTTGCACCCTTTCGTGCCCCAGCACTCCCTGTTCCCACCACCAGGGGTGTTGGGACCGGAACCGTGCACGAGGCCATCCCCAGCATCCGGACTCCGCTGTAAGGTACGTGATAGTACGATCCAGCCAGAATGGAGTCCGAAGGGGGTGCCTCGCCTTTGGAAGCTCTGTGCCAACAGATGTCGGCCCTTACCCTGGCAGTCCAGGGCCTGCGAGATGGCTATCATCAACTAGAACAGAGAGTGGAATCAATGTCCCCAGGCTCCGCAACTAATCAGGCCTCCCTGACATCCCGGTTTTCTGGCTCAGCAACCTCTGCATCAGCACCCACAGTAATGATGCCACCCCCAGAACCTCGTGTGCCCCCACCGGAACGGTTTTCAGGGGACCGCAGTAAGTTCCGCTCCTTCAGGAATGCTTGTCGGCTCTACTTCCTGCTACAACCCCGTACCTTCTCCCTGGAGAGCACTAAGGTGGGGTTCATAGTCTCCCTACTCCAAGGGGAGCCTCAAACCTGGGCCCACCGTATGTTGGAACAAGCCAGCCCTCTTCTGGATACCCTGGACTCATTTTTGGATGAAATGGCCAAGCTGTATGATGATCCTCAGCGCACCACAACAGCAGAGGCCAGCCTCCATGCCCTCCAACAAGGGCGCCGGCCAGTAGAGGACTACGTAACAGACTTTAGGCGGTGGAGTTCCGACACCTCTTGGAACGACGCCGCACTCCTCTATCAGTTCCGCATAGGCCTCTCCGAAGCTCTGAAGGATGAGCTAGCCCGAGTGGGAATCCCTAGTTCTTTGGAGGATTTGATTCAGCTGTCTATCCAGATAGACCGTCGTTTAAGAGAGCGGAGGTCCGAGAGGTCCAGCTTGACACGCCCCACATGGGTGTTACCCAAAGGTCCCAACTACCCTCCTACTCCCATTTCCAACGTGCCTGCTGCCACCTCAGGAGCACCAGAGCCCATGCAAGTCAGCCTACTCCGCTCACCATTATCACCCGAGGAGAAACAGCGGCGTCGCCAGAACAACCTCTGCCTCTACTGTGGGGAAGCTGGGCACTACGCCAACACATGCCCGAATAAGATCCGTAAGTTCAATTCATCATCCCGTGTGCCTTTCGCCTTGTCTCTAATAAAAGCCGCTCACATCGCTGTTCCTATTTCCTTACAGCTCCCAGGAGAAATACTCCGAGTCCAGGCTATAATTGACTCTGGCGCATGTAGCTGCTTTGTGGATCATGCCTTCGCTCTACAACATAACATCCCATTAATACCTAAGCAGCATCAACTCTCCATACGGCTAGCAGATGGGTCAAACATCAAGTCCGGGCCTATTACTCTGGAGACACAACCCCTGTTCACCAGCATCCCACCAGGTCACCAGGAGCTACTCCGTCTAGATGTCATCTCCTCACCTTTGTTTCCTGTCATCCTAGGAATGCCTTGGCTACAGGCCCACAATCCCCAGGTCAACTGGGTCACCGGTGAGGTGACTTTTCAGTCCTCTTACTGTCTACAGAACTGTCTCAAAACCTTCCACCATATTCCACCAGTCATTGGGTGCCTAAGAACGGACTCTGAATTCAAAGAGTTGGTGCCACCAGTGTACCACAACTTCCTGGACGTGTTCGATAAACAGAAAGCAGACACCCTTCCTCCCCATCGGGTCTACGACTGCCCGATTGAGTTACTACCTGGGGCCGAAATTCCTTTCGGGCGGATCTTTCCCCTGTCCGAACCCGAACTCCTGGTTCTCAAGGAGTACATCGATGAGAACCTCAAAAAGGGGTTCATCCGACATTCCTCCTCCCCAGCAGGAGCCGGAATATTCTTTGTTGAAAAAAGAGATCACTCGCTCCGCCCATGTGTGGATTACAGGGATCTGAATAAAGTGACAATTAAAAACCGGTACCCGCTTCCATTAGTCCCGGAATTATTTCAGAGACTCCGCTCAGCAAAAATATTCACGAAGTTGGACCTACGTGGGGCCTATAACCTGATCAGAATACGCAAAGGGGACGAATGGAAGACAGCATTCCGAACACGTTTTGGCCACTTCGAGTATTTAGTCATGCCATTTGGACTATGCAACGCCCCGGCCACTTTTCAACATTTTGATAATAATATTTTCAGAGACTTTCTAGATTCCTTTGTAATTGTCTACCTGGACGATATCCTGATATTTTCCACCTCTCTAGAAGTTCATCGTGATCATGTCAAACAAGTACTGGGCAGATTAAGGCAGCATGGACTTTACGCAAAGGCCGAAAAATGTGAATTCGAACGCCAGACCATTCACTTCCTCGGCCTGGTGATATCAACTGGGGGTGTAGCCATGGATCCCCAGAAGGTCTCTGCCATCATGTCCTGGCCGCCCCCAAATGACAAGAAAGGGGTACAACGTTTTATCGGGTTCTCAAATTTTTATAGAAAGTTTATCAAGAACTTCTCCAAGATCATCGCACCCATCACTCAGCTCACCAAGAAGCAAAGCCGCTTCCAGTGGACTTCAGCGGCCCAAGCCGCCTTCGACCAATTAAAAAGGGCATTTACCTCCGCTCCAGTACTAAAACACCCTGACCCTGCATTACCCTACACTCTGGAGGTCGATGCTTCGGAGAGTGCGGTAGGAGCCATCCTGTCTCAACGCCAAGGACCCAAGTCTCTAATGCATCCGGTGGCTTTCTTTTCCAGAAAACTAGGTGTATCAGAAAGGAACTATGACGTAGGTGACCGAGAACTCCTAGCAATAAAGCTAGCCCTGGAAGAATGGCGGTACCTCCTGGAAGGGGCAGCACATCCGATACTGATCTTCACAGATCACAAAAATTTAGAATACCTCAGAACTGCCAGACGCCTTAGACCCCGACAGGCCAGATGGGCTCTTTTCTTTTCCCGTTTTAATTTTCATATTACTTATCGCCCTGGATCCAAAAACGTTAAACCCAATGCCTTATCCCGAATGTTCACAGAACTTGAAACCCCGTCTCCACCGGATACTATCCTGCAAGCAGGGAATTTTCTCCTGACCCAATCCAGTTTCATGACACAGCTCCGCCAAGCCTCCGTGAGAACACAATTACCTCCGGGCATCAACCTTCAGGAGAAGGATGGGTTTTTTTGGCTCAACAATAAAATTTTCATCCCTCAAGACCTACGCACCACCGTCTTACAGGCCTGCCATGACTATCCTCTGGCGGGTCACTTTGGGGGCCACAAGACTATGGATCTAATCCAGAGACACTTCTGGTGGCCAAATCTGGCCAAGGACTGCAGGAATTATGTTAACTCTTGTCTGATTTGTCTAAGAAATAAAAGCAGTAAAAATAAATCATGGGGCCTGCTGAAACCACTGCCCATTCCCGAAAGGCCATGGGACAAAATCGCCATGGATTTTATTGTGGAGCTTCCCCCCTCTAAAGGGTTCTCTTCCATTTTTGTGGTGGTAGACCGCTTTTCCCGGATGGCACATTTCATTCCCATGAAAGGGACACCTTCAGCGATTGAAACCGCCAGGATCTTCATTAAAGAAGTTGTCAGACTCCATGGAATCCCCAGTGACATCGTCTCTGACCGTGGAGTACAGTTCACATCCAAGTTTTGGAGGTCATTATGCAAGGCACTAGGTATTAAATGTAGTCTCTCTTCAGCTTACCATCCACAGACCAACGGGCAGACCGAACGTACCAACCAAACGTTGGAACAATACCTACGTTGCTTCTCCTCGTTTTCCCAAGAGGATTGGGCCTCACTGCTTCCCTTGGCAGAATTTGCTTTTAACAAATCCATCCACTCCACCACAAACCAATCACCATTTTTCTCCAACTACGGATTCCATCCCTCCTTTCTACCCGCACTTGTGCCCGAATCCTCTGTACCGGCTGTTCAGGATAGACTGGATTTCCTTTCCTCCAACAACCAGGTGCTTAGGGAAACTATTGCTAAAGCACAGGAGGATGATAAAAAATACTTCGACAAGAAGAGAAGGGGAGAATTGAACTTGGAGGTAGGAGATCGTGTGTGGCTATCTACCACAAATTTAAAACTGGCATGCCCCTCCAAGAAATTGGGACCTAGATACTTGGGCCCTTTCCCTGTCAAGAGAAAGATCAACCCAGTGGCCTATGAACTTGAACTCCCTGCCTCATTCAGGATACATCCGGTATTTCACGTTTCCCTACTTAAACCTGATGTTCCAAATTCCTTTCCAGATCGTGAAGTAGGACCTCCGGAAGCTATCCGAGTGAATGGGGAAGAAGAATTTGAAATTGAAGCTATCCTGGATCACAGAAAACGGCAAGGTGAGGACCAATATTTAATTAAATGGAAAGGTTTTGGCCCAGAAGAAAATTCCTGGGAACCAAGAACGAATCTTCATGCCCAGAGACTTATACAGGCTTTTCATCGTTCCCGCTCCCAGGGTTCGTTTCAAAGAGGCATCCGGAGGCTGCCCCTAAGGAGGGGGCAATGTCAGAGAACTCACGCTTTCCATACCCGTCCTCGTCCAGTAGGGGTGAATCCCCACTCTGCAAGCGCCAATACCCATGCGCAGCCTTCCCAACGGAACCGAACGTGCGGGCGTACCCGCGTACCAACGCTGACCTGTGCGCGCCCTCGTTTGTCAATACGAACGAGGGCACGCACTCCCACGTCAGCACGAACGTGTGTGCGTAATCACGCACGGACCCGCACCTCCACCAATCCCAGCACAAGGCGCCCTATATAAACAGGGCCTTCACATGGTGTCAGTGCTGGATCGTCTTCAGTCTTATCTCCTGAATACCTGCCTGAAGTTCCTGCCTACCTTGTTCCTGATTCACCTGGTTTTTCTGTTACCCTTCCTGGATTGACCCCGCTTATTGACTGTTCCCTTTGGTTTGACCTCGGCTTGGATTCCTGGACTACGTCTCTGCTCTCTAATTTGGTACCTTATCACCTGCCTGTTGCCAACCTATTGCCTGCTTTTGACCACGAACTTGCCTTCCGCTTTGTACCTTGTTTGCCAGCCAGTTGCCAACCTTTTGCCTGCTTTTGACCACGAACTTGCCTTCCGCTTTGTACCTTGTTTGCCAGCCAGTTGCCGACCTGTTTCCCGTCTTGATCTCGCAGTGCCTACATCCACCTGTTCGGCCTTTACTGAGTACAGTCTTGGATGCCAACGTATACACCAGCTCTCCAGAGGAACCGGTACTTCCAAGCACCAGTCTACCAGCCGCAGGCACTTGCACCCTTTCGTGCCCCAGCACTCCCTGTTCCCACCACCAGGGGTGTTGGGACCGGAACCGTGCACGAGGCCATCCCCAGCATCCGGACTCCGCTGTAAGGTACGTGATACCCAGGCTGTGGTACTACAACAGGCTGTGGGTTCTTTGAGACCTGAAGGCAGGGGATCACTTCCTGGTCTTCCGTGCAGCCTTCCGTGCAGCCTTCCCTGGAGGCTGTGGCTCTGGAGGTGGCATTGTGGCAAGAGGAGGAGGAGGAGGATGGGGGAGAGAACATAGGTGTTCATTGCCACACATTTCCCCACTCAACCCCTTGTGAATAGTATAAAAAATGATTTGTTCACATTTCCGCCGTTGGCCCTCCTCCATCTGTTGCAAATTTGAGGCTATATAGATGCCATAGGCCTCTGTAGCATCGAGGGGGGATCTGAGGGCGTCATTAGCCTCCTTGATCAGGGCCAGTGCTGCCTCCTCTGCTTTCGTGCCCTTCCTTGGTCTTTTGTAGGGAAGGATGAGGGGAGGCACCTGGGATTGTGTGTTACTGGGCCCTGCCACCTCCTGGGTGACACTTCCCCCTGCCTCCTCCTGTGTGTCACTAGCCAGAGCCTCGTCCTGGCTGAGGTCATCCTGTGTATGAAAAAGGGACATAGTTTTAGTTTTTCACAATTTTCAGCTCATGACTGTTGCAAATTTAATGTTAAAGAAATATAAAAGACTATCATTGTGAGCCCAGCATTTTCTCTTCTTGTCCTAATCTTTTTTGGCCACTTCTGTCTATTGATATGTGAAACACTTTTTGTTACTTCATTCATTTATTAGCAATAATAACATCTACTTACCAACAATCTTTTTTTTGCACAGAAAAATTATGTATAAAAAACCTATACCTGGCTCCATCTGGGCTCCTCAATCTCCTCCTGTATGGAAGGCCCAGGTTGGTCCACAGATGCCTCAGCTTGGGTTGAGGGAAGGCTGGATGGAAGGCTGGTTGGAAGGCTGGAGGGAAGGGGTGCCGGAAGAGTAGAAAGGGATTCCCTGCCCTCCATCTGGTCATCTATAAACCGCATCCTGCTGTAGTACCACAGACTGGGTACATACACCTTATCTGCTGCTACTCCGGACCTCAGGGACTTCTGGATCTTCTGGTACTCCTTCTTATAGGTGCTTCTCAAGCTACCAATTTTTGCCTCAACAAATTTGATGTCTGCATCGGAGACCCGGGTCTTTACAAATTGAAGCAATTTCTCCAGCGTTGCCCTCCTAGCTGGTTTATTATGATACAAGGGGTTTTTCACCTCCCAGAGATTTTTCATCTCATGATATTTGTCAATGAATTCACCAAGGAATTCTGGGTCCTTAAATGGCAGCATTATGTCTGCAAGACCAAACAAAATACAAAAATAAACATCTCAGGATAATCTTTCAACACAATATAGGCATCAATCTAGATTCAGTATAGGCCGCACATGACTCCAAAAAAATTAAAATCTTACCTTCGTTGTAACGTTCGTCGTTCTTCGTGGCGTCCGTTCCTCCTTCCTGTGCACACAGAACGTAGTTACGACACACACGTGTTTGAAGCTTTATATACACTGCACATGCGTGAATCTCCGCCCGCCTCGCCCGCCCCTGACGTTCTTTCTAGAATATTCGCCGCCCAGTCTCTTTCATTGCAGTGGGAACATGGCAGAGACACAGCAGGTGCATAATAAGAGCAGTAACGAGGAGGATAGCCCGGAGCCTGAAACGTCACGATCAAGGAGATTTAAGGCCTCAAATATGGCCTTTGTGGAGATGTTGGAGATGGTGGATATCTTGAGGAGCAACGACTATGACGGGAATTATGGACCGTACCCCAACCCAAATATGAGAAAGGCCAAGATCATGAATAAAGTTGTGAAGCGTCTGTACAGTAATTTTGGTGTACGATGAACCAGGGATCAACTGAGGAAACGATGGTCGGACCTCAAATTAAGGGAGCACGATCAGTATAGATCAAGAAAGTTCTTAGAAAAAGTAAGTATATCATGTCGTGTGTACCTATTATTTATAATATTGCATGCTGCACCATGTGTTTTCCCCTAATAAGGTCTTGTACACTCCAAAATGGCTACTTTCATGGTCATACGCAGTAATCGTTCGTTGTAAACCTCGTTTGTTATCCAAAATACGATGTTTTCACAGATAAATGATTAAATACTTTTGTGGCTTCAATTTTTTACATTTATCCAAAAGAGTTTTTAGGACATTGTTGTCTAGATGTGTTTGAACCTAGAAGGAATATTAATCTTCATTCAGTGTAATGCATGTAGAGGACACTTTGCAGCTGTTTACACATCTGGACTCAGGTGCACTAGTGTGGGACACCAGAACAAACATTTTTAGGGTGTCAAACACAGGTACTCCAGTGGATACTTTGGGGTGTCTCCATGTGGGGAAATTATCCAAAAAAGGCAAGTATTCCAGCCTGATGAATTAAGGGAATAAATCATGTGTTCAGCTTGGAATTCTGCCCAAACAGACAATTGTCCCCCACTTCCAAGCAATGTTTATCATTCATATTTGTTGGCTCAAATATCTGTGTGCTAAGTATACCTTTTGTTTTATTCTCATAGGGGAACAAAGAATCGGGAAATATCATGTCCCCAGGGTCCACCCATCTCCTGAACAAAGGGAACAGAGGTCACCACCAGATGAGGATGTGGAGGAAGGAGAAGTGGTCGAGATTGAGTCCACAACAGGTGAGTGTCTGACACCCCAGATTCAGGTAATCAGACATGTATGCCTGCCTATTTATAATACATGGTGTGTTTTTTATTTTTAGGTGAAGTACAGGTTGTGGAAGAACAGTCAGATCATTTCACCAGTGACAGTGCCCAAAGGCTAATCCAGGACATCATGTATTGTAGTCAGGATTTAGAAATTATTCGCAAAAAAAATAGGGATATTGAAGTTAAACTTAAAAACATGATTGATGTCCTTGGAAGAATCAAATTTTTGACAAAATGTTAAACTTTTTTTTTTGCTATTTAAAATTGTACAACATTTTAAAAAGCCTAATTTTGAAGATGCACACAGTATGTCAACATGTGCTATCTGCCATCAGGGGATATCAATGTACGCGTTTTGTGCCTGCAACCCCTTCCTCAAAACTCAAGTCGGTGAGAGGAAGGGGTTGCACCCCCAAAACACATACAGTACATTGATCCCCCATGATGGGAGATAGCACATGTTGACATTAGGCATTGGATCAGGATGTAAATCCCCAGTTTGCCTCACAATTTGTGTGCATCTTCAAAATTAGGCTTTTACAGGGGTGACTGCACCCCATCTGATGAAGGCAAGATCCACACATTTTGGACAATGTAATGTGTGATCTTGGCTTAAAAAGTTTTTCTACGTAGAACTTTGTTATGCTCCAGAGTTGTGTATTTTATGTTTGAAAACATGGCTGTTTATGTACCGTAACCCCAATTTTTTGGTGGTGAAAATGCAAAACTTGTTATTTTTTATAAAAAAAAAAAAAAACAACATGTGAATGTGTACGGAGTAAAAAAATTATTTTTTGCTCAACAATGAGTGCCTTCTTCTTTCAATGATCAATACCATTTTTTTGTGTTGAAATTGGTGTTTACAGTGACAATGGGTGTGTAGATAATAATGTGTAAACCACTTGGCACTACAAGTGCACTAGGAGACCCAAAAAAGAAACACAAGAAGGAAATTCAAAGCAAGATTTTTAAAGATTAAAAAAAGGTCAAATTTATTCAAAAACTGCTGGCAAAGCAATGGCCCCCCCTCCCCGAAAAATAGTCGGAATAATTTTCACGCACTTCATGGGCGCTTTGGGGGGGCAAGCCAGGACGGGCCGCTTCCAGGGACGTCAGGGATTGTAGCCCAGCGTCAGGCCCAAGTGTAACCACACAATTTGGGTTGATCCTTTCGAAAAAGTTGTGCAAAATGCAACACGCTACCACTATGGTATTCCGTTTGTATTCCGCCATATTAATGGCCGTTTGGAACAGGCGGAACCGGCTGGCCAGAATACCAAACGCGTTCTCCACGACTGTTCTGGCTCTGGCCAGCTGGTAATTAAATACCCTCTTCTCCAGGGTGAGGGTCCTCTGGGGGAATGGTCTCATCAAATGGTTAGCCAAACCAAAAGCCTTGTCTGCCACGAACACAAACGGGAGTCCCTCGACATTCTTCTCCGGGGGTGGCAATCCCAAGCCACCACTCTCGAGACGTCGGTAGAACTCGGTCTGGCAAAAGACTCCTCCATCCGACCATTCCTCCCCACGTCCACATATCGGAACTCATAGGTCGCCGACACCACCGCCATCAACACGCTACTATTGAACCCCTTATAGTTAAAATAGTATGACCCCGAATGGGGTGGTGGGACGATGTGAACGTGCTTTCCATCGATTGCCCCTCCGCAGTTCAGGAAATCCCACCGCTGGGCAAACTGGGAGGCCACAGTCTGCCATTCCTGTGGCGTGGAAGGAAACTGTGGAGTCAAACAAGAAAAATATAATTAGTACATTTGATAATAAACATTACAAGCAGATTCTACACAAACATTTTGGCAAACATCAGTATAACATTTCTTGTAGTATTTAAAGGCTAAAAATATAAGGTCCACTTATCAGATTCCTCCCCCCCTCTGATGGCCCCTTGTAAATATTTTAGGGGGGAGGTATGTTTTGGACAGGTAACCACCCTCTCCACTACGTAATGGAGTAACAAAGTAATGTGTGTTAGTTTGGCCAGCCCCTCCTTCATTACACTATTGGCAGCCCACTGGACAGGTAAGAAGAAGTGGCCTAAAAAAAAAGGAAAATGGAAGCACATTTTTGGATTCTGCTATTACCTATCACAATAATAATAGGAGAAGAAAAATTAAAACAGTAGCATTTGAAAGTATTGAGGCAGGCCCTTGCACTACATTCTTTGAAAAATTCATCCATAAATATGACCACTATAGAGGTAGGTATAGTGTGTATTGGGTTTGGCAAAGTCAGCAGATAGAGGATTGGTATCAGCTGACTGAGCAGTTGGGGGAGGGGGGGGGGTTCCAAAAAGATTTTGGGCACCACAAAACAAAGCCTCAGGCACTCTGCATTAATTTAAGGACAACTATAACATTTGTACAAATTTTAGGGGGTGTTTAGGGTAAAGCATTACAATGGAGCTATAGTCTAGTCACTTAAGTGACTAGACTATAGGTATATATGGGCCCCGGATAGCATGCTGGGGGGGTCAGTGAAGGCAAATATGCATGAAGGACAAAAAAGGAACATACAAAAATCCAACATGCATGAGGACAAAGGGGCACAGCATATTACAGCATATTACAGCATATTGAAATCCTGGTAATTAGGGAACGAGGAAAGAAATACAATACATTAGCAAACAGTAAATACATAGTATTACATAGAATGTGATGTTAAAGAATACAACTTACCCTCATATAGTCCTTCTGCAGGACCTGGATGATGGCAGAACAGGTCTCTGGAATAATAATCCCCAGAGCCTGGGGGGAGATGCCTGTTGAGAACTTGAGGTCCTGAAGGCTTCTCCCTGTCGCCAAGTACCTTTAACGTGGCAACTAACCTCTACTCCGCAGTAATGGCTTGCCGCATGCAGGTATCCTGCCTGGTAATATAAGGGGACAGCAAAGCCAACAGACGGTGAAAAACAGGGTCCGTTATTCTGAGATAATTCCTGAAATCATCAGGGTTATTCTCACGGATCTCACGAAGCAGAGGCATGTGTGAGAATTGGTCACGCTGGAGCAACCAATTCTTGGTCCATGAACTCCTCCTCGCCCTGTTCATGGACTGGGCTTGTGTCAAAGTAAGAACCCCAACACCAAGCCCCCGCACAGCACGAACTCTACGACGAGTACGTACACATAACATCACTTCTAAACGGTCGGCTGGTCAGAACGAACTAAAGAAAGCACTGATAAACAGCAAGGCCTGAAAGAACGAAATGCAAATCAAGCAACGAGCGGACAATAAGCACTGAAAATCAAAGCGTACTATATATAAATATATAGGCCGCAAAGACAAACAGATGCGAACTGACTACACGCACTGATAAGCAAATACGCACCGACAAGCACAAACTGTAGAGCAGGAACGATCTGAAGCACAAGTCTGAAAAACACGAATCGTCTATAGCAAAATTTCTACTAACACGCGATAAACACGAGATCAGCAGAAGGAGCCCAATGGGTGCCGGACATGGTGCTGAACATTCCTTTTATGGTCTCGTCGTACGTGGTGGACGTAACCGCGTTCTTGGTGGTCGGAATTTGGTGTGATCGTGTGTAGGCAACACAGCTTGAGCGGAATTCCGTCTGAAAAACCGTCACAGTTTTTTCCGACGAGAATTCTGATTGTGTGTACGCAGCATTAGACTTCAACGGATGTTGGAAAGAAAGTCCAGAATATACTGGAACGAATGGTATTTTACTAAATAGGCTGATGACCAGATGTCCCCCTGCGGCCTGAGAATTCAGATTTTCCCTACCATTCACAAACTTGAACCAGATTTTAAATCCCAATGGGAGGCCAATCTGCAGCAATGCTCTGCTCAGATGATGAAGCTTCTCTGCTGTCATTACACCAATGAGTTAACAAATGTAGATAAAGAAATAGAAAAACTATATGAGGATAACAAGTTCATTGCCTTGGATGCACTTTTCGCTGATCGCGAAACAGCGCTCAAGGTTGGACTTGAATCCTATGTAGCTGAACTATTAAAAACCAAAGAAAAGAAGTTTATGAGAGACAAGCTCTCGTATGACAACAGTCAGGCTTATAACTGGGCACCTCATAGAAATAGGAGAAGGAATACTAAAATATAAAATACTGAAGTAACTTCTGAACAAACTGACTCTGATACTTCATAATTATCTTCCGTTTCTTCCTCACAGGCACCTGATTGTTTCACGTCTAAGAAGCCCAAGCTGTTTCGTAACCCCAATCGCACTCCAATGAACACCAGAGCCTCAGTGGCTAAATCTTCTGGTATTCAAAAAACACTTGGCCAATCGGAAATCACCCCTCACACGGGCACAACCCATTCATTGATGGCTCTGGCCCCGCCTACCTCGGTGGGTGGGACAGATGAAGCCACCACCAAGTCGGTTTTTCGCATGGCACCTATCTTCACCCAACCGATACACGATTTGAAAAAGCCAACAGATTTGATTGCCCCGCACTTGAAACGGTCCAAAATCACTTCGAAGTAATCAATTTATCCTCTATTACCCTTACTGAGGCTCAAATCTCAGTTTTACAGTTGAGTTTAACATTTTGCCCCACACAAACAGTTGATGTGTTTGAACTAATCAAAGATTTAAAGTTATTCTCTCGTAAACTTATGTTTCGTGTCATGTATGACAAACCGCAACCATTGACTCATACTCAGCAGTTAAAAAAACCCCATTGGCAAGAGATGAGTATTAACGACATCAAAGCCATGGAAGAACTGATGGAACTATGGGATGAGGGACACATTGACGAGACGGATCTTGCAGAGGCTGACACTCTTTCCCATGTGTCACCTGTACCTTATCAGTCTGTCCCTCCTCCCATAGTTTCTATTCCGAAGGACTATGAACCTAAATCTACCAGTTTCCCCGCTCTACGAGGTAATCCCAATGTTTGGGCTTTTACCCAACAAGTGACCAACGAAATACGCAAAACTAAATGGCAGGGATTGACAGAATCTAATTTAACTACTTTGCAAAAAGAGGCACTTCGCTCTCTACAACAAGAAACACGTATAACAATCAAACCCTCTGACAAGGGGGGGAATCTGGTTGTAATGGAAAACTGCCAGTATGAGTCAATGGTTGCTAAATTACTACAAAATCGTGAATGGTATAGAAAAATACCAGAGAGTCATGTTAACTATACTACCAACAAGTACAGACAATTGCTCAGTTCTGCCTACTATCAGGGATTAATAACTTGGAAGTTTCTGAATGTCATGGCCCCAAAACACCTACCCTATATGCTTTACCAAAAATCCATAAAAATGCCACCAATCCAATCTGAGAATGCCAGCGCACTAGTTGATGATTTTCTTCGTCCTCATATTGAGGGACTGATCTCCTATTTGCAGGACACCGGCGACCTTTTGAGGGTGTTGGATGGGATTTTGGTTCCTGAGGGCTCCTGGCTCGTTGCTCTCGATGTTGAAGCCCTCTACAACTCCATTCCCCACGATTTGGGTGTCAGAGTTGTGGAGGGCTTCATTTCCAAGAGCAACGAGGCCCCAAAAAGATACAATTAATTTATTTTGAATCTGCTTCAATTTATTTTGATGAACAACATTTCTCTTTGGATGCTCTCACTACCTCCAGATACAGGGGGTGGCTATGGGGACCAAATGTGCCCCCTCCTATGCCAACCTGTATCTGGGGGGGTGGGAGCGACACCTTTTCCATAGAGATGACATGCAAACATATTTTGACCAGATCCCCATCTGGAGACGATACATTGACGATATCTTCTTCATTTGGACAGGGACGGAGAAGGATCTTCTGGCATTCTTTGAAAGCCTCAAGATTAACACTTTCAATCTTAAATTTACCATGGAGAAGAGTCAATTACATCTGACTTTCTTGGACATACAAATCTTTGTTAATTCCAATGGTAACATTGGATCTACCTTATTTCGTAAATCATCAGCAGCAAACACCTTGCTGCTAGGGATGAGCCGAACACCCCCGGGTTCGGTTCGCACCAGAACCTTCGAACCGACCGAAAGTTCGCGCAAATTTTCGAACCCTATACGTTATAATGGACGCGAACGTTCGAAATCAAAAGTGCTAATTACAACGGCCAATATGCATGTTAATGTCATAAAACAGGTTTGGGGACCCGGGTCCTGCCCCAGGGGACATATATCAATGCAAAAAGAACTTTTAAAAACTAACGTTTTTTCGGGAGCAGTCATTTTAATGATGCATAAAGTGAAAAAAAAAAAGTGAAATTTTCCTTTAAATATGGTACCTGGGGGGTGTCCAAAGTATGCCTGTGAAGTGGCATGTGTTTCCCGTGTTTAGAACTGTCCTTGCACAAAATGACATTTGTAAAGGAAAAAAAGAAGCCATTTAAAACCACTTGCGGCTTTAGGTTTGTTCTTAAGTAGAATCTGAACAGGTACATTATGAAGTGTAGCTCCATCCCAAAAAAATCTATTTTTATGCTTTTTGGAGAACATAGGGAGGGGTTATCACCCCTGTAACATTTGCTGTCTTTGCACATCTGTTCAGAACATGTCACCTCACTTTCCGTCCCAATGACAAATGTTTTTGGAAAAGTGGGGTTTTAATTGAAACAAGGATTGGTGATAAAGCATCAGTAGAGAGGAGATACCTTTTTCCCAAATTAAATCTAACATGATAGAATTTCCCTTCCTAGGGGTAGATTTCCTCTCACTTCCTGTTTTCTATTTCCGTTTGCAAGTAGGATTCGTTTGTAAGTTGGATGTTTGAAAGTAGGGGCCTGCCGTATATACTCTGCAGAAATTTGCCCTATTAGATGTTGGTGTAGCCACAAGACTGGTGGGCACAGGAATGGGCCCTGCTGTGAGTTATTAGATCAAGATTTGTAATTGCATGCACCTGTTGAACAGGGCAGAAAAATTGGGCCTTTGGTGGTGGTGGTGGTGGACGGTGTTGCCACAAGACTGTAAGCCCTCACAGTGACTCTTGGTGGGCGCAGGAATGGGCCCTGCTGTGAGTTATTAGATCAAGATTTGTAATTGCAAGCACCTGATGAACAGGGCAGAAAAATTGGGCCTTTGGCGGTGGTGGTGGACGGTGTTGCCACAAGACTGTAGGCCCTCATAGTTACTCTTGGTGGGCGCAGGAATGGGCCCTGCTGTGAGTTATTAGATCAAGATTTGTAATTGCAAGCACCTGATGAACAGGGCAGAAAAATTGGGCCTTTGGCGGTGGTGGTGGACGGTGTTGCCACAAGACTGTAGGCCCTCATAGTTACTCTTGGTGGGCGCAGGAATGGGCCCTGCTGTGAGTTATTAGATCAAGATTTGTAATTGCAAGCACCTGATGAACAGGGCAGAAAAATTGGGCCTTTGGCGGTGGTGGTGGACGGTGTTGCCACAAGACTGTAGGCCCTCATAGTTACTCTTGGTGGGCGCAGGAATGGGCCCTGCTGTGAACTATTAGATCAAGATTTGTAATTACCCGCCCCTGTTAAACAGGGGCTTAAAAATTGTGCCTTAGGCACTGGTGCTGGTGCCACAACACTGCAACCCCTCACAGAGACTGTACTTGGAGCACAGCAGTCACACGTGTTGCGAAGCATTTTTTTAAAAAATTGTAAGTACACGCCCCTGTTAAACAGGGGCTGAAAAATTGTGCCTTAGGCACTGGTGCTGGTGCCACAACACTGCAACCCGGCTCTCACAGATACTGTACTTGGAGCACAGCAGTCACACGTGTTGCGAAGCATTTTTTTAAAAAATTGTAAGTACCCGCCCCTGTTAAACAGGGGCTGAAAAATTGTGCCTTAGGCACTGGTGCTGGTGCCACAACACTGCAACCCGGCCCTCACAGATACTGTACTTGGAGCACAGCAGTCACACGTGTTGCGAAGCATTTTTTTAAAAAATTGTAAGTACCCGCCCCTGTTAAACAGGGGCTGAAAAATTGTGCCTTAGGCACTGGTGCTGGTGCCACAACACTGCAACCCGGCCCTCACAGATACTGTACTTGGAGCACAGCAGTCACACGTGTTGCGAAGCATTTTTTTAAAAAATTGTAAGTACACGCCCCTGTTAAACAGGGGCTGAAAAATTGTGCCTTAGGCACTGGTGCTGGTGCCACAACACTGCAACCCGGCCCTCACAGATACTGTACTTGGAGCACAGCAGTCACACGTGTTGCGAAGCATTTTTTTAAAAAATTGTAAGTACACGCCCCTGTTAAACAGGGGCTGAAAAATTGTGCCTTAGGCACTGGTGTGGTGGCATGGATCATTGAGGAGGAGGAAGAGGATAGTCAGTGAACATAAGAGGACAGTCACTCAGCATCAGCATAGGCAGTCTTGAAGGGATGTGACATTAAAAATTATTCGGTTATATCCGCCTCAGGTGCCTGGTAGCTGGTGGTGATCCAAGACTGATTCATTTTGATGAATGTCAGTCGATCAACCGAGGCGGTGGACAGGCGCACCCTATGATCAGTCACAAATCCTCCAGCAGCACTGAATGTGCGTTCGGAAAGAACGCTGGAGGCAGGACAGGCCAGTAGCTCAATTGCATACTGTGCAAGCTCTGGCCAGTGATCCATCCTCAGGACCCAGTAAGCCAGAGGATTTTCGGTGGGAAAGGTGTCCAAGTCTGACCTTGCCCCAAGGTATTCCTGCACCATGTATATCAGACGCTGGCGATGGTTGCTGGAACCGATCATACCTTGGGGCTGCGGACTAAAAAATTGTCTGAACGCATCGGTCAGACGTCCACCTTCCCCACCGCTCCTTCTGCCACTGACCGAAGCCTCAGCAACTCGTCGCCCAGGACCAGGAGTTTGTAGCCTCCCAGTTTCTGGGAACGCGTTGCACAGACCTTTCTGCAAGGCCTCCCTGAGATGTCTCATCCTCTGCTCCCTCTGCGACGGCAAGATAAGGTCCGCAACCTTACCCTTGTACCGCGGATCAAGGAGAGTGGCCAGCCAGTAATGGTCCCACTCCTTGATCCGAAGAACACGAGGATCCTTCCGCAGGCTTTGCAGGATCAGGGAGGCCATGCAGCGTAGGTTAGCTGAGGCATTCGGTCCGGAGTCTTCTGGGTCACTGAGGATGACATGATCGCCAGCCACCTCCTCCCAGCCACGTACAAGTCCACTGGTTTGTTGGGACTGTACATCATCCCTAAAAGACTGCTGCTGCTGATGCTG
This sequence comes from Lithobates sylvaticus, assembly GCA_028564925.1. Classification (NCBI taxonomy): domain Eukaryota; kingdom Metazoa; phylum Chordata; class Amphibia; order Anura; family Ranidae; genus Lithobates; species Lithobates sylvaticus. The sequence goes on along the minus strand of CM053034.1, from coordinate 80,642,651 downwards.
AGTGCCAGGCTCCACCTCCATGCTCACACAATCCTCCTCCTCCTCCTCCTCCTCCTCATCCTCTTCCTGTGTGATGGGTGGGACAGAAGGAACACTGTCCGGATAAAGGGGGCCTTGAGAGGCAAGGAAGTCCTCCTCTTCCTGCCTCTGTTCTGCCTCAAGTGCCCTGTCCATTATCCCACGCAGCGTATGCTCCAACAGGTGGACAAGAGGGACAGTGTCACTGATGCATGCACTGTCACTGCTCACCATCCTCGTGGCCTCCTCAAATGGTGAGAGGACAGTGCATGCATCCCTGATCATGCTCCACTGACGTGGGGAAAAAAAACCAAGCTCCCCTGACCCTGTCCTGGTGCCGTAGTCGCAAAGGTACTCATTGATGGCCCTCTGCTGCGTGTGCAGTCGCTGCAGCATGGCCAACGTTGAGTTCCACCTGGTGGGCATGTCACATATTAGGCGGTTCTTGGGCAGGTTCAGCTCCTTTTGCAGCTCAGTCAGCCGAGCACTGGCATTATAAGATCGGCGGAAATGCACACAGACTTTCCTGGCCTGCCTCAGGACATCCTGTAAGCCTGGGAACCTGCCCAAGAACCGCTGCACCACCAGGTTGAGGACGTGAGCCATGCAGGGCACATGGGTGAGCTGCCCCTGTCGCAGGGCGGAGAGGAGGTTGGTGCCATTGTCAGAAACGACCATTCCTGGCTTAAGCTGACGTGGCGTCAACCACCTCTCGGCCTGCCCCTGCAGAGCTGCCAGAACCTCTGGCCCAGTGTGGCTCCTGTCCCCCAAACACACCAGCGCAAGCACGGCATGGCATCTTTTTGCCTGCGTACTTGCGTAGCCCCTTGTACGCCTACGGAGCACCGCTGGTTCCAAGGACAGAGCACTGGAGGAAGAAGAAGAGGAGGGGGGTGGAGGAGAGAGGTGTGTCACAACCAGTAGCAGTAGTAGCGTTTTGGAGGCGTGGTGGCGGAACAACCTCCAACACTACTGCACCTTGTCCTGCATCCCTCCCAGCTGCCAATAGAGTGACCCAATGGGCCGTGAAAGAAAGGTACCGTCCCTGTCCATGCCTGCTGGACCATGAGTCAGCGGTAATATGCACCTTACCGCTGACCGCCCTGTCCAGCGAGGCATGGACATTGCCCTCCACATGCCGGTAGAGAGACGGAATCGCCTTCCGCGAGAAAAAGTGGCGTTTGGGAACCTGCCACTGAGGAACCGCACATTGAACAAACTCACGGAAGGGGGCCGAGTCTACCAACTGAAAAGGCAGCAGTTGAAGTGCTAGCAATTTAGCCAGGCTAGCATTCAACCGCTGGGCATGTGGATGGCTGGGAGTGTACTTCTTTCTACGGTCCAGCAGCTGGGGCAGGGAAATTTGCCTGCTGCAATCGGACGTCGGTGTACTGCAAGTACTTGGTTGTGACACACCTAATTCTACACCTTCAGTCCTCTCAGAGCAGCTTTCAGAGAGGACTGAAGGTGTAGTGGGGATGGAGATCCCAGCTGAGGAGCAAGGAGAGGTCCGCTTAGTTCTTTGGTGTGGGTCTTTTATGTGTGCCTGCCAACGAGCTGCATGGCAGGTCGCCATATGTCTGGTCATGCTTGTCGTGCCCAAGCGGCTGATGTTTTGGCCACGCGAGATACGCTTGAGACAAATATTGCAAATAGCAGTGGTGCGATCTGCTGCACTCGTCTCAAAAAAGGCCCACACCAAAGAACTTTTCTGATAACGTGCAGAGGCAGCGCCCTGCACAGGCGGAGCTCTGCGGTGTTGTACAGTTGCTGTGCTGGCCTCTACCTGGCCTCCAGGGGGCATCCTGCCTCGTTGGACATGTGACGCCGCATCCTCCTCCTCCTCGTCCTCCTCCTCATCCTCTCTCCCTTGAGGCACCCACGTGGAGTCAGTGACCTCATCATCCCCTCCCTCTTCACCACTAGAGCAAACCTGGCAGTAAGCTGCAGCTGGTGGAACAGTACTGCCAGATTCCTCAAGCTGGGTATCGTCATCCGAGCCTTCGAATCGTTGGGCATCCTCCTGGAGCATGTACCCAACACTGTGCTCAAAGAGTTCGGGGGACTCCTCAGGAGGACATGGTGGGTCTAGGGAAGGGGTGGCTGATGATGCTCTGTCAGTACCCTGAGCCTGGGTGAGAGAGGATGAGGAGGATGAGGAGGGCTTGGTCATCCATTCTACCAAGCCTTCAGCATGATGCGGCTCCACATGTCCAGCTGCCGAAAACAAAGACGCGCGTGTCCCATGGCCACGTGCTGATGACGATGCACGACCACGTCCACGTCCACGGCCACGTCCACTAGAAACAGAACCTGCCTGCCCTGTGTTCTTGGCTCTGCACGCTCTGCCTCCCCTTGGCGGTCTTCCAGCCATTGTAGTCGGTAGTCCTGTGGGTGCTGCTGAGAAGAATATATAGGAGCTCTGTGTGATGCCACTAACACACTAGAAGTCCTATGGGTGCTTCTGCAAAGAAAATAGAGGAGCTCTGTGTGATGCCACTAACACACTAGAAGTCCTATGGGTGCTTCTGCAAAGAAAATATAGGAGCTCTGTGTGATGCCACTAACACACTAGAAGTCCTGTGGGTGCTTCTGCAAAGAAAATAGAGGAGCTCTGTGTGATGCCACTAACACACTAGAAGTCCTGTGGGTGCTTCTGCAAAGAAAATAGAGGAGCTCTGTGTGATGCCACTAACACACTAGAAGTCCTATGGGTGCTTCTGCAAAGAAAATAGAGGAGCTCTGTGTGATGCCACTAACACACTAGAAGTCCTGTGGGTGCTGCTGAGAAGAAAATATAGGAGCTCTGTGTGATGATGCCACTAACACACTACAAGTCCTATGGGTGCTTCTGCAAAGAAAATATAGGAGCTCTGTGTGATGCCACTAACACACTAGAAGTCCTGTGGGTGCTTCTGCAAAGAAAATAGAGGAGCTCTGTGTGATGCCACTAACACACTAGAAGTCCTGTGGGTGCTTCTGCAAAGAAAATAGAGGAGCTCTGTGTGATGCCACTAACACACTAGAAGTCCTATGGGTGCTTCTGCAAAGAAAATAGAGGAGCTCTGTGTGATGCCACTAACACACTAGAAGTCCTGTGGGTGCTGCTGAGAAGAAAATACAGGAGCTCTGTGTGATGCCACTAACACACTACAAGTCCTATGGGTGCTTCTGCAAAGAAAATAGAGGAGCTCTGTGTGATGCCACTAACACACTAGAAGTCCTGTGGGTGCTTCTGCAAAGAAAATAGAGGAGCTCTGTGTGATGCCACTAACACACTAGAAGTCCTGTGGGTGCTTCTGCAAAGAAAATAGAGGAGCTCTGTGTGATGCCACTAACACACTAGAAGTCCTATGGGTGCTTCTGCAAAGAAAATAGAGGAGCTCTGTGTGATGCCACTAACACACTAGAAGTCCTGTGGGTGCTGCTGAGAAGAAAATATAGGAGCTCTGTGTGATGCCACTAACACACTACAAGTCCTATGGGTGCTTCTGCAAAGAAAATAGAGGAGCTCTGTGTGATGCCACTAACACACTAGAAGTCCTGTGGGTGCTTCTGCAAAGAAAATAGAGGAGCTCTGTGTGATGCCACTAACACACTAGAAGTCCTGTGGGTGCTGCTGAGAAGAATATATAGGAGCTCTGTGTGATGCCACTAACACACTAGAAGTCCTATGGGTGCTTCTGCAAAGAAAATATAGGAGCTCTGTGTGATGCCACTAACACACTAGAAGTCCTATGGGTGCTTCTGCAAAGAAAATATAGGAGCTCTGTGTGATGCCACTAACACACTAGAAGTCCTGTGGGTGCTTCTGCAAAGAAAATAGAGGAGCTCTGTGTGATGCCACTAACACACTAGAAGTCCTGTGGGTGCTGCTGAGAAGAATATATAGGAGCTCTGTGTGATGCCACTAACACACTAGAAGTCCTATGGGTGCTTCTGCAAAGAAAATATAGGAGCTCTGTGTGATGCCACTAACACACTAGAAGTCCTATGGGTGCTTCTGCAAAGAAAATAGAGGAGCTCTGTGTGATGCCACTAACACACTAGAAGTCCTGTGGGTGCTTCTGCAAAGAAAATAGAGGAGCTCTGTGTGATGCCACTAACACACTAGAAGTCCTATGGGTGCTTCTGCAAAGAAAATAGAGGAGCTCTGTGTGATGCCACTAACACACTAGAAGTCCTGTGGGTGCTTCTGCAAAGAAAATAGAGGAGCTCTGTGTGATGCCACTAACACACTAGAAGTCCTGTGGGTGCTGCTGAGAAGAATATATAGGAGCTCTGTGTGATGCCACTAACACACTAGAAGTCCTATGGGTGCTTCTGCAAAGAAAATAGAGGAGCTCTGTGTGATGGGACTAACACACTTCAAGTCCTATAGGTGCTTCTGGGAAGAAAATAAAGGTCTGTGTGATGGGACTAACACACTTCAAGTCCTATAGGTGCTTCTGGGAACAAAATATAGCTCTGTGTGTGTGATGGGACTAACACACTTCAAGTCCTATAGGTGCTTCTGGGAACAAAATATAGCTCTGTGTGTGTGATGGGACTAACACACTTCAAGTCCTATAGGTGCTTCTGGGAACAAAATATAGCTCTGTGTGTGTGATGGGACTAACACACTTCAAGTCCTATAGGTGCTTCTGGGAACAAAATATAGCTCTGTGTGTGTGATGGGACTAACACACTTCAAGTCCTATAGGTGCTTCTGGGAACAAAATATAGCTCTGTGTGTGTGATGGGACTAACACACTTCAAGTCCTATAGGTGCTTCTGGGAACAAAATATAGCTCTGTGTGTGTGATGGGACTAACACACTTCAAGTCCTATAGGTGCTTCTGGGAAGAAAATATAGCTCTGTGTGTGTGATGGGACTAACACACTTCAAGTCCTATAGGTGCTTCTGGGAAGAAAATATAGCTCTGTGTGTGTGATGGGACTAACACACTTCAAGTCCTATAGGTGCTTCTGGGAAGAAAATATAGCTCTGTGTGTGTGATGGGACTAACACACTTCAAGTCCTATAGGTGCTTCTGGGAAGAAAAATATAGCTCTGTGTGTGTGATGGGACTAACACACTTCAAGTCCTATAGGTGCTTCTGGGAACAAAATATAGCTCTGTGTGTGTGATGGGACTAACACACTTCAAGTCCTATAGGTGCTTCTGGGAAGAAAATATAGCTCTGTGTGTGTGATGGGACTAACACACTTCAAGTCCTATAGGTGCTTCTGGGAAGAAAATATAGCTCTGTGTGTGTGATGGGACTAACACACTTCAAGTCCTATAGGTGCTTCTGGGAACAAAATATAGCTCTGTGTGTGTGATGGGACTAACACACTTCAAGTCCTATAGGTGCTTCTGGGAAGAAAATATAGCTCTGTGTGTGTGATGGGACTAACACACTTCAAGTCCTATAGGTGCTTCTGGGAACAAAATATAGCTCTGTGTGTGTGATGGGACTAACACACTTCAAGTCCTATAGGTGCTTCTGGGAACAAAATATAGCTCTGTGTGTGTGATGGGACTAACACACTTCAAGTCCTATAGGTGCTTCTGGGAAGAAAATATAGCTCTGTGTGTGTGATGGGACTAACACACTTCAAGTCCTATAGGTGCTTCTGGGAACAAAATATAGCTCTGTGTGTGTGATGGGACTAACACACTTCAAGTCCTATAGGTGCTTCTGGGAACAAAATATAGCTCTGTGTGTGTGATGGGACTAACACACTTCAAGTCCTATAGGTGCTTCTGGGAAGAAAATATAGCTCTGTGTGTGTGATGGGACTAACACACTTCAAGTCCTATAGGTGCTTCTGGAAGAAAATATAGCTCTGTGTGTGTGATGGGACTAACACACTTCAAGTCCTATAGGTGCTTCTGGGAAGAAAATATAGCTCTGTGTGTGTGATGGGACTAACACACTTCAAGTCCTATAGGTGCTTCTGGGAACAAAATATAGCTCTGTGTGTGTGATGGGACTAACACACTTCAAGTCCTATAGGTGCTTCTGGGAACAAAATATAGCTCTGTGTGTGTGATGGGACTAACACACTTCAAGTCCTATAGGTGCTTCTGGGAACAAAATATAGCTCTGTGTGTGTGATGGGACTAACACACTTCAAGTCCTATAGGTGCTTCTGGGAACAAAATATAGCTCTGTGTGTGTGATGGGACTAACACACTTCAAGTCCTATAGGTGCTTCTGGGAACAAAATATAGCTCTGTGTGTGTGATGGGACTAACACACTTCAAGTCCTATAGGTGCTTCTGGGAACAAAATATAGCTCTGTGTGTGTGATGGGACTAACACACTTCAAGTCCTATAGGTGCTTCTGGGAAGAAAATATAGCTCTGTGTGTGTGATGGGACTAACACACTTCAAGTCCTATAGGTGCTTCTGGGAAGAAAATATAGCTCTGTGTGTGTGATGGGACTAACACACTTCAAGTCCTATAGGTGCTTCTGGGAACAAAATATAGCTCTGTGTGTGTGATGGGACTAACACACTTCAAGTCCTATAGGTGCTTCTGGGAAGAAAATATAGCTCTGTGTGTGTGATGGGACTAACACACTTCAAGTCCTATAGGTGCTTCTGGGAAGAAAATATAGCTCTGTGTGTGTGATGGGACTAACACACTTCAAGTCCTATAGGTGCTTCTGGGAAGAAAATATAGCTCTGTGTGTGTGATGGGACTAACACACTTCAAGTCCTATAGGTGCTTCTGGGAACAAAATATAGCTCTGTGTGTGTGATGGGACTAACACACTTCAAGTCCTATAGGTGCTTCTGGGAAGAAAATATAGCTCTGTGTGTGTGATGGGACTAACACACTTCAAGTCCTATAGGTGCTTCTGGGAAGAAAATATAGCTCTGTGTGTGTGATGGGACTAACACACTTCAAGTCCTATAGGTGCTTCTGGGAACAAAATATAGGAGCTCTGCCTGCCTGCCACGAACACACTACAAGTCCTATAGGTGCTTCTGGGAACAAAATATAGGAGCTCTGCCTGCCTGCGACGAACACACTACAAGTCCTATAGGTGCTTCTGGGAACAAAATATAGGAGCTCTGCCTGCCTGCCACGAACACACTACAAGTCCTATAGGTGCTTCTGGTAACAAAATATAGGAGCTCTGCCTGCCTGCCACGAACACACTACAAGTCCTATAGGTGCTTCTGGTAACAAAATATAGGAGCTCTGCCTGCCTGCCACGAACACACTACAAGTCCTATAGGTGCTTCTGGTAACAAAATATAGGAGCTCTGCCTGCCTGCCACGAACACACTACAAGTCCTATAGGTGCTTCTGGTAACAAAATATAGGAGCTCTGCCTGCCTGCCACGAACACACTACAAGCCCCTCTTTCTCAATCAATCTTTGTAACTGAATCTATCTAACTCAATCTCTGTAAGTGAATCTCTCTACCTAACTAAATCCAGCAGAGTGTCACAGATCTAGCCTGCTCAATCTGCGCCGGAACAGCATGTGACCGGCGCAGACGGCGTGGCGGCCTTTTATAGGGGGGGGCGTGTACTACAGCCCCTGAGCTGTAATTGGCTACAGGCGTCCTGCCTGTAGCCAATTATGGCTCTTCGAGTTTCCGGGGCTGTGTTTGGCCAAGCATGCGGGGTCACAGTGCATGCTTGGCCAATCATCAGCCAGCAATGCACTGCGCCGGCCGCGCCGGCCGCAATGCATTGCGGGGCCGCTCGCATCACACGAACGTGATGCGAGCGGCCAAAATAGTTCTGGGCTCGCCGAGCGAGCGAACGCCCGGTGCTCGATGCGAACGTGGGTTCGCATCGAGCACCGGGCCCATCCCTACTTGCTGCATGCAACAAGCTCTCACCCAGTCCCACTGGTAGCAAGTGTACCCTATGGTCAATATCTCCGACTTAAAAGAAACTGTAGTGAGGAAGATCATTTTGAATTAGAGGCAATAAATGCCTTAAGAGATCCTATCTTAAAGCCAAGAAGCAAAACAGGTCTGCTCTTATCCATGGTAAGAAAATTTCTAGATCTGATCCAGGGATCAGAATAATCACACGATTCTCTGGTCAACACTACCAAGTGCGCAACATTTTTAAGAAATACTGTATTGGTATCTCCTCAAAGGGGATCCCAATGTATCCAAACATCTGGGGGACCACCCAGAAATTACCTTCAAGAGATCCCAGTCCCTAAGAGATACATTGGTGCATAGCCATTACGCCTCCTCATCGCCGGGTCGGACGAAACAATTTGGCATTAAACCCTGCCATAAGTGCAATTTTTTTCACTATATTCATGCATCCAAGCACATTGTGCTGCCCAATGGTCGACTTTTTAAGCCCAAATTTTTCGGCCACATGTCAGTCGGTTGGTGTAGTGTATATCATGGTCTGCGACTAACGTCTTTTACATTGGCAAAACAAAACGCCCTTTCTTCCACCGCATCAGGGACCATGTCTCTCTGGTGCGAGGGAAGAAAATGGAAACACTGATTAGTCGCCACATGGGCTTATATCACAACTTCGCTGATACAAAAATGCACTTCTATGCACTCAAATACGTACCCCCTGGCGATAGGGGGGGGGCCATAATGGCCGTACCTTACTACAATGCGAGGCGCGTTGGATTTTTGATCTTGGAGCTATTACCCTCCCTGGCCTAAATGATGCTTTGAGTTTCAAGTCTTTTCTCTAAATAATTTATTTTCATCATCCTGTTTCATTATCTATGGGTGTTACTTCACCTGTTGTTATTATTTTTTATTTGTTATTTATTTATTTTTATTTTTTTATTTATTATTATTATTTTTATTTTTTTTTATTTTATTTCATTTATACATTTTTTATTTTATTTATTTATTTCTCCTTGTGGTTCATCATCTATATATTTTTTTCCTTACCCTGTATCTACTTTTTGTTCTTACTGCCGAATTAGCCAATCTATGCTCACAATTGATGTATTTGTGTAAATATAAATTACCTCTTATACCTAGAAACCAGGTCTCTTATCACCACTTCTTACTATTCCCAGAGGATGAGCTAAGTGATTCCGTCCAGACACTGGGGTTGGACTTGGCTTTTTCCTGCCCTTCCCCTTTGTCTGGTTTCCGCCCTCTCCTTTCCTTGATGAGGGCATAGGATTTTCCAAGATGCCCGCGGCGCACCTATGACGCCTAGCGTCATCGGGGCATGCGCGGCAGGCATCTCCAGATGCTTGCACATTTACGGCGCCGTGACCCGCGCCTCGACGGTGAAGTCAGACGCCGCCGAGTCGGAGAGGGCCATTTAAGGCAGCCGCCCTTCATCTTCACTTTCTGTCAGAGACGGCCGTATGAGGGACAAGGGATTGTCCTCCCCCCTTTTCGGGTTTCTTTCTACATCAATTAATTTGGGTAAGATACATTTATTGAATTACGCAAAATTCTCAAGCCCCTTCCAGGGAACTGGAAGGTGCCTTACATCTTTATATATCTCTATTTAGATGCCCCGAGCAGCCAGCACCTGGATCAACTTAGATGCTGATGCTTACGAGTATGGCTATTTCACTAAATTTTTAACCAGCAAGTTAGATTATCCCCATTGCATTGATTCAACCACCAACAATACAATATAAAGGTAATTCCATTGCCAATTTGGGAAGCTTATATGATTCCTGGTGAGGCTATATTGCTAAGCATATGTTTATTTATAAATATTTTTTAGACTCAACATTATTATTGTCCCTCTCTGCAAGCAATTAAAATACGTCTCGTTTTGGCTGATTGGCTGTCTCCAATTTTCAGTATATTTTTTATATCATATTTACCTCTACCCTTGGAATTCAAGCATATGTGGTGAGACCTGCTTCCTATTTCGATCATTTGTTTCTATACCCCTGTAATTTGTGACATTATGCTTTTGTCTATAAATTGTTGATTAGTCTCTGATTTATTCACTAAACCGATTGTTTGCCTTACTTCAATGCATTTATACTTTATGCATTTAAAAGGATGTTTCTTACTGTATCTTGTTATTTCAGCATACAAAAGAGCTATACCATCAATCTCCTGAAGAATCTCAAACGAGTAAAACATGTCGAGAGTGGTAGCGCTTTATAGATACATGTCTGAATAACACATATATCCTTCTTTATGGATGTATAACTGTCTTCCTTTTTTCATGTTTTTACTGTTTTGTAATAATAAAAATAATTTTCTTATATTCCTACTCCTGGTGTTTTACCTATATAATTGATACAGTTTAAAGTCCTGAGGTTTGTTACCACCTAGCCCCTCCCTCAATATGCATAGTAAAATATAGAGTGATTAGGCTTTACCATATATGGTAACAGATTGTATGGGAACGCTGATTAGCAAATAAAGGATGTACCATCATGTACCAGGAGATATCAGTTTTTCCTCAGCCAATAGAAGTCAAATATCTGTATTAGTGTAAGTATTAGGAGGCGGGCTGTACATCCCTCTGTGGGATTTCTGCTCCATTCTTTGGCTTGTAAGGATCACCCTTTTGTGTCGACACATCTGAAATAAATTGTCTGCTTTTCAATACATATGGAGTTTGACTGATCACAGGAGAAGAATAATCCTAACATATCTGGTCCTCTGAGCCGGAACCAACGAGTGGATCCCGGGTCGGACGATCCCGACCAAGACCTCGGTGAGTATCGGACCTCAAAGCTTACTGAGAACCAAAAACCCCCCACTCAACATTAGTGGCAAAACAGGGGCTAGCTGACACCGGGACCCGGATCCATCGTCTGGTTTCGAACCTACGTGATCCAGTCCTCCTGGGTGTTTGAAAGGTAAGATAATTTTAATTATACTTAATTCTTTCTAAGAGTCTCTTCTCCTCTTTCTGTTTGATTCTGGTTTTATGAGTTATAAATGAGCTGTAATTTCCGACATTGGTATGGTTGAATAATATGTCGATAATCCTGGTGCTCAAAGACAGAGGCATTTGGGGACATTGCCTAAAGGTAAAAATCAACGTCACCCGCTACCCCGGACAGACAAAAAAAAGATTTGTTGAAAGGTATACCAAACATCAGAGGTTGATTGCCTGACGTCGTCGGAGGTTGATTGCCCAGCGGTTTAAGAGCTATTTAGCTGAGTGATCTAGAAAGATTCCAATGCTAACTTTCTTCTGTGTGTTTAGTTTCTCCTTTCTCATGTTTAACCTTTCTGTTGAAGCTATAACCTCATTGAACAACAACAGTACTGCAGAAGAGACACGATTTAATTATTTTTTGATTCTTCCTATAGTGTTGGGAGTGCTGAAATTTTTACTCTTCTTGTATTCCAATTTTTTTTTTTCTTTGCAAGTACTAGTTTATCAATATAATGTAATAACGATACATATGGATAAATGCTGTGTATACTAGACCAACAGCTCAATAGGGTGTGGCCCTGATACAAATATAACTTCAGCTTTTATATCGAAATTGCAGAATGTTTGTCTATTTATGGCATGATCCCAAAGCACAAGTCATCCTTAATTTATTTATTTTTAAAAAGTTTTTATTGAAAAGTATGCAGAACATAACAAAACAGTATAATGTGAAATTGCGGACACAGCCGTCATGCATAGTATAAAGAAGATACAGCATATACAATCAAATGTATGTATGAAGCTTTTAAAACATAACCTGACTCGTTTGTCATTAGATATTTCAGTCCTAGTGGGACATCGTGTTGATGTTCTATGAGCTTCCTGTCGTAGGGGGTAGACACAGACATCGTAATGACAGAGCTAACGTATTAGGGTAGGTGTGAGATCCAGGTATACAGGAGTGTCTTGTTGAAAATATGGGTGGGAAGGAGGGGTGGGGAGGGAGATAAGGCCGTGGATGTCCGAGAACCTCAGGATAATGTTTCAGGGTTTTGCTGAGTTGGAGGTTGTGCATGAGGGGTAACTTCAGGTGGGGATAGGTGTGAGGGGAGGTGGTTAGGAGAAGGGGAAGAAGGAAAAGGGTTCCTCAGGCAGTTTGTTTCTCTACCATTGCTCTCAATAATCATTCCCGTGACAAAGCGTTGATATTCGTCCGTCGAGGTGAAGTGTAGCCAGCAACACCATGATTTACTGAACTTAGATGGTGTGTCATGCGCCCGATGTATCAGTTCCTCCATTTCTGCGTTTTTTTGTATTCTTTTGAACCATTCCGTTGTAGATGATAGTTCTGAGGAGCGACATTTTTCTGGGATGCACATCTTAGCTGCGTTGACCATATGCATTGCCAAGGATCGTACATAAGCTTTTGTCGATACGTTGGAGTGGTGTACCAGAAATTGCACTGGTGAGCAGGGCCGGACTGGCCTACCGGTATAGCGGGAGATTTCCCGGCAGGCTGGCTGCCCTGGGGCCGCTGTCAGTTAGGAGCTGTGAACAGGAGGCGGGGCTGGCTGAGGAATCGAATTCTAGCAGTGAGGCAGGCAGGTCTGTGGTGTGCAGGAGGGAGGGAGCATGGACACTTACTTTGTGTTTACTGGGCAGTGGACTGATCATTTCTTTTAGCAGGGAACCCACAGCCAATAGAGCTGCTTAGGGGAGTACAACAAGGGAGGACTTGCTCCTCCTCCCATCCATCCACAGCCAATCAGCAGGCAGTGTAGCCCTCCCCCGCTCACATTTAACTGTAAGCGCTGGAGTGGGGCTGAATGGGGACGCCAGGAGGGAGATACAAGGAGGTATGAGTGACTACAATAATGTAAGTTCTGCAGGACTCACAAGTCTGGCTGAATGGAAAAAACAGGATCGTCAGGAGCACAAGTAACTTATTGCTGGCCGGCTGCAGTGTCTTCGAAATGTGATCAGGCAGTGTGCAGCCTCCCCTCCCTTGTGTCTCCCTGATTACTTTTTTTTTATTTGCTAACCCGACCTGCACATTGTCTGATCACACTGATAAGATCTCTGGAAGAAGCTGCAGCAGCATTCTATGAGACCAGGGACACATGGCTGTTAACCATTTCAGCTTATAATCAGCTATTTAGCCAGAGCTCCCTCTGTGCTGCACAAATTGTTTGGGTTTTTTATTTATTTATTTTTTTGGAGGATGTACTGCTGGATCAGGCTAAAAGCTTCACAGCCCCATTAACTGGTTACTGTCCTCCACTAATCTTGAGCATTTTAGTGTTTGCAAGAAAATTTGTATTTTGGAAATGGGATGTGAAGCTGTGTTCTGTCACTTGGTTGTACTTTCAAAGGAAAATGACTGACTTGATCTTGCAGAGATGGTTTAAATAGAGTGGAGCAACCCTGCAATACTATATACCTATACACTGAGTTTAGCTTTAAATGCAGTCTCCTGAATCAATCATGTCTGCGATCCCTAACCTGTAATATGTCTGCAGTCTCTGACCCTCTCCTGTACTATGGCTGCAGTCTCTGACCCTCTCCTGTAATATGTCTGCAGTCTCTGACCCTCTCCTGTACTATGGCTGCAGTCTCTGACCCTCTCCTGTACTATGGCTGCAGTCTCTGACCCTCTCCTGTACTATGGCTGCAGTCTCTGACCCTCTCCTGTAATATGGCTGCAGTCTCTGACCCTCTCCTGTACTATGGCTGCAGTCTCTGACCCTCTCCTGTACTATGGCTGCAGTCTCTGACCCTCTCCTGTACTATGGCTGCAGTCTCTGACCCTCTCCTGTACTATGGCTACAGTCTCTGACCCTCTCCTGTACTATGGCTGCAGTCTCTGACCCTCTCCTGTACTATGGCTGCAGTCTCTGACCCTCTCCTGTAATATGGCTGCAGTCTCTGACCCTCTCCTGTACTATGGCTGCAGCCTCTGACCATCTCCTGTAATGTGTCTGCAATCCCTGCAGGAGAGGACACACACACTGTACACACATCCCCATCTGCCACAGCAGAAGTATATTACAGCCCCCAGTCCTGGACCAGTAAAGAGGGAGGATGCTTTATGGTGGGCGCTATGGCCAAGGCACATTTCACATTGGAATCCACCCTCCCCAAAAGACAATAATTCATTGGGTGCAATATACATATAGATGTAAATGCATACAGTGTGTGGATAAAGAAGTGAGAGAGGGGGGAAAAAAACTAAGATGAGAAGGAATAAAAAAATGGGGAGGAACAAAGAAAGCGGGCGAGAAAGAACATGACAGATGGATAGAGAGCGATATATGGGGGGAAAAAAGAGACATTAGGATAGAGAGAGATAAAAGGGAAAGAAAGGAGAACAAAGAAAGTTTGGTACATCCATGAGGTACCATAGGGGTACCTTATGCTAAATATACTGTACGAGTGGAAGGGACTCGGAGTGCTAAATGACAACCCATGCTACACCACTGGGGCTGCTATGAAATTATCTCCAGGGCTGGTTTTTATGCCCAGTCCGGCCCTGCTGGTGAGTATTCTAAGGTGTGGGTGGTTATTTGGCTAAGTCGGTGGACCTCTTTCCAAAAAGGCTGTATTTTAGGACACGCCCACCAGATGTGTAAAAGTGAGCCAATGTCAGTCCCACATCTCCAGCAAAGTGGGGAGAGGGAGGGGTAAATATGGTGTAGCCTCAGGGGGGGTTCTGTACCATCTCGAAAATATTTTAAAAGCGTTTTCTTGTGTGTGTATGTACATTCACCGTTCCCTTGTGTATGCATATGTAAATGTTTTCACACTCTTGGTCTGTTAGGTCAAGGGTGAGTTCCTTTTCCCACTGGTGGCTGGCCCAGTTAAGTTTGGGGTGCTGCTCTGAGAATAGTAGTGTGTAGGTGCAGTAAGTGTTTTAGTGGTTCCTAGCTCAGACAGAGAGATTCAAAGGGGATAAGTTGTCTTGACTAGGGATGAGCCGAACACCCCCGGGTTCGGTTCGCACCAGAACCTTCGAACCGACCGAAAGTTTGCGCGAATTTTCGAACCCTATACGTTGTAATGGACGCGAACGTTCGAAATCAAAAGTGCTAATTACAACGGCCAATATGCATGTTAATGTCATAAAACAGGTTTGGGGACCCGGGTCCTGCCCTAGGGGACATATATCAATGCAAAAAGAACTTTTAAAAACTAATGTTTTTTCGGGAGCAGTCATTTTAATGATGCATAAAGTGAAAAACAAAAAGTGAAATTTTCCTTTAAATATGGTACCTGGGGGGTGTCTAAAGTATGCCTGTGAAGTGGCATGTGTTTCCCGTGTTTAGAACTGTCCTTGCACAAAATGACATTTGTAAAGGAAAAAAAGAAGCCATTTAAAACCACTTGCGGCTTTAATGTCATGTCTTGTCCTGGCCGCCATATGGCTGAAAATCCTTGAGAAAAATGGCATGGCTACCCCATCACCCCCCCCCCCCCCACCCCAGCCCCTTTGGGTCTTGTATGGATATTAAGGGGGACCCCGCACCCAAAATAAAACCCTATACCTACAACCCTATATACCAGTGATGGCGAACGCGTGGCACGCGTGCCGCTGCCGGCACACCGAGCTGTCTCTATGGGCACGCTGTGACTACAGTCATACACGGTAGTCACTGCGTCTGCTCCCGCGGACTACATCTCCCACAATTCTCTAGGGGAGAACCCTCCCCAGAGAACACTGAAGCCACACCCCCCGCTCGCAAACATCTGACTCACGTGCGGGGGGTATCACCTGACACACGGACACCGCAGTGACCGGAGCGACAGGAGCGACACCGATTCCAGTAAAAAGTAAGTTTTAAAACCTATTGCCGACCGGGCCATAGCCAAAAGATGGCTACAGCACGGTCGGCTTATTCTGGGAGGGCGTCCATGGACGTCCTCCCAGAGAATCTTGCTCCCGCGCGGCCTACAGTGCGAGGGGAGAGGGGAATACTCAATACTCTGCCCAAGCTGTGCAATACTCTGCCCATACTATGCAATACTCTGCCCATGCTGTGCAATACTCTGCCCAAACTGTGTAATACTCTGCCCATGCTGTGCAATACTCTGCCCATACTGCGCAATACTCTGCCCATGCTGCGCAATACTCTGCCCAAGCTGTGCAATACTCTGCCCAAGCTGTGCAATACTCTGCCCATACTATGCAATACTCTGCCCATGCTGTGCAATACTCTGCCCATGCTGTGCAATACTCTGCTCATGCTGTGCAATACTCTGCCCATGCTGTGCAATACTCTGCTCATGCTGTGCAATACTCTGCCCATGCTGTGCAATACTCTGCCCATGCTGTGAAATACTCTGCCCAAACTGTGTAATACTCTGCCCATGCTGCGCAATACTCTGCCCATACTGTGCAATACTCTGCCCATGCTGCACAATACTCTGCCCAACCTGTGCAATACTCTGCCCAACCTGTGCAATACTCTGCCCATACCGTGCAATACTCTGCCCATGCTGTGCAATACTCTGCCCATGCTGTGCAATACTCTGCCCATACTATGCAATACTCTGCCCATGCTGTGCAATACTCTGCCCATGCTGTGCAATACTCTGCCCATACTATGCAAATACTCTGCCCATACTATGCAATACTCTGCCCATGCTGTGCAATACTCTGCCCATGCTGTGCAATATTCTGCCCATACTATGCAATATTCTGCCCATGCTGTGCAATACTCTGTCCATGCTGTGCAATACTCTGTCCATGCTGTGCAATACTCTGTCCATGCTGTGCAATACTCTGCCCATACTGTGCAATACTCTGCCCATACTATGCAATACTCTGCTGTTAATTAGTTTGAAAACTGTACGAATTGTTTTTTCTAAACTAAAACCTCGTTATTCAGGTTTAATTGCCGTGTTGGCACTTTGAAAAAAATAGGTCGTTTTGGTTTGCAGTTTGGGCACTCGGGCTCAAAAAGGTTCGCCATCACTGCTATATACTCTGAACAGCAGTATATAGGTGGTGCAAACAAGACACGGACTGTAGGTTTGTTCTTGAGTAGAATCTGAACAGGTACATTATGAAGTGTAGCTCCATCCCAAAAAAATCAATTTTTAAGCTTTTTGGAGAACATAGGGAGGGGTTATCACCCCTGTAACATTTGCTGTCTTTGCACATCTGTTCAGAACATGTCACCTCACTTTCCGTCCCAATGACAAATGTTTTTGGAAAAGTGGGGTTTGAATTGAAACAAGGATTGGTGATAAAGCATCAGTAGAGAGGAGATACCTTTTTCCCAAATTAAATCTAACAGGATAGAATTTCCCTTCCTAGGGGTAGATTTCCTCTCACTTCCTGTTTTCTCTTTCCGTTTGCAAGTAGGAGTCGTTTGTAAGTTGGATGTTTGAAAGTAGGGGCCTGCCGTATATACTCTGCAGAAATTTGCCCTATTAGATGTTGGTGTAGCCACAAGACTGGTGGGCACAGGAATGGGCCCTGCTGTGAGTTAATAGATCAAGATTTGTACTTGCATGCACCTGTTGAACCGGGCAGAAAAATTGGGCCTTTGGTGGTGGTGGTGGTGGTGGTGGACGGTGTTGCCACAAGACTGTAAGCCCTCACAGTTACTCTTGGTGGGCGCAGGAATGGGCCCTGCTGTGAGTTATTAGATCAAGATTTGTAATTGCATGCACCTGTTGAACAGGGCAGAAAAATTGGGCCTTTGGCGGTGGTGGTGGACGGTGTTGCCACAAGACTGTAGACCCTCATAGTTACTCTTGGTGGGCACAGGAATGGGCCCTGCTGTGAACTATTAGATCAAGATTTGTAATTACACGCCCCTGTTAAACAGGGGCTGAAAAATTGTGCCTTAGGCATTGGTGCTGGTGCCACAACACTGCAACCCCTCACAGATACTGTACTCTTAGCACAGCAATGAGACCTGTTGCAAAGCATTGCCTGAAAATTGTAATTACACGCCCCAACAGGGGCTGAAAAATTGTGCCTTAGGCACTGGTGCCACAACACTGCAACCCCTCACAGATACTGTACTTGGAGCACAGCAGTCACACCTGTTGCGAAGCATCTTTTTAAAAAATTGTAATTACACGCCCCTGTTAAACAGGGGCTGAAAAATTGTGCCTTAGGCATTGGTGCTGGTGCCACAACACTGCAACCCCTCACAGACACTGTACTCTTAGCACAGCAATGAGACCTGTTGCAAAGCATTGCCTAAAAATTTTAATTACACGCCCCAATAGGGGCTGAAAAATTGTGCCTTAGGCACTGGTGCTGGTGCCACAACACTGCAACCCCTCACAGATACTGTACTTGGAGCACAGCAGTCACACCTGTTGCGAAGCATTTTTTTAAAAAATTGTAATTACACGCCCCTGTTAAACAGGGGCTGAAAAATTGTGCCTTAGGCATTGGTGCTGGTGCCACAACACTGCAACCCCTCACAGACACTGTACTCTTAGCACAGCAATGAGACCTGTTGCAAAGCATTGCCTAAAAATTGTAATTACACGCCCCAACAGGGGCTGAAAAATTGTGCCTTAGGCACTGGTGCTGGTGCCACAACACTGCAACCCCTCACAGATACTGTACTTGGAGCACAGCAGTCACACGTGTTGCGAAGCATTTTTTTTTTTAAAATTGTAAGTACACGCCCCTGTTATACAGGGGCTGAAAAATTGTGCCTTAGGCACTGGTGTGGTGGCATGGATCATTGAGGAGGAGGAAGAGGATAGTCAGTGAACATAACAGGACAGTCACTCAGCATCAGCATAGGCAGTCTTGAAGGGATGTGACATTATAAATTATTCCGTTATATCCGCTTCAGGTGCCTGGTAGCTGGTGGTGATCCAAGACTGATTCATTTTGATGAAGGTCAGTCGATCAACCGAGTCGGTGGACAGGCGCACCCTATGATCGGTGACAAATCCTCCAGCAGCACTGAATGTGCGTTCGGAAAGAACGCTGGAGGCAGGACAGGCCAGTAGCTCAATTGCATACTGTGCAAGCTCTGGCCAGTGATCCATCCTCAGGACCCAGTAAGCCAGAGGATTTTCGGTGGGAAAGGTGTCCAAGTCTGACCTTGCCCCAAGGTATTCCTGCACCATGTATATCAGACGCTGGCGATGGTTGCTGGAACCGATCATACCTTGGGGCTGCGGACTAAAAAATTGTCTGAACACATCGGTCAGACGTCCACCTTCCCCACCGCTCCTTCTGCTACTGACCGAAGCCTCAGCAACTCGTCGTCCAGGACCAGGAGTTTGTAACCTCCCAGTTTCTGGGAACGCGTTGCACAGACCTTTCTGCAAGGCCTCCCTGAGATGTCTCATCCTCTGCTCCCTCTGCGACGGCAAGATAAGGTCCGCAACCTTACCCTTGTACCGTGGATCAAGGAGAGCGGCCAGCCAGTAATGGTCCCTCTCCTTGATCCGAAGAACACGAGGATCCTTCCGCAGGCTTTTCAGGATCAGGGAGGCCATGCAGCGTAGGTTTGCTGAGGCATTCGGTCCGGAGTCTTCTGGGTCACTTAGGATGACATGATCGCCAGCCACCTCCTCCCAGCTACGTACAAGTCCACTGGTTTGTTGGGACTGTACATCATCCCTAAAAGACTGCTGATGCTGAGTGCCAGGCTCCACCTCCATGCTCACACAATCCTCCTCCTCATCCTCATCCTCTTCCTGTGTGATGGGTGGGACAGAAGGAACACTGTCCGGATAAAGGGGGCCTTGAGAGGCAAGGAAGTCCTCCTCTTCCTGCCTCTGTTCTGCCTCAAGTGCCCTGTCCATTATCCCACGCAGCGTATGCTCCAACAGGTGGACAAGAGGTACAGTGTCACTGATGCATGCACTGTCACTGCTCACCATCCTCGTGGCCTCCTCAAATGGTGAGAGGACAGTGCATGCATCCCTGATCATGCTCCACTGACGTGGGGAAAAAAAACCAAGCTCCCCTGACCTTGTCCTGGTGCCGTAGTCGCAAAGGTACTCATTGATGGCCCTCTGCTGCGTGTGCAGTCGCTGCAGCATGGCCAACATTGAGTTCCACCTGGTGGGCATGTCACATATTAGGCGGTTCTTGGGCAGGTTCAACTCATTTTGCAGCTCAGTCAGCCGAGCACTGGCATTATAAGATTGGCGGAAATGCACACAGACTTTCCTGGCCTGCCTCAGGACATCCTGTAAGCCTGGGAACCTGCCCAAGAACCGCTGCACCACCAGGTTGAGGACGTGAGCCATACAGGGCACATGGGTGAGCTGCCCCTGTCGCAGGGCGGAGAGGAGGTTGGTGCCATTGTCAGAAACGACCATTCCTGGCTTAAGCTGGCGTGGCGTCAACCACCTCTCGGCCTGCCCCTGCAGAGCTGCCAGAACCTCTGGCCCAGTGTGGCTCCTGTCCCCCAAACACACCAGCGCAAGCACGGCATGGCATCTTTTTGCCTGCGTACTTGCGTAGCCCCTTGTACGCCTACGGAGCACCGCTGGTTCCGAGGACAGAGCACTGGAGGAAGAAGAAGAGGAGGGGGTGGAGGAGAGAGGTGTGTCACAACCAGTAGCAGTAGTAGCGTTTTGGAAGCGTGGTGGCGGAACAACCTCCAACACTACTGCACCTTGTCCTGCATCCCTCCCAGCTGCCAATAGAGTGACCCAATGGGCCGTGAAAGAAAGGTAACGTCCCTGTCCATGCCTGCTGGACCATCAGTCAGCGGTAATATGCACCTTACCGCTGACCGCCCTGTCCAGCGAGGCATGGACATTGCCTTCCACATGCCGGTAGAGAGACGGAATTGCCTTCCGTGAGAAAAAGTGGCGTTTGGGAACCTGCCACTGAGGAACCGCACATTGAACAAACTCACGGAAGGGGGGCCGAGTCTACCAACTGAAAAGGCAGCAGTTGAAGTGCTAGCAATTTAGCCAAGCTAGCATTCAACCGCTGGGCATGTGGATGGCTGGGAGTGTACTTCTTTCGACGGTCCAGCAGCTGGGGCAGGGAAATTTGCCTGCTACAATCGGACGTCGGTGTACTGCAAGTACTTGGTTGTGACACACCTAATTCTACACCTTCAGTCCTCTCAGAGCAGCTTTCAGAGAGGACTGAAGATGTAGTGGGGATGGAGATCCCAGCTGATGAGGAGCAAGGAGAGGTCCGCTTAGTTCTTTGGTGTGGGTCTTTTATGTGTGCTTGCCAACGAGCTGCATGGCAGGTCGACATATGTCTGCTCATGCTTGTGGTGCCCAAGCGGCTGATGTTTTGGCCACGCGAGATACGCTTGAGACAAATATTGCAAATAGCAGTGGTGCGATCTGATGCACTCGTCTCAAAAAAGGCCCACACCAAAGAACTTTTCTGATAACGTGCAGATGCAGCGCCCTGCACAGGCGGAGCTCTGCGGTGTTGTACAGTTGCTGTGCTGGCCTCTAGCTGGCCTCCAGGGGGCA
The DNA here is from genome assembly GCA_028564925.1 of Lithobates sylvaticus. Classification (NCBI taxonomy): domain Eukaryota; kingdom Metazoa; phylum Chordata; class Amphibia; order Anura; family Ranidae; genus Lithobates; species Lithobates sylvaticus. The sequence continues at coordinate 80,621,373 of CM053034.1, read as the reverse complement.
TCCTGCCTCGTTGGACATGTATGTGACACCGCATCCTCCTCCTCCTCGTCCTCCTCCTCATCCTCTCTCCCTTCAGGCACCCACGTGGAGTCAGTGACCTCATCATCCCCTCCCTCTTCACCACTAGAGCAAACCTGGCAGTAAGCTGCAGCTGGTGGAACAGTACTGCCAGATTGCTGTCCTTCAGCATCCCCTCTCTCTGCGCGCACACTACTGACTTCCTCAAGCTGGGTATCATCATCCGAGCCTTCGAATCGTTGGGCATCCTCCTGGAGCATGTACCCAACACTGTGCTCAAAGAGTTCGGGGGACTCCTCAGGAGGACATGGTGGGTCTAGGGAAGGGGTGGCTGATGATGCCATTGAGTACGCGTTGGCAGCTTCTCTGCCAGTACCCTGAGCCTGGGTGAGAGAGGATGAGGAGGATGAGGAGGGCTTGGTCATCCATTCTACCAAGCCTTCAGCATGATGCGGCTCCACATGTCCAGCTGCCGAAAACAAAGACGCGCGTGTCCCATGGCCACGTGCTGATGACGATGCACGACCACGTCCATGGCCACGGCCACGTCCACTAGAAACAGAGCCTGCCTGCCCTGTGTTCTTGCCTCTGCACGCTCTGCCTCCCCTTGGCGGTCTTCCAGCCATTGTAGTCGGTAGTCCTGTGGGTGCTACTGAGAAGAAAATATAGGAGCTCTGTGTGATGCCACTAACACACTAGAAGTCCCGTGGGTGCTGCTGAGAAGAAAATATAGGAGCTCTGTGTGATGCCACTAACACACTAGAAGTCCTATGGGTGCTTCTGCAAAGAAAATATAGGAGCTCTGTGTGATGCCACTAACACACTAGAAGTCCTGTGGGTGCTGCTGAGAAGAAAATATAGGAGCTCTGTGTGATGCCACTAACACACTAGAAGTCCTATGGGTGCTTCTGCAAAGAAAATATAGGAGCTCTGTGTGATGCCACTAACACACTAGAAGTCCTGTGGGTGCTGCTGAGAAGAAAATATAGGAGCTCTGTGTGATGCCACTAACACACAATTGAAGTCCTATGGGTGCTTCTGGGAAGAAAATATAGGAGCTCTGTGTGATGCCACTAACACACAATTGAAGTCCTATGGGTGCTTCTGGGAAGAAAATATAGGAGCTCTGTGTGATGCCACTAACACACTAGAAGTCCTATGGGTGCTTCTGCAAAAAAAATATAGGAGCTCTGTGTGATGCCACTAACACACTAGAAGTCCTGTGGGTGCTGCTGAGAAGAAAATATAGGAGCTCTGTGTGATGCCACTAACACACTAGAAGTCCTATGGGTGCTTCTGCAAAGAAAATATAGGAGCTCTGTGTGATGCCACTAACACACTAGAAGTCCTATGGGTGCTTCTGCAAAGAAAATATAGGAGCTCTGTGTGATGCCACTAACACACTAGAAGTCCTATGGGTGCTTCTGCAAAGAAAATCTAGGAGCTCTGTGTGATGCCACTAACACACTAGAAGTCCTGTGGGTGCTGCTGAGAAGAAAATATAGGAGCTCTGTGTGATGCCACTAACACACTAGAAGTCCTGTGGGTGCTGCTAAGAAAATATAGGAGCTCTGTGTGATGCCACTAACACACTAGAAGTCCTATGGGTGCTTCTGCAAAGAAAATATAGGAGCTCTGTGTGATGCCACTAACACACTAGAAGTCCTGTGGGTGCTGCTGAGAAGAAAATATAGGAGCTCTGTGTGATGCCACTAACACACTAGAAGTCCTATGGGTGCTTCTGCAAAGAAAATATAGGAGCTCTGTGTGATGCCACTAACACACTAGAAGTCCTATGGGTGCTTCTGCAAAGAAAATATAGGAGCTCTGTGTGATGCCACTAACACACTAGAAGTCCTGTGGGTGCTGCTGAGAAGAAAATATAGGAGCTCTGTGTGATGCCACTAACACACTAGAAGTCCTATGGGTGCTTCTGCAAAGAAAATATAGGAGCTCTGTGTGATGCCACTAACACACTAGAAGTCCTGTGGGTGCTGCTGAGAAGAAAATATAGGAGCTCTGTGTGATGCCACTAACACACAATTGAAGTCCTATGGGTGCTTCTGGGAAGAAAATATAGGAGCTCTGTGTGATGCCACTAACACAGTACAAGTCCTATGGGTGCTTCTGGGAAGAAAATATAGGAACTCTGTGTGATGCCACTAACACAGTACAAGTCCTATGGGTGCTTCTGGGAAGACAATATAGGAACTCTGTGTGATGCCACTAACACACTAGATGTCCTGTGGGTGCTGCTGAGAAGAAAATATAGGAGCTCTGTGTGATGCCACTAACACACTAGAAGTCCTGTGGGTGCTGCTGAGAAGAAAATATAGGAGCTCTGTGTGATGCCACTAACACACTAGAAGTCCTATGGGTGCTTCTGCAAAGAAAATATAGGAGCTCTGTGTGATGCCACTAACACACTAGAAGTCCTGTGGGTGCTGCTGAGAAGAAAATATAGGAGCTCTGTGTGATGCCACTAACACACAATTGAAGTCCTATGGGTGCTTCTGGGAAGAAAATATAGGAGCTCTGTGTGATGCCACTAACACAGTACAAGTCCTATGGGTGCTTCTGGGAAGAAAATATAGGAACTCTGTGTGATGCCACTAACACAGTACAAGTCCTATGGGTGCTTCTGGAAAGACAATATAGGAACTCTGTGTGATGCCACTAACACACTAGATGTCCTGTGGGTGCTGCTGAGAAGAAAATATAGGAGCTCTGTGTGATGCCACTAACACACTAGAAGTCCTATGGGTGCTTCTGCAAAGAAAATATAGGAGCTCTGTGTGATGCCACTAACACACTAGAAGTCCTATGGGTGCTTCTGCAAAGAAAATGTAGGAGCTCTGTGTGATGCCACTAACACACTAGAAGTCCTGTGGGTGCTGCTGAGAAGAAAATATAGGAGCTCTGTGTGATGCCACTAACACACTAGAAGTCCTGTGGGTGCTGCTGAGAAGAAAATATAGGAGCTCTGTGTGATGCCACTAACACACTAGAAGTCCTATGGGTGCTTCTGCAAAGAAAATATAGGAGCTCTGTGTGATGCCACTAACACACTAGAAGTCCTATGGGTGCTGCTGAGAAGAAAATATAGGAGCTCTGTGTGATGCCACTAACACACTAGAAGTCCTATGGGTGCTTCTGGGAAGAAAATATAGGAGCTCTGTGTGATGCCACTAACACACTAGAAGTCCTATGGGTGCTTCTGCAAAGAAAATATAGGAGCTCTGTGTGATGCCACTAACACACTAGAAGTCCTGTGGGTGCTGCTGAGAAGAAAATATAGGAGCTCTGTGTGATGCCACTAACACAGTAGAAGTCCTATGGGTGCTTCTGCAAAGAAAATATAGGAGCTCTGTGTGATGCCACTAACACACTAGAAGTCCTGTGGGTGCTGCTGAGAAGAAAATATAGGAGCTCTGTGTGATGCCACTAACACACAATTGAAGTCCTATGGGTGCTTCTGGGAAGAAAATATAGGAACTCTGTGTGATGCCACTAACACAGTAGAAGTCCTATGGGTGCTTCTGGGAAGAAAATATAGGAACTCTGTGTGATGCCACTAACACAGTAGAAGTCCTATGGGTGCTTCTGGGAAGAAAATATAGGAACTCTGTGTGATGCCACTAACACAGTACAAGTCCTATGGGTGCTTCTGGGAAGAAAATATAGGAACTCTGTGTGATGCCACTAACACAGTACAAGTCCTATGGGTGCTTCTGCAAAGAAAATATAGGAGCTCTGTGTGATGCCACTAGCACACTAGAAGTCCTGTGGGTGCTGCTGAGAAGAAAATATAGGAGCTCTGTGTGATGCCACTAACACACAATTGAAGTCCTATGGGTGCTTCTGGGAAGAAAATATAGGAGCTCTGTGTGATGCCACTAACACAGTAGAAGTCCTATGGGTGCTTCTGGGAAGAAAATATAGGAACTCTGTGTGATGCCACTAACACAGTACAAGTCCTATGGGTGCTTCTGGGAAGAAAATATAGGAACTCTGTGTGATGCCACTAACACAGTACAAGTCCTATGGGTGCTTCTGGGAAGAAAATATAGGAACTCTGTGTGATGCCACTAACACAGTACAAGTCCTATGGGTGCTTCTGGGAAGAAAATATAGGAACTCTGTGTGATGCCACTAACACAGTACAAGTCCTATGGGTGCTTGTGGGAAGAAAATATAGGAACTCTGTGTGATGCCACTAACACAGTAGAAGTCCTATGGGTGCTTCTGGGAAGAAAATATAGGAACTCTGTGTGATGCCACTAACACAGTAGAAGTCCTATGGGTGCTTCTGGGAAGAAAATATAGGAACTCTGTGTGATGCCACTAACACAGTACAAGTCCTATGGGTGCTTCTGGGAAGAAAATATAGGAACTCTGTGTGATGCCACTAACACAGTACAAGTCCTATGGGTGCTTCTGGGAAGAAAATATAGGAACTCTGTGTGATGCCACTAACACAGTACAAGTCCTATGGGTGCTTCTGGGAAGAAAATATAGGAACTCTGTGTGATGCCACTAACACAGTAGAAGTCCTATGGGTGCTTCTGGGAAGAAAATATAGGAACTCTGTGTGATGCCACTAACACAGTAGAAGTCCTATGGGTGCTTCTGGGAAGAAAATATAGGAACTCTGTGTGATGCCACTAACACAGTACAAGTCCTATGGGTGCTTCTGGGAAGAAAATATAGGAACTCTGTGTGATGCCACTAACACAGTACAAGTCCTATGGGTGCTTCTGGGAAGAAAATATAGGAACTCTGTGTGATGCCACTAACACAGTACAAGTCCTATGGGTGCTTCTGGGAAGAAAATATAGGAACTCTGTGTGATGCCACTAACACAGTACAAGTCCTATGGGTGCTTCTGCAAAGAAAAAATAGGAGCTCTGTGTGATGCCACTAGCACACTAGAAGTCCTGTGGGTGCTGCTGAGAAGAAAATATAGGAGCTCTGTGTGATGCCACTAACACACAATTGAAGTCCTATGGGTGCTTCTGGGAAGAAAATATAGGAGCTCTGTGTGATGCCACTAACACAGTAGAAGTCCTATGGGTGCTTCTGGGAAGAAAATATAGGAACTCTGTGTGATGCCACTAACACAGTACAAGTCCTATGGGTGCTTCTGGGAAGAAAATATAGGAACTCTGTGTGATGCCACTAACACAGTACAAGTCCTATGGGTGCTTCTGGGAAGAAAATATAGGAACTCTGTGTGATGCCACTAACACAGTACAAGTCCTATGGGTGCTTCTGGGAAGAAAATATAGGAACTCTGTGTGATGCCACTAACACAGTACAAGTCCTATGGGTGCTTGTGGGAAGAAAATATAGGAACTCTGTGTGATGCCACTAACACAGTAGAAGTCCTATGGGTGCTTCTGGGAAGAAAATATAGGAACTCTGTGTGATGCCACTAACACAGTAGAAGTCCTATGGGTGCTTCTGGGAAGAAAATATAGGAACTCTGTGTGATGCCACTAACACAGTACAAGTCCTATGGGTGCTTCTGGGAAGAAAATATAGGAACTCTGTGTGATGCCACTAACACAGTACAAGTCCTATGGGTGCTTCTGGGAAGAAAATATAGGAACTCTGTGTGATGCCACTAACACAGTACAAGTCCTATGGGTGCTTCTGGGAAGAAAATATAGGAGCTCTGTGTGATGCCACTAACACACAATTGAAGTCCTATGGGTGCTTCTGGGAAGAAAATATAGGAGCTCTGTGTGATGCCACTAACACACTAGAATTCCTATGGGTGCTTCTGCAAAGAAAATATAGGAGCTCTGTGTGATGCCACTAACACACTAGAAGTCCTGTGGGTGCTGCTGAGAAGAAAATATAGGAGCTCTGTGTGATGCCACTAACACACTAGAAGTCCTATGGGTGCTTCTGGGAAGAAAATATAGGAACTCTGTGTGATGCCACTAACACACTAGAAGTACTATGGGTGCTTCTGCAAAGAAAATATAGGAGCTCTGTGTGATGCCACTAACACACTAGAAGTCCTGTGGGTGCTGCTGAGAAGAAAATATAGGAGCTCTGTGTGATGCCACTAACACACTAGAAGTCCTATGGGTGCTTCTGCAAAGAAAATATAGGAGCTCTGTGTGATGCCACTAACACACTAGAAGTCCTATGGGTGCTTCTGGGAAGAAAATATGGGAGCTCTGTGTGATGCCACTAACACACTAGAAGTCCTATGGGTGCTTCTGGGAAGAAAATATGGGAGCTCTGTGTGATGCCACTAACACACTAGAAGTCCTATGGGTGCTTCTGGGAAGAAAATATGGGAGCTCTGTGTGATGCCATTAACACACTAGAAGTCCTATGGGTGCTTCTGGGAAGAAAATATAGGAACTCTGTGTGATGCCACTAACACAGTAGAAGTCCTATGGGTGCTTCTGGGAAGAAAATATAGGAACTCTGTGTGATGCCACTAACACAGTACAAGTCCTATGGGTGCTTCTGGGAAGAAAATATAGGAACTCTGTGTGATGCCACTAACACAGTAGAAGTCCTATGGGTGCTTCTGGGAAGAAAATATAGGAACTCTGTGTGATGCCACTAACACACTAGAAGTCCTATGGGTGCTTCTGCAAAGAAAATATAGGAGCTCTGTGTGATGCCACTAACACACTAGAAGTCCTGTGGGTGCTGCTGAGAAGAAAATATAGGAGCTCTGTGTGATGCCACTAACACACAATTGAAGTCCTATGGGTGCTTCTGGGAAGAAAATATAGGAACTCTGTGTGATGCCACTAACACAGTAGAAGTCCTATGGGTGCTTCTGGGAAGAAAATATAGGAACTCTGTGTGATGCCACTAACACAGTAGAAGTCCTATGGGTGCTTCTGGGAAGAAAATATAGGAACTCTGTGTGATGCCACTAACACAGTACAAGTCCTATGGGTGCTTCTGGGAAGAAAATATAGGAACTCTGTGTGATGCCACTAACACAGTACAAGTCCTATGGGTGCTTCTGGGAAGAAAATATAGGAACTCTGTGTGATGCCACTAACACAGTACAAGTCCTATGGGTGCTTCTGGGAAGAAAATATAGGAGCTCTGTTTGCTGGCACTAACACACTAGAAGTCCTATGGGTGCTTTTGGGGTGCAATGCTGTGCTAACAGCACTGCGGTTGGTACTACTGAAATACTGTACTAACAGTAAAACACGCACCAGACTAATCCCCAGCAGCAGCTAAAAACACACTAACCAGCAGCAATGGACGATCAATGACAGGTAGCAATGGTTTAGCAAATAAATAGCCAATGGTTTAGCAAAGTAGAGCAAATCTTTCTATATGAATGAATCTAGCAAAGACACAGAATCAGCCTGATCTCTCCTAAAGCCGGAACTCATGTGACCGGCGCCGACGGCGTGGCGGCCTTTTAAATGGTGGGGCGTGTACTAAAGCCCCTGAGCTGTAATTGGCTACAGGTGTCCTGCCTGTAGCCAATTATGGCTCTCCGAGTTTCCGGCGCTGTGATTGGCCAAGCATGCAGGGTCACAGTGCATGCTTGGCCAATCATCAGCCAGCAATGCACTGCGCCGGCCGCGCCGGCCGCAATGCATTGCGGGGCCGCTCGCATCACACGAATGTGATGCGAGCGGCCAAAATAGTTCTGGGCTCGCCGAGCGAGCGAACTTCCGGTGCTCGATGCGAACATGGGTTCGCATCGAGCACCGGGCCCATCCCTAGTCTTGACCATTCAGGTTTTGGCTTGGGTTTATTGAAAAAATGTCTGATTTGGATATATGTCCAAAAGGGAAATTTAATTTTAGCCGCTAGATCAGTGTGGGAGATTAGGTGGTCATCTGCAAAGAAGTGTTCAGCACGAATGGTTGTGTGAGGCCAAATGTCTGCTAAAAAGGAGGAAGATGTACCTGGTGCAAAATTGGAGTCATCAGGTCTAGAATAAATTAGATCTTAGATGCAGTACACGCGCTACAACAGGAGGTCAGTGTCGGGTGAATGAGCGGGTGATTCTTACATGCCTCCTTTGAGTTAAGGGATGGTGAGTCTGCGATAACTTATTCTAGGGCGTAGTCTGCCCCAGATAAAGTCTAAACAGGCTTTTCGGTACATTGAAAAGAAAGCAGGCAGGAGTTTAATTGGGATTGTTTGTAGTAGGTATAAGATTCTGGGTAGGACATTCATTTTAATTATGGCGATTCTGCCGAACCAGGAAAAAATCCCCGTGGACCATTTTTTCAGATCTTTTACTATGTTTTGTAAAAGTGGGAGATGGTTTGTAGAATACAGATCAGCTAGGGAAGAAGGTAATTGAATACCCAGGTATGTGATGGAGTGGTTGTTCCATTTAAATGGAAAGTTAGTTTGGCATTGTGTACAGATGTCAGGGGGTAGTGTGACATTGAGTGCATCAGATTTCATGACGTTGATTTGTAGGTTTGTTAGTTATTTGAAAGTATTGAAGTCTTTAAGTAAGTTCAGGAGTGATGTGAGAGGCTCAGTAAGAAAGAGGAGGATGTTGTCCGTGTACGCTGCTATTTTGTAGTTGCAACTGTTGATATCTATCCCTTTGATATTGGGGTTTGCTCTCAGACATCTTAGAAGTGGTTCTAGAGTGAGAACAAAGATTAGTGGGGAAAGAGGGCAACCTTGGCGAGTTCCATTGGAGATTGTAAAGGCATTCGATAGGTGGCCGTTTACTCAGACTTTTGCAGTGGGATTAGCATAGAGTGAAAGTATGAAGTGTAGCATACATGGGGGGAAGCCCAAGATTTGGAGGGCTTCAGTCATGTAGTCCCAGGCCACTCTATTGAATGCTATTTCTGCATCAAGGGAAAGTAGAAACCCCTGTCGGTGATGAGTTGTGAGCCAATGTTGAATATTGAGGGCTTTAAGCGTATTGTCCCTCACTTCTCTGCCTGGGATGAAGCTGACTTTATCCAAATCGACCAGTTGGGGGTGTAGAGGGAGCAGTCGGTTAGCAAGCATTTTGGCATACCATTTGAGGTCAACATTCAGCAATGAAATAGGTCTATAGTTTGTGACCGTTGATGGGTCTTTTCTTGGTTTTGGAATCACTGCTATGTATGCTGTTAGTAGGTCTCGTGGGGGTTCAATGGGTGAGGCAAAAGAGTTAAAAGCTGAGACAAAGAAGGGGTTAAGTAGATTAGCGTATGATTTGTAGTAGCCTACTGTTAATACGTTGGAGCCTGGGCTCTTGCCTGGTTTCATTTGTTTCAGTGCGATGTCTGCTTCCCTATTAGTTAAGGGATTATCTAGGTCCTGAGCTAAGGAGTCTGGGAGCGGAGTAGGGCTGTATTGCCTCAAAAAGTCCCTGATTGCTTGTTTTCTCAAAGCCAATTCTGTGGGTGAGCTTGTGGATGGTAGGTTGTACAGTTGCGAATAGTAGGTGACAAATTGTTCTGCTATGTCTGGAGTGGAGGTCAGTTTACGACCTTTGGAGTCTGTTAAGGAGTGTACCGTCGTGGTCACTTTTTGGCCTGTAAGGCTCTTGCTAGTAGTCTTCCAGCTTTGTTACTATATTCGTAGAAGATGCGCTGGGAGAGGATGTATTTGCATTTGATTTGCTTGCCTAACAGTTCTAGCAATTCGGTTCTTGATTGTAAGAGGGGTTGTAAGGTGTCCAATGCTTGAGTACGTTTATGTGCGCTTTCCAATTTCTTTATTCAGGCTATAAGGTCCAGAAAGTGTTTTCTTTTTTCTCTATGCCGCTTGGCTACAGATGAGAACTTTCTCACTTGTCCAAGTAAGGTATAATCGGCAAGTGCGGAATAGCCTAAACAGGTCAGTGGTATAAAGAGTAGGTAGCTGTGTTTTTGGGGTTAGCACAATAGATTACCACCGTGTGGGAAGTGGTTTGTCGTTCGAAAAGGAGTCAATATGATGGGCCGACAGACAGGTAGCCATATAGGACGTATTTGGATGTGTGTGGAGGAGTAAGTTGCTTCCTTGGGTGTGTGTAGAAATAGGTAGTGGGATTAACCACATTCGTTACAAGAGCCATGAGGTTCTTGTAAGGGAGTCATTTTCCAGGCAGCCATTATGGTAGATAATGGTGTCGATGAAAAAACCCTGTAGGATTGGAGTCCTGGTCTTCCAATGAGTGGTTGCAAAGGCGACCAATAATGTAGGTTGGTTTTAGTTTAAGCAGTTATATAACTACTCAAATGTGTGTTTGTGAAACCAATGCATATGAGATCGCTTTTGTGAACAGAAACAATAACCTGTCAACATGAAAACAAAGTTTTAAGATAATTCTTAACAACCCGTGTGATGTGTGATGCCACTAACACACAATTGAAGTCCTATGGGTGCTTCTGGGAAGAAAATATAGGAGCTCTGTGTGATGCCACTAACACACTAGAAGTCCTATGGGTGCTTCTGCAAAGAAAATATAGGAGCTCTGTGTGATGCCACTAACACACTAGAAGTCCTGTGGGTGCTGCTGAGAAGAAAATATAGGAGCTCTGTGTGATGCCACTAACACACTAGAAGTCCTATGGGTGCTTCTGGGAAGAAAATATAGGAACTCTGTGTGATGCCACTAACACACTAGTACTATGGGTGCTTCTGCAAAGAAAATATAGGAGCTCTGTGTGATGCCACTAACACACTAGAAGTCCTGTGGGTGCTGCTGAGAAGAAAATATAGGAGCTCTGTGTGATGCCACTAACACACTAGAAGTCCTGTGGGTGCTTCTGCAAAGAAAATATAGGAGCTCTGTGTGATGCCACTAACACACTAGAAGTCCTGTGGGTGCTTCTGGGAAGAAAATATGGGAGCTCTGTGTGATGCCACTAACACACTAGAAGTCCTATGGGTGCTTCTGGGAAGAAAATATGGGAGCTCTGTGTGATGCCACTAACACACTAGAAGTCCTATGGGTGCTTCTGGGAAGAAAATATGGGAGCTCTGTGTGATGCCACTAACACACTAGAAGTCCTATGGGTGCTTCTGGGAAGAAAATATAGGAACTCTGTGTGATGCCACTAACACAGTAGAAGTCCTATGGGTGCTTCTGGGAAGAAAATATAGGAACTCTGTGTGATGCCACTAACACAGTACAAGTCCTATGGGTGCTTCTGGGAAGAAAATATAGGAACTCTGTGTGATGCCACTAACACAGTAGAAGTCCTATGGGTGCTTCTGGGAAGAAAATATAGGAACTCTGTGTGATGCCACTAACACACTAGAAGTCCTATGGGTGCTTCTGCAAAGAAAATATAGGAGCTCTGTGTGATGCCACTAACACACTAGAAGTCCTGTGGGTGCTGCTGAGAAGAAAATATAGGAGCTCTGTGTGATGCCACTAACACACAATTGAAGTCCTATGGGTGCTTCTGGGAAGAAAATATAGGAACTCTGTGTGATGCCACTAACACAGTAGAAGTCCTATGGGTGCTTCTGGGAAGAAAATATAGGAACTCTGTGTGATGCCACTAACACAGTAGAAGTCCTATGGGTGCTTCTGGGAAGAAAATATAGGAACTCTGTGTGATGCCACTAACACAGTACAAGTCCTATGGGTGCTTCTGGGAAGAAAATATAGGAACTCTGTGTGATGCCACTAACACAGTACAAGTCCTATGGGTGCTTCTGGGAAGAAAATATAGGAACTCTGTGTGATGCCACTAACACAGTACAAGTCCTATGGGTGCTTCTGGGAAGAAAATATAGGAGCTCTGTTTGCTGGCACTAACACACTAGAAGTCCTATGGGTGCTTTTGGGGTGCAATGCTGTGCTAACAGCACTGCGGTTGGTACTACTGAAATACTGTACTAACAGTAAAACACGCACCAGACTAATCCCCAGCAGCAGCTAAAAACACACTAACCAGCAGCAATGGACGATCAATGACAGGTAGCAATGGTTTAGCAAATAAATAGCCAATGATTTAGCAAAGTAGAGCAAATCTTTCTATATGAATGAATCTAGCAAAGACACAGAATCAGTCTGATCTCTCCTAAAGCCGGAACTCATGTGACCGGCGCCGACGGCGTGGCGGCCTTTTAAATGGTGGGGCGTGTACTAAAGCCCCTGAGCTGTAATTGGCTACAGGCGTCCTGCCTGTAGCCAATTATGGCTCTCCGAGTTTCCGGCGCTGTGATTGGCCAAGCATGCAGGGTCACAGTGCATGCTTGGCCAATCATCAGCCAGCAATGCACTGCGCCGGCCGCGCCGGCCGCAATGCATTGCGGGGCCGCTCGCATCACACGAATGTGATGCGAGCGGCCAAAATAGTTCTGGGCTCGCCGAGCGAGCGAACTTCCGGTGCTCGATGCGAACATGGGTTCGCATCGAGCACCGGGCCCATCCCTAGTCTTGACCATTCAGGTTTTGGCTTGGGTTTATTGAAAAAATGTCTGATTTGGATATATGTCCAAAAGGGAAATTTAATTTTAGCCGCTAGATCAGTGTGGGAGATTAGGTGGTCATCTGCAAAGAAGTGTTCAGCACGAATGGTTGTGTGAGGCCAAATGTCTGCTAAAAAGGAGGAAGATGTACCTGGTGCAAAATTGGAGTCATCAGGTCTAGAATAAATTAGATCTTAGATGCAGTACACGCGCTACAACAGGAGGTCAGTGTCGGGTGAATGAGCGGGTGATTCTTACATGCCTCCTTTGAGTTAAGGGATGGTGAGTCTGCGATAACTTATTCTAGGGCGTAGTCTGCCCCAGATAAAGTCTAAACAGGCTTTTCGGTACATTGAAAAGAAAGCAGGCAGGAGTTTAATTGGGATTGTTTGTAGTAGGTATAAGATTCTGGGTAGGACGTTCATTTTAATTATGGCGATTCTGCCGAACCAGGAAAAAATCCCCGTGGACCATTTTTTCAGATCTTTTACTATGTTTTGTAAAAGTGGGAGATGGTTTGTAGAATACAGATCAGCTAGGGAAGAAGGTAATTGAATACCCAGGTATGTGATGGAGTGGTTGTTCCATTTAAATGGAAAGTTAGTTTGGCATTGTGTACAGATGTCAGGGGGTAGTGTGACATTGAGTGCATCAGATTTCATGACGTTGATTTGTAGGTTTGTTAGTTATTTGAAAGTATTGAAGTCTTTAAGTAAGTTCAGGAGTGATGTGAGAGGCTCAGTAAGAAAGAGGAGGATGTTGTCCGTGTACGCTGCTATTTTGTAGTTGCAACTGTTGATATCTATCCCTTTGATATTGGGGTTTGCTCTCAGACATCTTAGAAGTGGTTCTAGAGTGAGAACAAAGATTAGTGGGGAAAGAGGGCAACCTTGGCGAGTTCCATTGGAGATTGTAAAGGCATTCGATAGGTGGCCGTTTACTCAGACTTTTGCAGTGGGATTAGCATAGAGTGAAAGTATGAAGTGTAGCATACATGGGGGGAAGCCCAAGATTTGGAGGGCTTCAGTCATGTAGTCCCAGGCCACTCTATTGAATGCTATTTCTGCATCAAGGGAAAGTAGAAACCCCTGTCGGTGATGAGTTGTGAGCCAATGTTGAATATTGAGGGCTTTAAGCGTATTGTCCCTCACTTCTCTGCCTGGGATGAAGCTGACTTTATCCAAATCGACCAGTTGGGGGTGTAGAGGGAGCAGTCGGTTAGCAAGCATTTTGGCATACCATTTGAGGTCAACATTCAGCAATGAAATAGGTCTATAGTTTGTGACCGTTGATGGGTCTTTTCTTGGTTTTGGAATCACTGCTATGTATGCTGTTAGTAGGTCTCGTGGGGGTTCAATGGGTGAGGCAAAAGAGTTAAAAGCTGAGACAAAGAAGGGGTTAAGTAGATTAGCGTATGATTTGTAGTAGCCTACTGTTAATACGTTGGAGCCTGGGCTCTTGCCTGGTTTCATTTGTTTCAGTGCGATGTCTGCTTCCCTATTAGTTAAGGGATTATCTAGGTCCTGAGCTAAGGAGTCTGGGAGCGGAGTAGGGCTGTATTGCCTCAAAAAGTCCCTGATTGCTTGTTTTCTCAAAGCCAATTCTGTGGGTGAGCTTGTGGATGGTAGGTTGTACAGTTGCGAATAGTAGGTGACAAATTGTTCTGCTATGTCTGGAGTGGAGGTCAGTTTACGACCTTTGGAGTCTGTTAAGGAGTGTACCGTCGTGGTCACTTTTTGGCCTGTAAGGCTCTTGCTAGTAGTCTTCCAGCTTTGTTACTATATTCGTAGAAGATGCGCTGGGAGAGGATGTATTTGCATTTGATTTGCTTGCCTAACAGTTCTAGCAATTCGGTTCTTGATTGTAAGAGGGGTTGTAAGGTGTCCAATGCTTGAGTACGTTTATGTGCGCTTTCCAATTTCTTTATTCAGGCTATAAGGTCCAGAAAGTGTTTTCTTTTTTCTCTATGCCGCTTGGCTACAGATGAGAACTTTCTCACTTGTCCAAGTAAGGTATAATCGGCAAGTGCGGAATAGCCTAAACAGGTCAGTGGTATAAAGAGTAGGTAGCTGTGTTTTTGGGGTTAGCACAATAGATTACCACCGTGTGGGAAGTGGTTTGTCGTTCGAAAAGGAGTCAATATGATGGGCCGACAGACAGGTAGCCATATAGGACGTATTTGGATGTGTGTGGAGGAGTAAGTTGCTTCCTTGGGTGTGTGTAGAAATAGGTAGTGGGATTAACCACATCCGTTACAAGAGCCATGAGGTTCTTGTAAGGGAGTCATTTTCCAGGCAGCCATTATGGTAGATAATGGTGTCGATGAAAAAACCCTGTAGGATTGGAGTCCTGGTCTTCCAATGAGTGGTTGCAAAGGCGACCAATAATGTAGGTTGGTTTTAGTTTAAGCAGTTATATAACTACTCAAATGTGTGTTTGTGAAACCAATGCATATGAGATCGCTTTTGTGAACAGAAACAATAACCTGTCAACATGAAAACAAAGTTTTAAGATAATTCTTAACAACCCGGAATTAGCGAGCAGCCAGAAATTGAAAATCCAAGTGGAAATAAGAATGAAAGGTACCCAGGAGAGAGTAAGCGCTTAGGTGGTGTCCTAAGGTCAATTGTATCCTGTCATTTGAGCATAGTTATGTATGCATTTCAATTCATGCCTTCCTCAGGTATGTTTATAGGTAGTATGGGGAGGCGACTCCGATAAACATTGCGAATATTGAGGGTAATGGATGACAGAGCGATGTGGTGAGGGTAGATACCTTGGGAGGATATTGCGTATCTGTCAGGGAAGCAATAGCAGAACTGGCGATCCTGCCAGGAACCATTACAGTTGCGCCGGGTGAATTCCCAGGCGCATGCTCGCACACAGGTGCGCGCCAACGGCAGGCGCACGCAGATGCGCCAGTGCGCATGGACGCGCGCCAACGCGCACGCTAACGCATGTCATCAGGAAATCACAGCCAGCTCCAATAACAAAGATGGCAGTGCAAGGGAGCAGGAGTCCTGTGGAGAATCAGATGCACATAAGACAGCGCTGGACTCCAGGGGTTAGTACTGTATCTGTTTCTTAGAAGTCAACAGTACAGTATTTTTATCTGCAGACCTTTAATTTGCCCATTCTGCAGTGAAGTTTCTCTTTAACCACATAAGCCCCGGACCATTTTGCTGGCCAAAGACCAGACCACTTTTTGCGATTCGGTACTGCGTCGATTTAACTGACAATTGCGCGGTCGTGTGACGCGGCTCCCAAACAAAATTGACGTCCTTTTTTCCCAACAAATAGAGATTTCTTTTGGTGGTATTTGATCACCCCTGCGGTTTTTATTTTTTGCACTATAAACAAAAAAAAAGAGCGACAATTTTGAAAAAAATGCATTCTTTTTTACTTTTTGCTATACTAAATATCCCTCAAAATATATTTTTTTCTCAGTTTAGGCCGATACGTATTCTTCTACACATTTTTGGTTGAAAAAAATCACAATAAGCGATTATTAATTGGTCTGCACAAAAGTTATAGAGTTTACAAAATAGGGGATTGTTTTATGGCATTTTTATTAATATTTTTTTTTTTTACTAGTAATGGCAGTGATCAACGATTTTTATTGTGACTGCGACATTATGGCAGACACAACGGACATTTTTGACACATTGTTCTGGGCCCATTGTCATTTATACATCAATCAGTGCTATACAAATGCACTGATTCCTGTGTAAATGACACTGGCAGTGTAGGGTTTAACCACTAGGTGGTAGTGTATGGGTTAAGTGTGTCCTAGGGGCATGTTTCTAACTGTGGGGGGCGTGGTTGTGTGTTACACGTCACTGATCTCTGATCACAAGGAGCAGAGATCAGTGACAATGTTGCTAGATAGAACGGGGAGATGCTTGTTTTTTTTTTTACAAACAGTGGTGCTTTATTGAGAAAAAAGAAAACAAAATACAGATTACAGATGTATATAGCTCGACAGGACATAGTATCTTCTTGCCCTATGCATCAAGTATTACACTGGATTTGAACTGTAAGAGTGTATATTTTCCACCAAGGTTCACAGCCTAACCGGATTAGTGATTTCTTTTTTTTTTTTTTTTTTTTTTTATAATTTAAATCTTTATTCAACTTTTTACACTTTACAGTTATAACACATTTTATTACAGGAGCATACATTAAAGCATTCTCTTAAGAGCCGTTGGGCCCGGTCTATTGCTACGCCTGACTTGTATACCTTTGTATCATGGTTTTCTCTTCCTTCCCTTCCCCCCTCCCTCCCTCTCCACCTCCCACTCCTCTCCCTCATCCCCTCCCCTCCTCCCCCCCCTAGTGTATTAATGCCTTGTATTTAAGTATTCTCTATCACCTTTTTACTGCAGAAGTGGAGCAGAGTCCACAAGCACTACAATAATGTACCTTCTACTGTCTTAGTGAGGTGTTGTCATTTCTCTTTCTCATTAATTGCCCTATTTACGCTGAACATCCTTTTTTTGTCAGCCATGGGTTCCACATCCCCCCAAATTCTTTAAGATTTCCTCTTTTTAGGTATGTTGTTCTTTCCCGACATAGGGTCTCATTTATTGTATTGATCCAGCTATTCACTGTGGGGGGCTCTTTTGATTGCCAGTACATTGCGATCAGTTTCCTGGCCTGGTACATGCTTCTTAGAATTGCAACCGTGGTGCTCTTCCTCTGGATTAGTGATTTCTAGGTGTATAACATAACACATAGTAAAACAAATTACTTGAGACATCGGTTCTGTCTAGGTCAGATGCCCCTCTACCTTTAATTATATATAATATACAATATGTGCTCAGGTCAAAGTCCAAGGAGCCCAGACCTTTTCAAACTTCCAATGGCAACCCCTATTAGAGTAAGTCATTTTGTATAGAGGCAGGGCCGCATTGACCATCGCCTCCCATGCCGCCACCTCAGGTCTAAGAGGAGGTAGCCATTTCAGCAGTATTTCCTTTTTGGCATAGTACAGGAGGTGCGATATAAGCAGCTTAAAATGGTGAGGACGCTGTTCATCCTCATGGATTCCTAGTAAAGCAAGGGGGGGAATGCTTGTTTAATTTAGCATCTCTCCGTTCTTCCTCCCCGTGAGACGATCGCGGGTATCCCCGCGTTGATCAATTCCGCGGGACCCCCGATCCGACTCACGGAGGTCCCGACCGGGGCGCACGCGATGGCACAGCGGCAAATTTAAAGGGATGTACCTGTATGCCCATTTGTGTGCACCGGTCGGGAAGTGGTTAAGTAGAATTCTGTGACAGAAATAAGGCTGTATGAAGAGAAATAATTGCATTCTGCAATCTGTGCTACCAATGTTATATTTTATGTTATTAAGGTAACATTTATCTACTCACAGGTGGCCACTTATGACAAGTATATTTGACAGAAATAATAAAATTAAAAGGTACTATGGATAATTTCATAGAGTCATTTTAATCAGTTAAAATGACAAATATTAATAATTCACAAAATATTCAGAATGAGTCTTTCGCAGGTTATGAGCATAATAAGCAGGCCAAAACAACCGTAGAGATGTTTGTCCTCATACAAGGCAAAAGTGAAAAGTAAAAAATAAACATGCCACTTACGTAGCTTTGCCTTCTCGTAACAAAGTGCAGGTAATACTGACTGTAAGAGTCGCTGACACAACCTTGACAGAACGTGGAGTGAGCGTCAATTTCAGTTCTCGAGGAGCAGATGAGATGGCAGCAAACTTTCTAAGGTCAATAGAAGCCACAGCCAGAAGTTTTTTATGGCCTCGAGATTCCTGAATTGCCAAAAAAGAACAATATTATCAAACCGAAAGGGCATAAGAAACCAATGCTGACAATAAAGCAAAGTGACCACACACAGTATTGAACTTACTGTGGATAGTTAGACTTGATTGCTACACTGGAATACAATTACGTAGGTCCTTTGAAGTGCAGATGTATTATTATATATATAATGTGCTCCATTATTATGGGATCTTGTGTACTTTGGGGAAGATTTGCTGGCTTTTGTGCCTGACGTCATGCATCGAATGGAAGAACTGAACTTAGGTTTGGAAGCTGAAGCCTGGGAAGAGTTTTTGAGTTTTTAGGATTTTGCAGACATAGAGGCTCCTGGTTGCGGGGGGGGGGGGGGGGGGAATCTGCACTGTGGAAGTAAAGCCTTCCCTCCTGTGACATCTTTTATGAATTGCTACATGATGTGAGGCATCTATTATAAGTGGTTTTAGGTATTCAGGTTTTCAGACATATTAGTCTGTACATGTGAAAGGAGATTAGAGCAAATTCTGGAGATATGTCTCATGACATATTCTAGTGATGGCGAACCTTGGCATCCCAGATGTTTTGAAACTACATTTCCATGATGCTCATGCACTCTGCAGTGTAGTTGAGCATCATGGGAAATGTAGTTCCAAAACATCTGGGGTGCCAAGGTTCACCATCACTGTTCCATGTCATCAGTGAGAGTTGGTTGCAGGGTCTGGGCCTGCTGTTAGTAAAGAGAGCCTTTAACAGTGTCTCAAACTTTCTATCTGCAGAATATTTGATATAAGGAACATCTTTAAAAGGTACACTGAGATGTTTAAGACTGAGATGGCAGGATCAACCACAGAAATAGACCACCTCTTTGTGAACAAATTTTCCACAGGATAGGGTCTGGCATAGATTTTTTTACCCTGGTTTAACCTCTTCAAGCCATGAACACAAATTTGCATACGGTCGGTGCGAAGGTGTTAAAGAATATCTATTATCAGAAGAACACAACACTTGTTAACCTCTCCCCCAGGGATAGATTTATCAGTGGGCCATAGTGTGCATGAACACTGGCCAATACCCCTGAGGGATGCTTGAAGTGGAGATAGACACGTGGAAAGTATATGCTTTTGATAAAGTAATTGATTTATTCAAAGAAAGAATGTACATAAATATGAATGCTGGATAAAGTTCAGTATGTTTGCATACAGAAATAGGTAGGTTTGTACAGTTATTAACATGTCAACAGCATAAACATACAAAAAACGTTGTGACAATAATAAGAACTTGCTTGATACATATGTGATAAGGATGATGCCAACATGTTTCGGACTTTGGTCCTTTATCAAGGCAACTAGATATCCTTGAGATTCACATCTATATGTATGTAAGAATCATAAGGTTAGTACATATTTGTTAAAGCGTATAATACAGACATAATACATTGCTATGCACAGTCAATGTGGTACAGAGAATGTAGAAAAAACAGGTACTCACATGTAATGCCAATATTTATTTTTGCCACAGGGGGAGCCACTAGGCGTAGTATCAAAAAGTAAATGGGTAGGTTGTTTGTAAAAACCAGGGTAGAAATGACCACTAAACATGGAAAGCTTGCTGAGGTAACCTCAAAGGCTACAAGGTCCAATACAGGGCTTGGGCCGAGGCCCAGGTCTTGTAACAGGCAAAGATGGGCCAGACAGTATATGGCTGTGAAAATAGAATATAAAAAAAATATATTGAGAGTAGGTTGTATTGAAAGTACATATACAACCAAGCAAGGCATTGTAGTTACCTGAATAAAGGTCGTTTGGAGTGAGGGATCGGTCAGCCCTGGATCGTCAGCAGCATATACTGAGACCATGTAGTGTGAAGGTTTATATGTGGTCATGAAATAACAATCAGCTGGATAGAGGTGTGGGTATTCAGCTGAAAAGTATGCTGATTGGCTGTTTGTCTGGAAGGAAAAAGGCGCCTGGAGCGCCATAGGTGTATTTCCTATGTGGACCTCTGACGGGGCGGCGCCGGGCGTGGCCGCGTCATGACGGCGGGGTCACGTCCGGCGTCGTGACGTCACCGACGCGGGAAAGAGCCGCTGACGACCTGATGCGCTCCACTGTGGAGTGCAAACAGGAAGAGGACAGGATGGTGAGTCCAAATTAACAGCGGAGAGTTGGCGCATGCGCAGAACATAGGTCGCGCATGCTCGCCAAGTCTTACCCGCGCCGGGTAGTCATATTGAGGAAAAGCAAGCTAGTATGTAATGTGCATAAACCTGTTAGGTATAAAATATATTGTGGCAAATAAACATGGGAAACATGTGTAGTACCTGCAAGGTAAATATTAATCAACATGGGATATAATATTTTGTGATATATGGCGATTGGATCTGGTGGGCAAATCACATATTACAAACACAATGTAGAATACACATATTAACAAAGATTTTGACAAGAATTTTATGTGGGTGCTTAGAATGTGGGAAATAGGGTCAAAGATCTAATTCACAAACTCCAATTTCAAAACCCTCGAGATAGGGTTTGAAATTAAAGGCCTCGTTGAGGCCGGGGGGTAAGGTAGCATTGAGATGGAAAATCCATCGAAGTTCGCTTTGTAAAAGCGCTTTGTTGTAGTCACCACCTCGGGCAGGAGGTGGGATATGATCTAGAGCTTTGAATGAAATTTTGGGAATAGCATCTGGGTGGACAGTATAGGAGTGTCGTCCCAATGGTAGGTCAGGATCTCTTTGGTTTATACTGCTAATATGACCATATATCCGTTTCCAAAAGGGTAGTTTAGTCTTACCCACATAAAAGCACCCACATTCACATTCCAAAAGGTAAACAATGCCGATTGAACGGCAGTTCACATAATGTTTGGGAAAAAAACGTTGACCATTAGGTAAAACATTGTGTATATTGGATTTGGATAAGTATTTGCAATAGCTGCAATTACCACATGGAAATGTGCCCTTGAGTTGCCTCTGGGATTTGTTACTGCTTTTGTATTCACTGGTAATAAGTTTGTCTCGAAGGGATGGAGCGCGTCGGTAAGTGATCAAAGGTTTTGGCGGGACAAAGGGGGAAAGGGTCCTATCTGTAGCAATAATATGCCAATGTTTCAAAAGTATTTGAGTAATTTCATTGTGTTGTTGACAATAGTTTGTAATAATTCTGAGGGGAGGTTGTATGGATGGCCCAATACTTTTTGAAGTAAGTAAAGCCGAGCGTGGTTTGGATTTCGCTTTTTTGTATGCGTCTTTGAGGACGCTATTTTTATAGCCACGTGCTCGTAGTCTATTCCTTAACACGGAGGCCTCGTGTTCAAAGGAGGTATCCGTCGAGCAATTGCGTCGGGCACGAAGGTATTGGGCAAAAGGGATGGATTTCAATAAAGGCAGTGGGTGGAAGCTAGAAGCAGCAAGAACAGTGTTGCCAGCAGTCGGTTTGCGGAACAGCTGACTTTGTAGGTGTCCATGTCTATCCTTGCTGAGCGTAAGATCAAGGAAAGAAATGGAACTATAGCTATAGGTCATTGTGAATTTGAGATTAAGGGAATTGGATGTATTAAGATGTAGAAGGAATTGGTGTAGAGTATCGATTGGGCCTTGCCATAGTATCAGAATATCATCTATATAGCGTCGGAAAGAGGCTATATGTTTGGTATAGGTGCTAGCAGCATCGTCTCTAAATAGTTCTCGTTCCCACTCCCCCAGGTACAGATTGGCGTACGCCGGTGCGCAACAAGTGCCCATGGCGACGCCCTGTACCTGGAGGTAGTGGGAACCATTGAAAGAGAAAAAGTTATGAATTAAAATAAATTTGAGTGCTCTAATGATGAATAGAGACAGCTCACGAGAATATATGTTAGCGTTGAACAGAGTGTGTTGAATGGCTGTAAGTCCTAAAAAGTGGGGTATAGAGCTGTAGAGGGCCTCGACGTCGATGGCGACCAGGACAGTGTCGGCATCGACGCGGAGGTCCGAAAGGCCTTGAAGTAAGTGTGTAGTATCACGTATGTATGAGGGTAAGGCCTGTACTAAAGGCTGAAGTAATTTGTCTATATAACGACTAAGGTTATCCGTAAGGCAGCCGCGTCCAGAGACGATAGGTCTACCTGGTGGTCTGGGAAGGTTTTTATGCACCTTGGGTAAGGCATAAAAGGTTGCTTCTCTGGGGAATTTGGTCCTAATGTAGTCTGTAGTGGGCTTGTCAATAATACATTGTCTAGAGGCGTCGTCGACAAGAGTATACAACTCTTGTTGGAACAACCTGATTGATGTACTGGGAACTATGGCATACCATTCACGATTACGTAGTATATTAAGACACATCTCGAGATAGTCTGTTCTGTCTAGGACAACAATGTTTCCGCCCTTGTCCGCCGGTTTAATCACTATAGATGGATTTGTTTTTAAGTTTTGTAGGGCCAAGTGTTGATTATATGTAAAGTTTTTAATTCTGGAATGGGTCGGAGAGGTTTTAAGGTGTCGTATTTCGTTAGTCACTGACTGTAGAAAAAGTGCAGCGCGTGGGTTAGTGCTAGGTGAGGGAAAAAAACTAGATTTTTTCTTAAGGGAGATGTGGTGAGGAGGATGTTGGGAGTGATTAGGTATGTCATCCTCGAAATTATTGAGGAGATTTTCTAAATCAATCGTGTCGATCAAATCTGGTGGATTGTTTTCCTCAAGAAGCTCTATGAGCTGCTGAAGGGCAGTGGTTTCTGTGGCATTGTGTACGACATTGTCCGGGAAGGGATTAGGAGTGTACATACTATGTAATAGTAGTTTGCGAATGAAAAGGTGTATATCTTTTATAGCAGTGAATTTATCAAGCTGTGAAACTGGACAAAAAGTGAGTCCCTTTTCAAGGACTGAAATTTCATGACATGTGAGTATGTGAGAAGAAAGATTAATAATGTTATTAGAGAAGGGTGTTAGCGTGTTGGTCGTTTGGGTTTTGGGTTTTGAGACATTTGTTGTTGGTAGGTGTGAAGTGAGGTTCTCATTTTGTCTAAAAAATCTGCATTTTGGGATGCAGAAGGTAGAGAGTGCGATCTAACTGTCTTGGCAGTAGAGGGGGCCACCGGCGAGTCCCCAAGGGGGGAGGCGCCGGGGGTCCCCTCCATGTCAGACACATCGTCACTCGAAAAATTTGGTGTGCGTCCACGTTTAGGTTTGCGAAGACCCAAAGGGAGATTGGGTTTGTGGGGTAGGTGAACAGAGGAGTGAGTCTTGTCAGTGGTAGAACGGGAAATAGGTACCTTGGAACCAGGTCTTGTGGAAGTACCAGAGCGAGTCATGCGATTTGTATCGTTCCATTTGTATGCACGTTCTTCATGAAAAGCTTTCTTGTCACAAAATAATTTTTTGTCCTTCTGTGCAAGAATGTCGTGATTAAATTTATCAAAACGAGTTTTTAGTTGTTCATCTAATGAGATATAGAGAGGATGTGTCTGAAATTGCGCGAGCTGTGTATTAATCAGCTCGAGTTTGGTATCTAGGAGGGTCATTTGAGATTCATATTCAGCAATGAGTAGTTTCATAAGTTCATTCGAGCAATGTTTCAGGGCATTTTCCCAGGAAATCTTGAAATCTGGGCGGATGTACTGAAAAGTAGGAAAAATTTGTACCCGGAGGCCAAAGGGGTTAATACCATGGGCAATATATTCTTTGAAGGATTTTATGTGCCAAAAAAGAGAGGCTTTCTTTTGGACTGTATGTGTAAGGTTGAGAAAAGTATATTTGAGTTGTGACTGAACATATTCGTTAGACTCAAAATTGTGCATGGTGTTTGACATGCGTGTGTCCCATTCATCTCCAAGATACAAAGCCATATTGAATCAGAGCGAAAGAAGTATGTATGGTAACAAGAATAGCAATGATATAAGGCTGTATAGGATATTATGAGAGATCAAACAAAGGGGTTTGGTTGTTTGCTACAGAAGTTTGTGTAGAAAGTATGCCCTCTCAGAGGCTAATGTAAGGAGGTGACATAAATATGGAGGTAAAGTATAACCTAGACTTGCCCGGTAGGGGATTTGTATGGGGTAACCATCAAGGGAATAGGAAAGAAATATATGTTGGGCAGGTAAGGTAAAAATACGGGTGGTCTATCGCATCCCAAATTGAATGAAATAGATTTATCAGTGGGCCATAGTGTGCATGAACACTGGCCAATACCCCTGAGGGATGCTTGAAGTGGAGATATACACTTGGAAAGTATATGCTTTTGATAAAGTAATTGATTTATTCAAAGAAAGAATGTACATAAATATGAATGCTGGATAAAGTTCAGTATGTTTGCATACAGAAATAGGTAGGTTTGTACAGTTATTAACATGTCAACAGCATAAACATACAAAAAACGTTGTGACAATAATAAGAACTTGCTTGATACATATGTGATAAGGATGATGCCAACATGTTTCGGACTTTGGTCCTTTATCAAGGCAACTAGATATCCTTGAGATTCACATTTATATGTATGTAAGAATCATAAGGTTAGTACATATTTGTTAAAGCGTATAATACAGACATAATACATTGCTATG
The DNA here is from genome assembly GCA_028564925.1 of Lithobates sylvaticus. Classification (NCBI taxonomy): domain Eukaryota; kingdom Metazoa; phylum Chordata; class Amphibia; order Anura; family Ranidae; genus Lithobates; species Lithobates sylvaticus. The sequence continues at coordinate 80,596,660 of CM053034.1, read as the reverse complement.
CACAGTCAATGTGGTACAGAGAATGTAGAAAAAACAGGTACTCACATGTAATGCCAATATTTATTTTTGGCACAGGGGGAGCCACTAGGCGTAGTATCAAAAAGTAAATGGGTAGGTTGTTTGTAAAAACCAGGGTAGAAATGACCACTAAACGTGGAAAGCTTGCTGAGGTAACCTCAAAGGCTACAAGGTCCAATACAGGGCTTGGGCCGAGGCCCAGGTCTTGTAACAGGCAAAGATGGGCCAGACAGTATATGGCTGTGAAAATAGAATATAAAAAAAATATATTGAGAGTAGGTTGTATTGAAAGTACATATACAACCAAGCAAGGCATTGTAGTTACCTGAATAAAGGTCGTTTGGAGTGAGGGATCGGTCAGCCTTGGATCGTCAGCAGCATATACTGAGACCATGTAGTGTGAAGGTTTATATGTGGTCATGAAATAACAATCAGCTGGATAGAGGTGTGGGTATTCAGCTGAAAAGTATGCTGATTGGCTGTTTGTCTGGAAGGAAAAAGGCGCCTGGAGCGCCATAGGTGTATTTCCTATGTGGACCTCTGCCGGGGCGGCGCCGGGCGTGGCCGCGTCATGACGGCGGGGTCACGTCCGGCGTCGTGATGTCACCGACGCGGGAAAGAGCCGCTGACGACCTGATGCGCTCCACTGTGGAGTGCAAACAGGAAGAGGACAGGATGGTGAGTCCAAATTAACAGCGGAGAGTTGGCGCATGCGCAGAACATAGGTCGCGCATGCTCGCCAAGTCTTACCCGCGCCGGGTAGTCATATTGAGGAAAAGCAAGCTAGTATGTAATGTGCATAAACCTGTTAGGTATAAAATATATTGTGGCAAATAAACATGGGAAACATGTGTAGTACCTGCAAGGTAAATATTAATCAACATGGGATATAATATTTTGTGATATATGGCGATTGGATCTGGTGGGCAAATCACATATTACAAACACAATGTAGAATACACATATTAACAAAGATTTTGACAAGAATTTTATGTGGGTGCTTGGAATGTGGGAAATAGGGTCAAAGATCTAATTCACAAACTCCAATTTCAAAACCCTCGAGATAGGGTTTGAAATTAAAGGCCTCGTTGAGGCCGGGGGGTAAGGTAGCATTGAGATGGAAAATCCATCGAAGTTCGCTTTGTAAAAGCGCTTTGTTGTAGTCACCACCTCGGGCAGGAGGTGGGATATGATCTAGAGCTTTGAATGAAATTTTGGGAATAGCATCTGGGTGGACAGTATAGGAGTGTCGTCCCAATGGTAGGTCAGGATCTCTTTGGTTTATACTGCTAATATGACCATATATCCGTTTCCAAAAGGGTAGTTTAGTCTTACCCACATAAAAGCACCCACATTCACATTCCAAAAGGTAAACAATGCCGATTGAACGGCAGTTCACATAATGTTTGGGAAAAAAACGTTGACCATTAGGTAAAACATTGTGTATATTGGATTTGGATAAGTATTTGCAATAGCTGCAATTACCACATGGAAATGTGCCCTTGAGTTGCCTCTGGGATTTGTTACTGCTTTTGTATTCACTGGTAATAAGTTTGTCTCGAAGGGATGGAGCGCGTCGGTAAGTGATCAAAGGTTTTGGCGGTCCTATCTGTAGCAATAATATGCCAATGTTTCAAAAGTATTTGAGTAATTTCATTGTGTTGTTGACAATAGTTTGTAATAATTCTGAGGGGAGGTTGTATGGATGGCCCAATACTTTTTGAAGTAAGTAAAGCCGAGCGTGGTTTGGATTTCGCTTTTTTGTATGCGTCTTTGAGGACGCTATTTTTATAGCCACGTGCTCGTAGTCTATGTAGTCTATGTTGTCTATGTGGTCATTGTTATTTCATGACCACATATAAACCTTCACACTACATGGTCTCAGTATATGCTGCTGACGATCCAGGGCTGACCGATCCCTCACTCCAAACGACCTTTATTCAGGTAACTACAATGCCTTGCTTGGTTGTATATGTACTTTCAATACAACCTACTCTCAATATATTTTTTTTTAATATTCTATTTTCACAGCCATATACTGTCTGGCCCATCTTTGCCTGTTACAAGACCTGGGCCTCGGCCCAAGCCCTGTATTGGACCTTGTAGCCTTTGAGGTTACCTCAGCAAGCTTTCCACGTTTAGTGGTCATTTCTACCCTGGTTTTTACAAACAACCTACCCATTTACTTTTTGATACTACGCCTAGTGGCTCCCCCTGTGGCAAAAATAAATATTGGCATTACATGTGAGTACCTGTTTTTTCTACATTCTCTGTACCACATTGACTGTGCATAGCAATGTATTATGTCTGTATTATACGCTTTAACAAATATGTACTAACCTTATGATTCTTACATACATATAGATGTGAATCTCAAGGATATCTAGTTGCCTTGATAAAGGACCAAAGTCCGAAACATGTTGGCATCATCCTTATCACATATGTATCAAGCAAGTTCTTATTATTGTCACAACGTTTTTTGTATGTTTATGCTGTTGACATGTTAATAACTGTACAAACCTACCTATTTCTGTATGCAAACATACTGAACTTTATCCAGCATTCATATTTATGTACATTCTTTCTTTGAATAAATCAATTACTTTATCAAAAGCATATACTTTCCAAGTGTCTATCTCCACTTCAAGCATCCCTCAGGGGTATTGGCCAGTGTTCATGCACACTATGGCCCACTGATAAATCTATTTCATTCAATTTGGGATGCGATAGACCACCCGTATTTTTACCTTACCTGCCCAACATATATTTCTTTCCTATTCCCTTGATGGTTACCCCATACAAATCCCCTACCGGGCAAGTCTAGGTTATACTTTACCTCCATATTTATGTCACCTCCTTACATTAGCCTCTGAGAGGGCATACTTTCTACACAAACTTCTGTAGCAAACAACCAAACCCCTTTGTTTGATCTCTCATAATATCCTATACAGCCTTATATCATTGCTATTCTTGTTACCATACATACTTCTTTCGCTCTGATTCAATATAGCTTTGTATCTTGGAGATGAATGGGACACACGCATGTCAAACACCATGCACAATTTTGAGTCTAACGAATATGTTCAGTCACAACTCAAATATACTTTTCTCAACCTTACACATACAGTCCAAAAGAAAGCCTCTCTTTTTTGGCACATAAAATCCTTCAAAGAATATATTGCCCATGGTATTAACCCCTTTGGCCTCCGGGTACAAATTTTTCCTACTTTTCAGTACATCCGCCCAGATTTCAAGATTTCCTGGGAAAATGCCCTGAAACATTGCTCGAATGAACTTATGAAACTACTCATTGCTGAATATGAATCTCAAATGACCCTCCTAGATACCAAACTCGAGCTGATTAATACACAGCTCGCGCAATTTCAGACACATCCTCTCTATATCTCATTAGATGAACAACTAAAAACTCGTTTTGATAAATTTAATCACGACATTCTTGCACAGAAGGACAAAAAATTCTTTCGTGACAAGAAAGCTTTTCATGAAGAACGTGCATACAAATGGAACGATACAAATCGCATGACTCGCTCTGGTACTTCCACAAGACCTGGTTCCAAGGTACCTATTTCCCGTTCTACCACTGACAAGACTCACTCCTCTGTTCACCTACCCCACAAACCCAATCTCCCTTTGGGTCTTCGCAAACCTAAACGTGGACGCACACCAAATTTTTCGAGTGACAATGTGTCTGACATGGAGGGGACCCCCGGCGCCTCCCCCCTTGGGGACTCGCCGGTGGCCCCCTCTACTGCCAAAACAGTTAGATCGCACTCTCTACCTTCTGCATCCCAAAATGCAGATTTTTTAGACAAAATGAGAACCTCACTTCACACCTACCAACAACAAATGTCTCAAAACCCAAAACCCAAACGGCCAACACGCTAACACCCTTCTCTAATAACATTATTAATCTTTCTTCTCACATACTCACATGTCATGAAATTTCAGTCCTTGAAAAGGGACTCACTTTTTGTCCAGTTTCACAGCTTGATAAATTCACTGCTATAAAAGATATACACCTTTTCATTCGCAAACTACTATTACATAGTATGTACACTCCTAATCCCTTCCCGGACAATGTAGTACACACTGCCACAGAAACCACTGCCCTTCAGCAGCTCATAGAGCTTCTTGAGGAAAACAATCCACCAGATTTGATCGACACGATTGATTTAGAAAATCTCCTCAATAATTTCGAGGATGACATACCTAATCACTCCCAACATCCTCCTCACCACATCTCCCTTAAGAAAAAATCTAGTTTTTTTCCCTCACCTACCACTAACCCACGCGCTGCACTTTTTCTACAGTCAGTGACTAACGAAATACGACACCTTAAAACCTCTCCGACCCATTCCAGAATTAAAAACTTTACATATAATCAACACTTGGCCCTACAAAACTTAAAAACAAATCCATCTATAGTGATTAAACCGGCGGACAAGGGCGGAAACATTGTTGTCCTAGACAGAACAGACTATCTCGAGATGTGTCTTAATATACTACGTAATCGTGAATGGTATGCCATAGTTCCCAGTACATCAATCAGGTTGTTCCAACAAGAGTTGTATACTCTTGTCGACGACGCCTCTAGACAATGTATTATTGACAAGCCCACTACAGACTACATTAGGACCAAATTCCCCAGAGAAGCAACCTTTTATGCCTTACCCAAGGTGCATAAAAACCTTCCCAGACCACCAGGTAGACCTATCGTCTCTGGACGCGGCTGCCTTACGGATAACCTTAGTCGTTATATAGACAAATTACTTCAGCCTTTAGTACAGGCCTTACCCTCATACATACGTGATACTACACACTTACTTCAAGGCCTTTCGGACCTCCACGTCGATGCCGACACTGTCCTGGTCGCCATCGACGTCGAGGCCCTCTACAGCTCTATACCCCACTTTTTAGGACTTACAGCCATTCAACACACTCTGTTCAACGCTAACATATATTCTCGTGAGCTGTCTCTATTCATCATTAGAGCACTCAAATTTATTTTAACTCATAACTTTTTCTCTTTCAATGGTTCCCACTACCTCCAGGTACAGGGCGTCGCCATGGGCACTTGTTGCGCACCGGCATACGCCAATCTGTACCTGGGGGAGTGGGAACGGGAACTATTTAGAGACGATGCTGCTAGCACCTATACCAAACATATAGCCTCTTTCCGACGCTATATAGATGATATTCTGATACTATGGCAAGGCCCAATCGATACTCTACACCAATTCCTTCTACATCTTAATACATCCAATTCCCTTAATCTCAAATTCACAATGACCTATAGCTATAGTTCCATTTCTTTCCTTGATCTTACGCTCAGCAAGGATAGACATGGACACCTACAAAGTCAGCTGTTCCGCAAACCGACTGCTGGCAACACTATTCTTGCTGCTTCTAGCTTCCACCCACTGCCTTTATTGAAATCCATCCCTTTTGCCCAATACCTTCGTGCCCGACGCAATTGCTCGACGGATACCTCCTTTGAACACGAGGCCTCCGTGTTAAGGAATAGACTACGAGCACGTGGCTATAAAAATAGCGTCCTCAAAGACGCATACAAAAAAGCGAAATCCAAACCAAGCTCGGCTTTACTTACTTCAAAAAGTATTGGGCCATCCATACAACCTCCCCTCAGAATTATTACAAACTATTGTCAACAACACAATGAAATTACTCAAATACTTTTGAAACATTGGCATATTATTGCTACAGATAGGACCCTTTCCCCCTTTGTCCCGCCAAAACCTTTGATCACTTACCGACGCGCTCCATCCCTTCGAGACAAACTTATTACCAGTGAATACAAAAGCAGTAACAAATCCCAGAGGCAACTCAAGGGCACATTTCCATGTGGTAATTGCAGCTATTGCAAATACTTATCCAAATCCAATATACACAATGTTTTACCTAATGGTCAACGTTTTTTTCCCAAACATTATGTGAACTGCCGTTCAATCGGCATTGTTTACCTTTTGGAATGTGAATGTGGGTGCTTTTATGTGGGTAAGACTAAACTACCCTTTTGGAAACGGATATATGGTCATATTAGCAGTATAAACCAAAGAGATCCTGACCTACCATTGGGACGACACTCCTATACTGTCCACCCAGATGCTATTCCCAAAATTTCATTCAAAGCTCTAGATCATATCCCACCTCCTGCCCGAGGTGGTGACTACAACAAAGCGCTTTTACAAAGCGAACTTCGATGGATTTTCCATCTCAATGCTACCTTACCCCCCGGCCTCAACGAGGCCTTTAATTTCAAACCCTATCTCGAGGGTTTTGAAATTGGAGTTTGTGAATTAGATCTTTGACCCTATTTCCCACATTCCAAGCACCCACATAAAATTCTTGTCAAAATCTTTGTTAATATGTGTATTCTACATTGTGTTTGTAATATGTGATTTGCCCACCAGATCCAATCGCCATATATCACAAAATATTATATCCCATGTTGATTAATATTTACCTTGCAGGTACTACACATGCTTCCCATGTTTATTTGCCACAATATATTTTATACCTAACAGGTTTATGCACATTACATACTAGCTTGCTTTTCCTCAATATGACTACCCGGCGCGGGTAAGACTTGGCGAGCATGCGCGACCTATGTTCTGCGCATGCGCCAACTCTCCGCTGTTAATTTGGACTCACCATCCTGTCCTCTTCCTGTTTGCACTCCACAGTGGAGCGCATCAGGTCGTCAGCGGCTCTTTCCCGCGTCGGTGACGTCACGACGCCGGACGTGACCCCGCCGTCATGACGCGGCCACGCCTGGCGCCGCCCCGTCAGAGGTCCACATAGGAAATACACCTATGGCGCTCCAGGTGCCTTTTTCCTTCCAGACAAACAGCCAATCAGCATACTTTTCAGCTGAATACCCACACCTCTATCCAGCTGATTGTTATTTCATGACCACATATAAACCTTCACACTACATGGTCTCAGTATATGCTGCTGACGATCCAGGGCTGACCGATCCCTCACTCCAAACGACCTTTATTCAGGTAACTACAATGCCTTGCTTGGTTGTATATGTACTTTCAATACAACCTACTCTCAATATATTTTTTTTATATTCTATTTTCACAGCCATATACTGTCTGGCCCATCTTTGCCTGTTACAAGACCTGGGCCTCGGCCCAAGCCCTGTATTGGACCTTGTAGCCTTTGAGGTTACCTCAGCAAGCTTTCCACGTTTAGTGGTAATTTCTACCCTGGTTTTTACAAACAACCTACCCATTTACTTTTTGATACTACGCCTAGTGGCTCCCCCTGTGGCAAAAATAAATATTGGCATTACATGTGAGTACCTGTTTTTTCTACATTCTCTGTACCACATTGACTGTGCATAGCAATGTATTATGTCTGTATTATACGCTTTAACAAATATGTACTAACCTTATGATTCTTACATACATATAGATGTGAATCTCAAGGATATCTAGTTGCCTTGATAAAGGACCAAAGTCCGAAACATGTTGGCATCATCCTTATCACATATGTATCAAGCAAGTTCTTATTATTGTCACGTTTTTTGTATGTTTATGCTGTTGACATGTTAATAACTGTACAAACCTACCTATTTCTGTATGCAAACATACTGAACTTTATCCAGCATTCATATTTATGTACATTCTTTCTTTGAATAAATCAATTACTTTATCAAAAGCATATACTTTCCAAGTGTCTATCTCCACTTCAAGCATCCCTCAGGGGTATTGGCCAGTGTTCATGCACACTATGGCCCACTGATAAATCTATTTCATTCAATTTGGGATGCGATAGACCACCCGTATTTTTACCTTACCTGCCCAACATATATTTCTTTCCTATTCCCTTGATGGTTACCCCATACAAATCCCCTACCGGGCAAGTCTAGGTTATACTTTACCTCCATATTTATGTCACCTCCTTACATTAGCCTCTGAGAGGGCATACTTTCTACACAAACTTCTGTAGCAAACAACCAAACCCCTTTGTTTGATCTCTCATAATATCCTATACAGCCTTATATCATTGCTATTCTTGTTACCATACATACTTCTTTCGCTCTGATTCAATATAGCTTTGTATCTTGGAGATGAATGGGACACACGCATGTCAAACACCATGCACAATTTTGAGTCTAACGAATATGTTCAGTCACAACTCAAATATACTTTTCTCAACCTTACACATACAGTCCAAAAGAAAGCCTCTCTTTTTTGGCACATAAAATCCTTCAAAGAATATATTGCCCATGGTATTAACCCCTTTGGCCTCCGGGTACAAATTTTTCCTACTTTTCAGTACATCCGCCCAGATTTCAAGATTTCCTGGGAAAATGCCCTGAAACATTGCTCGAATGAACTTATGAAACTACTCATTGCTGAATATGAATCTCAAATGACCCTCCTAGATACCAAACTCGAGCTGATTAATACACAGCTCGCGCAATTTCAGACACATCCTCTCTATATCTCATTAGATGAACAACTAAAAACTCGTTTTGATAAATTTAATCACGACATTCTTGCACAGAAGGACAAAAAATTCTTTCGTGACAAGAAAGCTTTTCATGAAGAACGTGCATACAAATGGAACGATACAAATCGCATGACTCGCTCTGGTACTTCCACAAGACCTGGTTCCAAGGTACCTATTTCCCGTTCTACCACTGACAAGACTCACTCCTCTGTTCACCTACCCCACAAACCCAATCTCCCTTTGGGTCTTCGCAAACCTAAACGTGGACGCACACCAAATTTTTCGAGTGACGATGTGTCTGACATGGAGGGGACCCCCGGCGCCTCCCCCCTTGGGGACTCGCCGGTGGCCCCCTCTACTGCCAAGACAGTTAGATCGCACTCTCTACCTTCTGCATCCCAAAATGCAGATTTTTTAGACAAAATGAGAACCTCACTTCACACCTACCAACAACAAATGCCTCAAAACCCAAAACCCAAACGGCCAACACGCTAACACCCTTCTCTAATAACATTATTAATCTTTCTTCTCACATACTCACATGTCATGAAATTTCAGTCCTTGAAAAGGGACTCACTTTTTGTCCAGTTTCACAGCTTGATAAATTCACTGCTATAAAAGATATACACCTTTTCATTCGCAAACTACTATTACATAGTATGTACACTCCTAATCCCTTCCCGGACAATGTCGTACACAATGCCACAGAAACCACTGCCCTTCAGCAGCTCATAGAGCTTCTTGAGGAAAACAATCCACCAGATTTGATCGACACGATTGATTTAGAAAATCTCCTCAATAATTTCGAGGATGACATACCTAATCACTCCCAACATCCTCCTCACCACATCTCCCTTAAGAAAAAATCTAGTTTTTTTCCCTCACCTACCACTAACCCACGCGCTGCACTTTTTCTACAGTCAGTGACTAACGAAATACGACACCTTAAAACCTCTCCGACCCATTCCAGAATTAAAAACTTTACATATAATCAACACTTGGCCCTACAAAACTTAAAAACAAATCCATCTATAGTGATTAAACCGGCGGACAAGGGCGGAAACATTGTTGTCCTAGACAGAACAGACTATCTCGAGATGTGTCTTAATATACTACGTAATCGTGAATGGTATGCCATAGTTCCCAGTACATCAATCAGGTTGTTCCAACAAGAGTTGTATACTCTTGTCGACGACGCCTCTAGACAATGTATTATTGACAAGCCCACTACAGACTACATTAGGACCAAATTCCCCAGAGAAGCAACCTTTTATGCCTTACCCAAGGTGCATAAAAACCTTCCCAGACCACCAGGTAGACCTATCGTCTCTGGACGCGGCTGCCTTACGGATAACCTTAGTCGTTATATAGACAAATTACTTCAGCCTTTAGTACAGGCCTTACCCTCATACATACGTGATACTACACACTTACTTCAAGGCCTTTCGGACCTCCACGTCGATGCCGACACTGTCCTGGTCGCCATCGACGTCGAGGCCCTCTACAGCTCTATACCCCACTTTTTAGGACTTACAGCCATTCAACACACTCTGTTCAACGCTAACATATATTCTCGTGAGCTGTCTCTATTCATCATTAGAGCACTCAAATTTATTTTAACTCATAACTTTTTCTCTTTCAATGGTTCCCACTACCTCCAGGTACAGGGCGTCGCCATGGGCACTTGTTGCGCACCGGCGTACGCCAATCTGTACCTGGGGGAGTGGGAACGAGAACTATTTAGAGACGATGCTGCTAGCACCTATACCAAACATATAGCCTCTTTCCGACGCTATATAGATGATATTCTGATACTATGGCAAGGCCCAATCGATACTCTACACCAATTCCTTCTACATCTTAATACATCCAATTCCCTTAATCTCAAATTCACAATGACCTATAGCTATAGTTCCATTTCTTTCCTTGATCTTACGCTCAGCAAGGATAGACATGGACACCTACAAAGTCAGCTGTTCCGCAAACCGACTGCTGGCAACACTATTCTTGCTGCTTCTAGCTTCCACCCACTGCCTTTATTGAAATCCATCCCTTTTGCCCAATACCATCGTGCCCGACGCAATTGCTCGACGGATACTTCCTTTGAACACGAGGCCTCTGTGTTAAGGAATAGACTACGAGCACGTGGCTATAAAAATAGCGTCCTCAAAGACGCATACAAAAAAGCGAAATCCAAACCACGCTCGGCTTTACTTACTTCAAAAAGTATTGGGCCATCCATACAACCTCCCCTCAGAATTATTACAAACTATTGTCAACAACACAATGAAATTACTCAAATACTTTTGAAACATTGGCATATTATTGCTACAGATAGGACCCTTTCCCCCTTTGTCCCGCCAAAACCTTTGATCACTTACCGACGCGCTCCATCCCTTCGAGACAAACTTATTACCAGTGAATACAAAAGCAGTAACAAATCCCAGAGGCAACTCAAGGGCACATTTCCATGTGGTAATTGCAGCTATTGCAAATACTTATCCAAATCCAATATACACAATGTTTTACCTAATGGTCAACGTTTTTTTCCCAAACATTATGTGAACTGCCGTTCAATCGGCATTGTTTACCTTTTGGAATGTGAATGTGGGTGCTTTTATGTGGGTAAGACTAAACTACCCTTTTGGAAACGGATATATGGTCATATTAGCAGTATAAACCAAAGAGATCCTGACCTACCATTGGGACGACACTCCTATACTGTCCACCCAGATGCTATTCCCAAAATTTCATTCAAAGCTCTAGATCATATCCCACCTCCTGCCCGAGGTGGTGACTACAACAAAGCGCTTTTACAAAGCGAACTTCGATGGATTTTCCATCTCAATGCTACCTTACCCCCCGGCCTCAACGAGGCCTTTAATTTCAAACCCTATCTCGAGGGTTTTGAAATTGGAGTTTGTGAATTAGATCTTTGACCCTATTTCCCACATTCCAAGCACCCACATAAAATTCTTGTCAAAATCTTTGTTAATATGTGTATTCTACATTGTGTTTGTAATATGTGATTTGCCCACCAGATCCAATCGCCATATATCACAAAATATTATATCCCATGTTGATTAATATTTACCTTGCAGGTACTACACATGCTTCCCATGTTTATTTGCCACAATATATTTTATACCTAACAGGTTTATGCACATTACATACTAGCTTGCTTTTCCTCAATATGACTACCCGGCGCGGGTAAGACTTGGCGAGCATGCGCGACCTATGTTCTGCGCATGCGCCAACTCTCCGCTGTTAATTTGGACTCACCATCCTGTCCTCTTCCTGTTTGCACTCCACAGTGGAGCGCATCAGGTCGTCAGCGGCTCTTTCCCGCGTCGGTGACGTCACGACGCCGGACGTGACCCCGCCGTCATGACGCGGCCATGCCCGTTGACATGTTAATAACTGTACAAACCTACCTATTTCTGTATGCAAACATACTGAACTTTATCCAGCATTCATATTTATGTACATTCTTTCTTTGAATAAATCAATTACTTTATCAAAAGCATATACTTTCCAAGTGTCAATCTCCACTTCAAGCATCCCTCAGGGGTATTGGCCAGTGTTCATGCACACTATGGCCCACTGATAAATCTATTTCATTCAATTTGGGATGCGATAGACCACCCGTATTTTTACCTTACCTGCCCAACATATATTTCTTTCCTCTCCCCCAGGGATTCTGTGCACATAGAACTCGTGCCCAACTAAATCCATCCAGGGGTTGCTGGGCTGTGATGTTGAATAGCTAGCCCCTGAGTTAGATTCAGATATGCCTGCCAAGATTGGGCAAATACCATGTGACATAAAATATTGCAACGATCGCCATTTTATTCTCTAGGGTCTCTGCTAAAATATATATATATATATATATATAATATTTGGGGGTTTTAAGTAATTTTCTAGCAAAAAATATGGATTTTAAATTGTAAGCAACAAATGTCAGAAATAGGCTTAGACGTGAAAGGGTTTTACACAACTGTATTAATAAAAACTGTTTTTACAAGGTTACAAGCATATGGAATATTCACTGGTGTGTGAGAACACCACCTTTTTTTCAATATAACAATATCTGAATGAATAGCAGCACACTCCAAGACCACATTTAGCTCAGATATGCAACTGCTAAAATTGATTCACAAACCTAAATATTACATCCTTTCAACAGAAAATACTGTGTTTTGGAATAATATGTACCAGTTCAGCTCAAGAAGATATCAAAGTTAGAAGGTATCTGATGATAACAATTGTATTACGATCAAATACTCTTACCATTTGGCACCAGGTTTCACTCTCCGGCCTTATCAGCATAGAAGTGCAAAGTGGCGCAGTAATGTTATGTAGCGGGGGTGTTCCCCTTTTAGAGGCGAAACGGTCTCAGTCAGCAGAAGCCGAGGATAAGACTACCATTCCCATAATTCCCCTGGCTCCCGGGAGGTTGGATGGTTTCGCCCCAGAGGCTGATGGGAGAGGTTATGTAAGGGAGAGGGAAGGCCCGCCTCTTCCTCTTCTGACGCGGGGATGAGAGGGAGAGGAGACACCTGTGCGGACCGGCACTGCTGAAGGCCTGAAGCCTGGGCCTTGCAGCAGACTGTGGGAGAGACTCATACCTTACTGCCAGCAGAAGTGGCACGGAGACTTTCGCCTGGTAGCAGTCGGTCGGAACGAGGGCCGGAACGCAGGGCTTGTGACGAACGAGACCGGACACAGCCAGTGGAGGTCCCAGAACCAAGGACGGTATCCGGAGTGGTGAGCGAGAGAAAAGCTCATCTTATACTGTTGTTTTACACTTTATGCCTATCAGACTGCCAAGGCCATTTACCTCAGAGAGCAGAAGATTGTTTCTTTCTTGTGGATTACAAATACACCATTTAATTCTACATGTGCACCACCTCTACAGTTCTTGTGCCGGTGAAGAATACTGTGTTCCCTCAAGGACTGAGCTCCATTGTTAGGGATCAGGCCTGGTCCGTTAGGTAGTCACAATTAGACTTGTTGCACCTCAGGGGTGCCTTGCAAACGGTCGCTACACGTGGCGCTCCATCCCCCCATTGCTGTTCAGTCATATATATACATATGTTTGTAGTACATACTGCAGGGACCTGCTTGTGTGTTGTAAGCCAAATGTTTAATGCATGTTACTATTTCTTTTCACATTACCAGAAGTAAAGACAGTTATTCCAGCTAGCAGTTTGTCTGTGAGTTTGAGTCCATCACATTTAGAGCATAAGTGATTTTATATGTGCATATATATATATCTGTCTATTAACTGTGCCAGAGCGGGTAGAGCAGATTGCCGGGGGGTTGGTGGAGCTGTACTCAGGGACCCAAATCAAACTTGCGGCCCTCTTAATTGGGGGTATCGCTACATGTGGGGGCTCGTCCGGGATTCTGAGACAGCGGGGAAAACCCGCCAGAAGGTACCGGCATGGACCCGATAGAAGTGGGACGGTGGTACACAATATGGGGCACTGATCCAGCCGCAGCAGCAGTCATAGAACTACCAGGGATATGGCAGGAAGAGGCAGTGAAACAGCTTATAATGTCCCTATCCCCATGCCACAAAGCACGGATAATGGACATGAGAAATGATGCCGGGTGTACATACGCTCTGATAGAATGGAGAAGTGAGACCCCAGAGCAGTTCAGGAGTCAAAGCATACAAGCACTGGATGGCCAGACCTATCAATTGCTGCATGCGCTGCCGCGCAAGGGAGACTGTTTTCAAATGAAAACCATGCTGTCCCCGAAGGCGGAAGAGCAGAAGGGCACAGAAAGTCCCGCACCTGTACAGACCACTCTTAGCGCAGAACTGTGTGCTGTCCTAGGGGAGATTGTGACTCAGTGCAGAAGAGATCCCGGGGATTACCCGATGTCGGGATACAGAAAACTCCGGATGTTTTCAGGGAGGAAACCTGTACCCTCGGGGGAAGAGGGATTTGAAGAGTGGCTAGATGGCGCCACGCAGGCTTTAGAAGAATGGGAAGTCCCAGAAGGTAGAAAGAAGCAAAGGATTGTTGAGAGCCTAAAAGGGCCTGCCTTAGAGGCCATACGCAACTTGAAGACAAGTTGAAGACAAAAAAGATTGCACTGCACAGGATTACTTAGACATCCTGGAGAGTGTGTTTGGTGGGACAGAGAAAATCACGGAGCTTACCTATCAACTGGAACACTGTTACCAGAAGACAGGGGAGAAGCTATCGGAGTACATAGGACGTATAGACAAGATCCTGCATAGGATTATCCTGAAGAAGGATATAGATCCGGGGAAAGTAGACGAAGCATGTGCTCAGCAGGTGATGAGGGGAGCCCAACCCCTAGACCCTATTGCACTAGTACTACGCACCCGACAGGATGGGAAGAGCCTGGACTACCCCGATCTCATTCGGATGGTCAGGGAGGAAGAGGCCATGTTGGAAGAGAAACGGGAAAAACAAGTGATGGGGCCTACAAAACTTCCAGTGGCAACGGTCAGGTCGGCCTTAACCCCTGAAAGAGAGACAGAAGTAGATGCTTTGAAGTTACAGATGTCCCAGATGATGGAGATACTGACGTCTCTGATGGCGAAGGAGGCGCCCAGTCCAAAGAAAGAAATAAGCAGGAGGGAATTATTTCCAGTTGCTTCTACACCAGCATCCCCACCAGACTGGGGAGAGATGATCTGTTTTAACTGTGGGGGAGTGGGCCATATTGCAGCTGTATGTTCCAGTCCCAAGAGGAAGAAAACAGATAGCCGCCAGCCGGCGGGAAACTCCAGAGGGCCCGGTGAAGGAGTCAACCGGGTGCCCATCACCTTCAGTGAGCTCCAAGAAGAACAGGGTGAAAAGAAAGAGAGGAGACCAAACTCCTCGGAGGGAACCCAGGGTTCCTCAATCAAAATACACCCCAGAAAGAGGGGGCAAGACCCCTCCGAAGAGATACAGTACTCCCCAGCGAGAACCTTTAGAGAAGATAAATAACAATATCCCTCAGCGGGTTCGTACTCACACCAAGAGAGAGAAAGTCAATGCATGCCAGGCTCAGGAAAGAATGAAGTTGAAACGCAGTTGGAAAGAGAAGAGTCCACAGAAGAAGGTAGCATCAACTCGGCCCTACCCAGAAGAGCTGGTTGGTCCAAGTCCTACTGTACCCATCCAGGTGGAAGGAGTATACACACAGGCCCTCCTGGACACTGGAGCATAGGTGACCTTATTATACAGGGACTTTTATGACAGATACCTGAGTCATTTGCCTATCCAGAAGATAGAGGAGCTGGAGATATGGGGGCTGGGAACTCAGAGTTTCCCCTATGATGGCTACCTGCCCATACAATTGACCTTTGACCCATCCGTGGCTGGGAAGGCTGAAGTGTTTGACACCTTGGCAGTCGTGTGTCCTCGCCCGCCTGGAACCAGCAAGACTTCCCTGATCATAGGGACAAACACGGATCTAGTCCGAAGGCTTCTGACCCCCCTGGTAAAGAAGCAGAATCACTCAGCTCCCAAGATCCATCCCATGCTGAAGACGGCCTATCAACGACTGGTCTTAGAGCAGAAGACCCCAAGTGAGGGGATAGGGAAGGTGTGGAGACTTGGGAGAGAAGGAGTGGTGCTGCAGCCCGGAGAGGTAGCCTGCCTCAGGGCCACTGTGAAGCTTACCTGGGAGCAGCCTGGCCCCTTTGTCATGCTGTGGAGGGTCACTCAGGCTTGGAAGTGATACCGGAAGTAATCCCAATCAAGGCACTGAAGAAGGCCCGAGGGAGAGTCCCAGTGAGTGTGAGGAACCCCACGGAGCGGCCCGTAGAGATCCCTGCCAGGATGCTGTTGGGACAGGTGAGTCCTGCTGTCCCAGTTGGCTGGTCAGAAGTGAAAGGGACGGGCGAAGGAGAAGATGTTTGGAAGAAACTCTCCATGGAGAACCCAAACTTACCTGGAGCTTGGAAGGAGAGAGCCAAGGCCCAGCTGACCAGATGGGAGAAGATTTTCTCCAAAGATGAGTTTAATGTGGGGTGTGCGAGGAGTGCCACCCATCGAATCCGTATGCAAGAGGACAAGCCATTCAGGGAGAGAGTCCGGCGGGTTCCGCTGGCAGATCTGGAGGATCTGAGGGAACAACTTGCGGAACTAAAGAAAACTGGAGTGATTCGGGAGTCCCTATGCCTCCCCAATAGTGGTGGTCAGGAAGAAGAATGGGTCGTTGAGGCTTTGCATTGATTACAGAACTCTCAACAGGAGAACCATTCCTGATCAGTACACCACGCCAAGGATAGAGGACGCCTTACAGAGTCTGTCTGGAGCCAAGTGGTTCAGCGTGATGGATCTCAAGAGCGGGTACTATCAAATCCCCATGCATCCAGAAGATAGAGAAAAGACCGCCTTCATAACCCCAGTAGGGTTCTTTGAGTTTAACAGGATGCCTCAGGGCCTGTCTGGAGCTCCTGCTACCTTTCAACGCCTCATGGAAATGACTGTTGGAGACATGAACCTCATAGAAGTCCTTGTGTACCTGGACGATGTCATTGTCTTTGGAAAAACTTTGGAAGAACATGAAGCCAGATTGGAGAAAGTGCTGAGAAGGCTCAGTGAAGAGGGACTCAAACTTTCCCCTGAGAAGTGTCGGTTCTATTAGTCTTCTGTGAACTATCTGGGACACATAGTGTCTGAAAAAGGAGTGGCTACAGACCCTGAGAAGTTGGAGGCAGTTACTTCGTGGCCAAGACCCACAACAGTCACCGAACTTCGATCTTTCTTGGGGTTCTGCTCCTACTACCGAAGGTTTGTGGATGGGTTCGCCCGTATTGCAAAACCCCTAAACGAGCTGCTCAAGACAGAAGGGGAGGAAGATGGCTTGGGGCCCAGGAGGCCCGGTGAGTCGGTTCAAGACCAGTGGAACTCAAGGTGCGAAGAGGCTTTCAGAACCTTGAAGAGGAGTCTCACCACGGCCCCAGTTTTGGCCTATGCTGACCCCACCAGACCATATGAGCTACATGTTGATGCCAGCCATGAGGGCCTAGGTGGAGTACTCTACCAAGAGTATGAAGATCAGCTGTGACCAGTGGCCTATGTGAGCCGGAGCCTGACCCCCTCGGAGAAGAACTACCCCACCCACAAGTTGGAGTTCTTGGCCCTCAAATGGGCAGTAGTCGACAAACTAAAAGACTATCTTTATGGGGCCGAATTTACTGTAAAAACAGATAACAACCCCTTAACCTACCTATTCACCACTGCCAAGCTGGATGCAACTGGACACAGATGGTTGGCGGCGTTATCCGGATTCAACTTCAGCCTCAAGTACAGACCAGGGGCTGGAAACAGAGATGCAGATGGCCTGTCCCGAAGGTCTCATGTAATGGCTGATGACTGGGAAGACTGGACCCAAGTGGCACCAGAAGGAGTGCGAGCCCTTTGTCAGGGGGCTGAACTCCAAGCCAGAGGAGGATCCAGAGCTGAAGAGATAGGAGTTACCACAGTGGGAGTCCCAAAATGTTACCGTGGGGTAACTCAACTAGAAGAAGAGTGCCTACCGAAGTTGTCCAAGAAGGAGTTAAGGTGTGACCAATTGGAAGACCCCATGGGGAAATTGGTCCTGGAAGCATTGGAAGACAAAAGTCCAGAGGGACTTCGACATCACCCTTCCAAAGAGGCTCGCCTGCTGAGGAGAGAGTTAGATAAATTACAGGTGCATCAGGGAGTGGTCTACCGAAGGGGCCCCTCTGATAGCTCAGAAGATAAGTGGCAGCTGTTTCTCCCAGAAAAGCATCGGGAGACTGTGCTGATTGCCTTACATGACCAGCATGGTCACCTGGGAGCAGAGAGAACATTCCAACTTGTCCGGGACCGGTTCTATTGGCCCTGTATGAGGGCCGAAGTGGAGGAATATTGCCATTCCTGTGCACGATGCATTCAGAGGAAGACTTTACCTCATCAAGCTGCCCCAATGGGCCATCTACAGAGCCAAGGCCCAATGGATCTGGTATGCATTGATTTTCTCTGCCTCGAACCCGATTTGAGTGGATTGAGAAATGTTCTGGTGGTAACCGATCATTTCACCCGTTATGCTCAGGCTTTCCCAACCAAGGACCAGAAGGCTTCCACGGTGGCCAAGGTGCTCCTAGAAAAATACTTTGTTCATTATGGACTACCACAAAGAATCCACTCAGACCAAGGAAGGGACTTTGAGAGTCGCCTGATCCGGAAGTTACTGGACTCTTTGGGAGTAGAGAAGACCAGAACTACACCATACCACCCTCAAGGAGATGCCCAGCCTGAGAGGTTTAACCGGACTCTACTAAACATGCTTGGAACTCTAGAGACAGAGAAGAAGCAGCATTGGAGCCAACACATATCAGCTCTGGTGCATGCCTACAACTGCACCACAAGTGATGTGACGGTTTTCTCCCCCTACTGGCTTATGTTTGGGAGAGAAGCAAGATTGCCAGTGGATCTGGCCTTCGGCATTTCCCTAGACCATGCCTCTGCTGCCTCCCACAAAGGATATGTGGACAGACTGAGGCGCAGTTTGAAAATAGCTTTCGAAAAAGCTCAGGCGGCCTCTGACCAGAGGGGGGCCCGAAACAAGCGGAACTTTGATTTGAAGGTTCGAGTACAAGACCTACAGCCTGGGGACCGTGTACTGTTACGCAATCTAGGGATCCCTGGGAAGCACAAGCTCGCTGATAGATGGAGATCAGAGCCATATATCATCTGCAGAAAGCTACCTGGATTGCCTGTGTATAAGTTAAAGCCAGAAGGGAGAGTGGGGCCCTTGAAGACCTGGCATAGGAATCACTTGCTCCCACTTACTGAAGCAATCAGAATGCCTCCAGTGAGAGACTTACCTGAATCTGTTCCCATTCTGGATACCCCCAGACCCAACACTCGGTCCCAGACCTTCCAAACTAGGGATGGACAAGACCCCCAACCGGCTGAAAAAGAGAAAGGAGAATTTGAATGGCTATGGCCTTCCTCAACTTCAGGAAATTCCGCCATAGATCTTCCACTTACTGAGGATGTGGAAGATGGAACATTGAACCCAGAAGCTACAGAGTTCGTTCCCACCAGTGATGGGCTCGAGTGTTGGGAAGATATCCCTGGCCTCTACTCAGAAGAAGTGGAAGTAGATGTTCCAGAACCAGTGATGTTGCCAGAGTGTGTTCCTGAAGAAGAGACTGTGGAGCCAGTGCCTGAAGTCCCAAGAGAACAGAGAGCTCGTAGAGTTGTGAGGCCTCCTAAGAAGCTAACCTACCCCCAAAAGGGAGAAAGTTCAGAGGACTCTGTTATGACAGCAAGGAGGAGTGCTGAACGCTCTGACCCATCCACTGTCCATTTGGTGGAGGGCAACCCCAGCTCACTCTCTGGCACAGTTAGACAGGTCGCCCTTACCGAAACGACCTGTAGACAGGACAGCTCCCCACCCTATGATAATTGGTGGGAGGCTCCTCTGTCTGATTTATGTGAACGTATTGTTTCAAAAAGGGCTTGTAGATTGAACAATGTCTTTGGGGACCAAAGATTCAAAGTGGGGGGAGTGTGTAGCGGAGGTATTCCCCTTTTAGAGGAGAAACGGTCTCAGTCAGCAGAAGCCGAGGATAAGACTACCATTCCCATAATTCCCCTGGCTCCCGGGAGGTTGGATGGTTTCGCCCCAGAGGCTGATGGGAGAGGTTATGTAAGGGAGAGGGAAGGCCCGCCTCTTCCTCTTCTGACGCGGGGACGAGAGGGAGAGGAGACACCTGTGCGGACCGGCACTGCTGAAGGCCTGAAGCCTGGGCCTTGCAGCAGACTGTGGGAGAGACTCATACCTTACTGCCAGCAGAAGTGGCACGGAGACTTTCGCCTGGTAGCAGTCGGTCGGAACGAGGGCCGGAACGCAGGGCTTGTGACGAACGAGACCGGACACAGCCAGTGGAGGTCCCAGAACCAAGGACGGTATCCGGAGTGGTGAGCGAGCGAAAAGCTCATCTTATACTGTTGTTTTACACTTTATGCCTATCAGACTGCCAAGGCCATTTACCTCAGAGAGCAGAAGATTGTTTCTTTCTTGTGGATTACAAATACACCATTTAATTCTACATGTGCACCACCTCTACAGTTCTTGTGCCGGTGAAGAATACTGTGTTCCCTCAAGGACTGAGCTCCATTGTTAGGGATCAGGCCTGGTCCGTTAGGTAGTCACAATTAAGCCCCATACACACGGTCGGATTTTCGCATGGATTCTGTCCTATCGGACAATGTTGTCGAAAAATCCGACCGTGTGTAGGCACCATCGGACAGTGTACGTCGGATTGTCCGACGGACAAAGTCCTATCTCCTGCTGGATAGATTTTTTGACAACAAGGTCCGATCACACCAATTCCGATCGTGTGTAGCGTAGTCCGACGGACAAAGTGCTACGCATGCTCATAAGAAATTCTGTGACGGAAGCGCTCGGTCAGGTAAAACTACCTTTCCTAATCGACACAGCACATTCGTCACGCTGCAATGTTAAAATGTCTTTAATGCAGAGCATTCTCGTTTTCTTTACAATGCAAGAAGAATGACATGTTTTAGCTGCTCCTATTCACCCGCACTTCTCACAAACTTAGTTCTTTATTCGTTTTCACGATTTCTACACTACATGTTTATTTTTACTCAGATCGTAAAAGAATCTTTGTTATATTTTTTGGATGATTTCTCTTTTTTTTTTTTTTTTTTGGAATACATATTTTAAGGATTTTTTTTTTTTTTGGAGGGGGGTTGTGTGTCCCAACTTAGCAAAACAACATTATTAACATTTGTATTTGTTGCTTAAATTTACTAGGAGTTTGTTGGTTGTTGGTGCCCCTTGTTAATTATACTTTATGATTAGTGAAATGTACCTGCCTACTCAAAGAAAAACTGTCATTGTAGAAAAGTAAAACACAATAGGCAATGATTTTTTCAAATCAAAAATACCTTTATTTATGTCTCAGCAACAAACCAAAGAGGAACGCAGCGATGAAGAAACTTGGGGAATTTGCAAAGCCTTGGACCCCCACGGCAACCATCATTTTTGAAGCTTCTAAAATTGGGGGCCTGAGGAGTACCTATCTAAATAATAAGGGAGTGCTATCTGGTCCTGAAGTCCAAAACATCCGGAACTGCAACAGATGCCATCTAGGTCCCCAGGCTCTGATCCTACGAGAGGCTCCATCTTCTCTCAGACCAGACTGAATCCAGGTCGTCACTCTCAGGTCTTCCTTGTACGCTTCCTTCCACGCTGTGTTGCTGGTGGGGTGGCAGAAGGAGGAGGAGGAGGAGGAGGCGGAGCAAGGTCACTATCTCAAACATGTGTGAGGGGAGTCATCCCCCCAGCCATCCCCTCTTTTAGGACCTTGAGGATGACATCCTCACACATGCTGCGTTGCCCCGCCTCCATACTCATCATTTTATTGGCAACCAAGGAGCCAAAGGCCTCCTCGTAGGTGGGTGTGGCATATAGGGAGGCTGAAGCATCTCGGATCAGCTGGAGCGCTGACTCTCCCACCTCCCCCATCCTTCTCGCTCTTCTGTAGGGAAGGCGGAGGGGAGGGACTTGGGAGACAGTCAGGCTCCTACGCCTACCCCCCTGTTGGCTGCCACTACCCACCTCTTGGCTGCCACTAACCCCTGCCTCCTCCTGACTGCCACATTCCACAGCCACCTCCTGGCTGAGGTCTTCCTGTGTATGAAAAAGGGACATAGTTTGAGTTATTTGTTCATCAAACACACACAATTCTCATCTAGTGACTGTTGCAAAATGTTTACAAATAGAAAACCATACAATTCTCTGCCCAGCAGTTTAGATTCTGGCCCCAAATGTCTCCAACACTACTGTCAGTTGATATGTCAATCACGTTAGGAACTAAGCAATTGGGGATCCAGAATTAAGTGAACATCATTCATTATTCCCAAAAATGGTTACAAAACTACTATACCTGGCTCAAGTTGGGCTCCTCCACCTCTTCCAGACTGGAAGGCCCAGGTTGCTCCTCAGAAGCCTCATCAGGGGTGGCGTGCATGGAAAGACGCGTGCAAGGAAGAGTCGAGAGTGACTTCCTGACATTAGCCTGGTCTTTGAGAAAGTGGAGCCTCTCATAGTACCAGAGCGTGGGGGCATAGACCTCATCTGCTGCAGCTCCAGATGCTTGGGACTTCCGGACCTTATTGCGCTCCCTGAAATAGGTACTCCTCAGGTTGGCAATTTTTATTCTTAAGGTCTCCACGGTTGCCGTGGGGAACCTTGGCTTTACAAATGCCACAAGTTTCTTCATGGCTGCGTACCTCTTTGGTCTGTTGCTATAGTCTCGATGTTTCGCCTGCCATAATAGGGGCATTTCCCTATATTTATCAATGAAGAGGGGGAGAAAACTCACATGGTTGAAGCCGTCCATAATCTCTGCAAGACACAACACCACACAAAACACTATAAATAATGTCAGGCAAAACTCTCCTAATCTTCTCCATAAAGAAGCCTCAAGGTCTAATCAGTCTAGGCTAGTTATGTACCAACGTCAAATTGTACCTTCGTTATAGCGATCGTCTCGTGCGTGAGCTTTCTCTCCCCTCGCCTCACAGATCGTGGCAACGACACAGGCGTGTGACGTTTTATATACAGTGCGCATGCGTCAAACTCCGCCCGCCCCTGACGAACTTTCTCGTCTATTCCCCACCCCTTCTCTTTACGGCGCAGTGTGGAGAGCACATGGCGGGGACACAGCAGGTGCGCCCGAAATATTCCACCAACGAGGAGGAGGACAAGGAAAGGCCGGAGGCAGAAACGTCCCGATCCCGGAGCCTGAAATTCAAGGCCTCCAATATGTCATTTGGAGAAATGTTGGAGATGGTGGACATATTAAAGAGGAGCGACTATGATGGGAAGTATGGGCCTTACCTCAACCCCAATGTCCGCAAGGCCAAGATCATGTCTAAAGTTGTGAGGAGGCTGTACAATCATTTTGGGGTACAACGATCCAAGGAGCAACTGAGGAAACGCTGGTCAGACCTGAAACTGAGGGAGCCCGATCAATACAGAAAGATCAAGCGAGTTCTTCAAAAAAGTAAGTAGTTGTGTTTTGTGTTTTATTTCTTGCTTGCATACTGCTCCATGTGTTTGTCTTTTTACAAAGTTGTACATTAGAAACTGGCCACTTTCATGTTCGTCTGTGCATTCGATCGTACTCAACCTCGATCTTTCTGCCACTGTCATGTTCGTGTGTGTGTCCATTCGATCGTACTCAACCTCGATCGTTCGGACACTTATAATACGAGGTTTGGTGTTTTTTTTGGAGAAAGGAAGTTTGTTCTCACTAGAAATGTCATCAAGAATGTAAAGCCAATTTATTCGATGTAAAGGAGAGGTCACCCAGTAGCTGATTACCCATCTGGACTCTAGAGCACTAGTGCTGGGACACCCAAACCCACTTTTTATTATGCTTTTCTACACATGTGCTCCAGTGGATACTAGAGGGGGGTCTCCATCAAAACTTCTACCAAAAAGCTACTAAGTTTAGCACCTTTAAAAAGTGACTACATTCATGTTGTTGTCATTTGTAACTGGCCCAACAAAAATATTGTCCCTCACTTTCAAGCAATGTTTGACATTTCCTATTTCTGCCCTCCAATAGATTGTGTTGCTAAATCTTCCTTTTGTACCTTCTCATAGGGGAGCGAAAACTCGTGCTGTCAGAGGAAACCACCAAACCAACACCTCCCAAAGAAGGGGAAAGACCAGAAGCAGAGGAGGAGGAGGAGGAGGAGGAGAGATCATAGAAATTGGAGAACTTGTCACCACAACAGGTGAGTGTGGGATTACACAGCTACTGGTAAGCTAATCAATGTATGCCTGCCTCATTTCCAAGACATTTTTTTTTTGTTTTTGTTTGTTTTTAGGTGACGTGGATGTTGTGGAAGAAGAATCGCACTTTACCACAGAGAGTGCCCACGTACTCATCGGGGAGATAATGGTCTGCAATAGAGATCTAGATGACATAAAGCAAAACATCAATGATGTTCAACAAAAATTGAAGAACATCATTGATGTTTTAGGAAAAATCTGAAAACTCACCAAGTAATTAACACACATTTGTGGCTGCTTCTGAACACATTTGCAACTTAAGAACTGTGTGAAATTTGGAACATGCACACATTGTGTCCACATGTGCTAGCTCCCATCATGGTGGATGAATGACAACGTTTTTTTGGGGGTGCAACCACTTTACGAACTACTAAAGTGGTTGTGGTGAAGGGGTTGCACCCCCAAAAAAAGTCCATTCATCCCCATGATGGAAAATGGCACTTTTGAAGATTCTAGGCATGTGTTTTACCATCTAATGACCATTTTCAGACCAAAATTGTGTGCATGTTCTAAATTTCCAGTTTCCAGGGGTGACCCCCCATGTGATGAAGGCAAGATCAAACACACTTTGAACATATAGTCATGTCTGATCTTGTCTTCACTTTAGAAAGTTGATCTTTCCGAGTTCCTATGTTCTGTTTTGCTCCATGCCTGGTTTTACCAAATGCGGAATGTTTGTAAACAATGTTGTAAATAACCCAGATCTTGTCAGTTTTGGCAAGAAGTTTGTAAACGCACTTGTGAATGTGTTGCAAGTAAACTTTTTTAATTTTCTAAATGTGTGGCTTCCTTATTTAAATACAAAAAAGCATTATGTAGGTCAAATGTAAAGGATTTGGGGGGCAGTGGGTGTTATTTACTAAAGGCAAGTCCAGTTTGCACTGCAAGTTTCTTTTCCAGGGCACTTTTGCACTGCACTTGTAGAGCATAGTGGATTTGACTTATGTAAATGACACCCACAGTGATTTGTTTGAAAACACGTAGCACACCATTTTTGTTAATACACACATTTCTGTCATGGTGATGAAAAGGAGTATTTTGGGTGTCAGTTATGCACTACAAACCTTCTCTAGACCAAAGATTAGGTATCAAACACACAACATGAGAAGAATCTTTTTGGGAAGAAGAGACTGTTACATCCTTTTGCCCAGAAAGTGCATTCCCACTGTGGAAGGTAAAGGGAAAAAATTTCAAGGTCAAATAATCCATAATACGGAAATGACAAGAAATCCTAGGTTGGTTTAAAAAATATATTTATTAAAAAATGCCTCTCACACATCGTCAGGCAGAGCAATGGCCCCCCTACCCACAAAGTAGTCCATATATTGCTCGCGGACCGCGCGGGCATTTAGAGGGGGCAAGCCTGGACGTGCCGCTTGAAGGGCTGTGAGGTCAGCATTTGGAGGGCCCTCCACATCTGGGCCAACGGGCACCACGTAGTTGCTGTTGTGTCGTTTTAAAAAGTTGTGCAATATGCAACAGGCAAGAACTATGTGGTTCAGTTTGTATTCCGCCAAGTTAATAGCCGTCAAGAACAGGCGGAAGCGGCTGGCCAGGATGCCAAAGGTGTTCTCCACCACTCTTCGGGCTCTGGACAGCCTGTAGTTGAAGACCCTCTGGTCTGGGGTGAGGGTCCTCATCGGGAAGGGCCTCATCAGATGGGGAGTCAAGCAAACGCTTCATCTGCGACAAAGACGAAGGGGAGTCCTTCAGCATTCTCCTCTGGAGGTGGCAAGCACAGACTGCCACTTTGGAGACGCCAGTAAAACTCCGTGTGCGCAATGGCACCACCATCCGAGATCCGGCCGTTCATCCCCACGTCCACATACATAAACTCGTATGTCGCCGACACCACCGCCAACATCACTACACTATTAAACCCCTTATAATTATAATAGTAGGACCCCGAGTTGGGCGTTGGGACGATCCGGACGTGTTTCCCATCAATTGCCCCTCCGCAGTTAGGAAAGTCCCAACGGCTGGCAAAGTGGGAGGCCACAGTCTGCCATTCCTGTGGCGTGGAAGGGAACTGTGGAGTGAAACAAAAAAAAAAAAAATTTGTCACTTTGCACATAAACATTGCAAGCAGATTAGACAATCAACAGCTTGGAACAAGAGCATACTTTAACATTTTAGGCTGGAAAGTATTTGCACAGAAAAGTAGAGGGTCCCCTTCGCAGATTACTCACCCCCCATCAATCCCCCCACTTCTGATGGGACATTGGCAATAACTAGGGTTTTGGGGGGGGGGGGGGGTTGGACAGGTAACCCTCTGCACTTCATTGATTGCCAAATGGCTCAATAATGTGTGCTAGTTTGGCCAGACCCTCTGTACTTAACACTATTGGCAGCCCACAGGAAAGATAAAATAACATTTCAACCCCCCCCCCCCCAAAAAAAAAGGAAGGCACATTGTGACATTCTGAAATTACAAAGCAAGCTAATAGGAGGGAAAGAACACCAAAAAAAAGGAAATGGAAAGTATGGAGGCAGCCCCTTGCACTACATGCTTTGCTGAATTCATCACTAAAGATGCCCACTATAAACAGGTAGGTATATAGTGTCTAATGACCCTGTGAAAGCCAGCAGATAGAGGATTGATACCATCTGACAGAGTAGTTGGGGGAGGGGGTTCCTAATGAGTTTGCCCCCCCCCCCCCCCCCCCACAAAAAAAAAAAATCAAAGGGGCTCTACATGAAGTAAACCACACAGCAAACATTTGTACATATTTTAGGGGGTGTTTGGGGGAAAACAATACTATGCAGCAGACAAAATACATTGCTTAAGTGACTAGGCCATAGGTGTCTATTGGGGCAGAAGAGCATGCTGGGGAGGTAAGTGAAGGGAAAAATGCATGAAGGAGAAAAGGGGCACAGCATATTAGAGCATATTGCAATCATGGTAATTAGGGAAGGAGGTCAAAAATAGAAGACATTAGCAAACAGAGCATACATAGAAGGGAATAGTAAAGGAGAAATGTTACCTTAATATAGTCCTCCTGCAGGACCTGGATGATGGCAGAACAGGTCTCTGGAATAATGATTCCCAGGGCCTGGGGAGAGATACCTGAAGAGAACTTAAAATCCTGAAGGCTTCTCCCTGTCGCCAAGTACCTCAACGTAGCAACAAGCCTCTGCTCCGGAGTGATGGCTTGTCTCATGCAGGTATCCTGCCGGCTGATAAAAGGGGTCAGCAAAGCCAAAAGACGGTGAAAATCGGGGTCCCTCATCCGGAGAAAGTTCCTGAAATCATCAGGATTATTCTCCCGGATCTCACGAAGCAAAGGCATGTGCGAGAACTGATCACGCTGAAGCAACCAATTCTTGGTCCACATACTCCTCTTCACTCTGTTCATGGACGGGTCTTGGCTCAAAGCTAAAAGCCCAACAACAATTCCGCGTACAGCACGAACTCGGCGACGAGTACGTACGGGAAACATCGCTCACAAAAGGTCGGCTGGTCAGAACGGACAAACAGAAAGCACCGATAAACAGCAAGGCCTGAAAGAACGAAATGAATACCAGAAACGAGCAGACAATAAGCAGTGAAAATCAAAGCGTCCTATATCAAGATATAGGCCGCAATGACCAACAAATGCGAACTGACTACACGCACTAATAAACAGATACGCACGACAAGCACAAACTGAAGAGCAGTAACGATCTGAGTCAGAAAACTGAGAAGCGCGAATCTTAAGTCCCCAAACTTCGACTAACTCGCGATAAACACGGGATCAGCAGAAGGAGCCCAACGGGTGCCTGACGTGGTGCTGAACTTCCCTTTTCTAGTCTCGTGGAAGACGACTTACGTCACGACGTTCTTGCAGACCGGAAATTCCGACAACGTTGTCCGACCGTGTGTACGCAACACCAACATCGGACAAAGTACGACGGACAGGATCCGACCGACCTGGTCCTCGGATATGGGGTGTGTATGGGGCTTTAGACTTGTTGCACCTCAGGGGTGCCTAGCAAATGGTCGCTACACGTGGCGCTCCGTCCCCCCATTGCTGTTCAGTCATATATATACATATGTTTGTAGTACATACTGCAGGGACCTGCTTGTGTGTTGTAAGCCAAATGTTTAATGCATGTTACTATTTCTTTTCACATTACCAGAAGTAAAGACAGTTATTCCAGCTAGCAGTTTGTCTGTGAGTTTGAGTCCATCACATTTAGAGCATAAGTGATTTTATATGTGCATATATATATATCTGTCTATTAACTGTGCCAGAGCGGGTAGAGCAGATTGCCGGGGGGTTGGTGGAGCTGTACTCAGGGACCCAAATCAAACTTGCGGCCCTCTTAATTGGGGGTATTGCTACAGTTATACATAAAATTTTATGTGAAGTACATTGCAAGATTATCTTTTCACTCTAGGACAGTGATTGTAGTATTGTGACTTAAACTGTTTCACCATATTTCTTAGTTGGAGTAATGTAACTTTTAGTGGTTTGCTGAGAATCCTTTTTTAGCAGTTGCATATGCAGGCTGAATGTGGTCATGCAGCAAAGTGGCTTCTGAGTCATATTTACCCCTTCAACTTGGAATATCCATTCCTTTTCCTCAAAATGATCAGCGTGAGGGTCCTAAAATGAAGGCACAGATTATTAATTAGTTACATTGTTTTACTTAGTTTAAAATTGTGCACGTGTAAACCAGAATGTAGTATTTTTTAAATACAGTAAAACCTTGGATTGCGAGCGAATTTCCCCATAAGAAATAATGAAAACTCAGATGATTCTTTCAGTTTATAGTCCATATAAAAAGATTATAGCAATGTGATAGGTTGTGTAACCATAAAATGTCCATCCACACATGGCAGCCTCCACAAGCGGGCAGGTGCAGAGAATCTGACCAGACCAGAGCACTGTGTCACTTCTAAATACAGAAGCCTGGCTTCTGTGTTTAGAAGTGACAGTACCGAGCGGAAAGTACAGGGCAGCGCCGAGATGGCGGAACTCTCTTCCACCATGTTCCAGCTGAAAAAAGCCCTGGTGTCACCCCTCTGGCGGGTGTCACCTGGGTGCGGACCACACCCCCCTACTGGATGACAATGTTGGCGGTGCGGAGGATGGTCTATGTGGACAGCTTTAGCACGGATGCCTGCATACTTAGATGTGCCTGTTTTAATCATCAACCATGCAAGTTGCTAAATGTTGTACCTTCATTAAATGTAACCATTAGGAGGAAACACATACACAATATTGGTATAATGTTTAGCGCTAAACCATCTGATGAAAAAGATTAAAGTTTAAAATTGAAAATGAGAAGGCATGCATATGCATGCTGATACATGAAGGTGCAACCATGTGAATGGTGGTGGATTGAAAGTTCTGGGGGATGAACCACGAAATATTAGTCTCTAATAAAGTCTCTAAATGGAGGCTGTAACGGAAGCGAGGCTGCTTCAGGCGCAGGCTGGGGAACCCGATCACTGTGAACAAAAGGAAAGCAAAAATAGAGAGAAGTGCCAAGCCAATCCTTTAAACAGCTTAGGAATTTAAACAGTAAAAACTTGTGTGAAAAATGTTGGAGCACTTGCATAGTGCTAGAGCGGGTGGGAGCTTCCACGTGCAGTGTCACAGGAGCACAGGATGACCGCTGGGAAGTCTCTATTGAGGGATTCACGAGCGTTGTGTGTTACCTGCAGCTGGGGCCTCGGTCATCCTCGTGGAGATGTCGGCTGTGTGTCTCTGGGTGGGAGTGGTCCAGGGCTATCGAACTGTGGAGCCATCCACCCGCTGTCTGTCCCACCCGCTCCAGCACTCTGCAAGTACTCCAACATTTTTCACGCAAGTTTTTAGTGTTGTTTTATAATTATATACTGAATAGTTTAATTGTAACCATATTTCTACACTTAGAGGCGCCGTTCTCTTTTATACTCAGTTGTGACATGACATTATTTGCATATCAAGACATCGCTTGTTTATCAAGGCAAAATTTATTAAAAAATGTTGCTCGTCTTGCAAAACGCTCTCAAACCAAGGTTTTACTGTATCTGTAATTATTGAAACATTGAATACACAAGAATGTTTGTAATAATGTCTATAGGCACTAACATAGCTAGGCAACATGTAAAAAAAAGGACAGAATTTGGCACTACCTTAACCACTTCCCGACCGCCCCATGTACATATACGTCAACAGAATGGCACGTACAGGCAAAAGGACGTACCTGTACGTGCCATTCTTCAGGCGGTTGGGGGGTCCGATCGGACCCCCCTCCGCCGGCGGGGACGGTCGGGATCGTGTCAGGAGCGATCCGGGACGAGGGGACGGCCAGTGGTTTCTGGCCACCCCCTCGCGATCGCTCCTGGCCAATGAAAAGCTTCCCCTTCCTGTCTATTGTATAGACAGGAAGGCGGAAGTGATGTCACGCTCGGTGCGCCGGTCTATGTGACCGGGGACGCCGAGCTGTGAACGTGTAAAGGTTAGTGCACAACAGTACACTGACACCAGTACAGATAGGCACATATTCCACCCCCCTGTCACCCCCTGATCACCCCCCAGATCACCCCCTGCCCCCCCAGTCACAGTGTCACTAATTGCAGTGATCATTTATTTACTGATCACTGCATTTAGTGTCAGTGTGACTGTAATAACTGTCAGGGCAGTTAGTTTTAGGTCCAAGGTAGCCCCCTACCCCCCCCTAATAAAGGTTTAACCCCCTGATTGCCCCTAGTTAACCCCTTCACCCCCTTTTGCCAGTGTCACTAAGCGATCGGTTTTCTGATCGCTGCATTAGTGTCGCTAGGTAACCATTTTTTTTTTTTTTTTTAACCGCCATGTTTATATAGGTTCATAAATAGGTTTATAGGTCAGGTACCCCCATATTACAACCTAAATAAAGGTTTTAACCCCCTGATTGCCTCTAGAGTTAACCCTTTCACCAGTGATCACTGTATAAATGTCACTGGTGACGCTGGTTAGCCAGTTAGTTATTTCGTTATTTAGGTTCCCCGTCAGGTTTTTATATAGCGTCAGGTACCCCCATATATTACCTAATAAAGGTTTTAACCCCCTGATTGCCCCTAGTTAACCCTTTCACCCCTTTTTGCCAGTGTCACTAAGCGATCGTTTTTCTGATCGCTGCATTAGTGTCGCTAGGTAACCAGTTTTTATTTGTATTACTGTTACGGGTGACGCTGGTTAGTTAGCTTGTTTTTTATACTGTCAGGGCACCCGCCATTTATTACCCAATAACGGTTTAACCCCCTGATCGCCCGGCGGGTGATATCAATTAGGTTTTAGGGTCAAATAAGGTCTGCGTCGCCCCAGGTTAGTGCCAGTACCGCAAACACCCACGCGCAAAGCATACACCTCCCTTAGTGGCACAGTATCTGAACAGATCAATATCTGATCTGATCAGATCTATACTAGCGTCCCAGCAGTTTAGGGTTCCAAAAAAAACGCATTGTTAGCGGGATCAGCCCAGATACCTGCTAGCACCTGCGTTTTCCCCCTCCGCCCAGCCCAGCCCACCCAAGTGCAGTATCGATCGATCACTGTCACTTACAAAACACTAAGCACACATAACTGCAGCGTTCGCAGAGTCAGGCCTGATCCCTGCGATCGCTAACATTTTTTTTGTGGTAGCGTTTTGATTCAGTCGCTTCAGTCAGGAGCTTTTTTACCTGTGAATCTCAAAAAAATAAAAAAAAAAAAATAGTTGTCGTTTTATTGTTCTCTCTCTCACTCTATTCTCTCTCTATTGTTGCTCTTTTTTTACTCCATTCTATTCTGCAATGTTTTATTATGTTTTATCATGTTTTATCATGCTTGCTTTTCAGGTATGTAATTTTGTTTACTGTGTTTTAGTGTTAAGCATTTTTTTGTTTTCAGGTGCGCCATTCAGTTGCAACGCAGATTTATTTATCTTGACAGCAACAGCGTTTGCTCCCACGATACATAAAGCCGCGACTCCAACGCTGTAGGAGGTGATTTCACCACCACAGTTAAAAAAAAGAGCATATATGCCGAAGCATGGGGGCAGCAGGGGGCGGGGAGGAGCGATTGGCTCCTAATGCCACGTACATACGGTCGAAATTCCGACCGTGTGTACACGGCATAACTTTTGCGGGAGGATGCCCCCATGCATCGGCATATATAAATGGTGCATGTATGCCCATCATTAGAAGTGGGTGGATGAAGGGAGGTATTCTAATGGTGGGCATACCCACCAATCAATCTCTTTTTTTCGTTCAGCCAAGAGGCTGCATGAAAAAAAAAAGATTACAATATATGTCCAGTATGTTGCTGGACTTTGAATGGTTATACCAGAATGATGCCTGCAGGTTTAGGTATCATCTTGGTATCATTCTTTTCAGCCAGTGATCGGCTTTCATGTAAAAGCAATTCTAGCGGGTAATTAGCCTCTAGACTGCTTTTACAAGCAGTGGGAGGGAATGTCCCCCCTCCCGGATATAAACCGCGCCATTGGGAAATTGGGAAAGCATTTTATCACACCAATCTTGGTGTGGTCAGATGCTTTGACGGCAGAGGAAAGATCTAGGGTCTAATAGACCCCAATTTTTTCAAAAAAAGAGTACCTGTCACTGCCTATTGCTATCATAGGGGATATTTACATTCCCTGAGATAACAATAAAAATCATAACAAAGAAAAAAAATGGAAGGAACAGTTTAAAAATAAAATAAAAAAGCTAAATAAACAAAAAAAAACAAAAAAAAAAAAAAAAAAAACACCCCTGCCCCCCCTTCTCTTGCGCAAAGGCGTACACAAGCGTTGGTCTGGCGTCATATGTAAACAGCAATTGCACCATGCATGTGAGGTATCACCGCGAAGGTCAGATCGAGGGCAGTAATTTTAGCAGTAGACCTCCTCCGTGAATCTAATGTGGTATCATGTAAAGGCTTTTAAAGGCTTTTAAAAATGTATGTAGTTTGTCGCCACTGCGTGTTTGTGCGCAATTTTAAAGCATGTCGTGTTTGGTATCCATGTACTCGGCCTAAGATCATATTTTTTATTTCATCAAAAATTTGAGCAATATAGTGTGTTTTAGTGCATTAAAATAAAAAAAAGTGTATTTTTTCCACAAAAAATGCGTTTGAAAAATCGCTGCGCAAATACTGTGTGGAAAAAAAAAATGCAACACCCACCATTTTAATCTGTAGGGCCTTTGCTTTAACAATATATATAGTGTTTGGGGGTTCAACGTAATTTTCTTGCAAAAAAAAAATATGTTTTCATGTAAACAAAAAGTGTCAGAAAGGGCTTTGTCTTCAAGTGGTTAGAAGAGTAGGTGACGTGTGACATAGGCTTCTAAATGTTGTGCATAAAATGCCAGGACAGTTCAAACCCCCCCCCAAATGACCCCATTTTGGAAAGTAGACACCCCAAGCTATTTGATGAGAGCAATGTTGAGCCCATTAAATATTTTTTTTTTTTGTCCCAAGAGATTGAATAATGAAAAAAAAAAAAAATATATATATTTTTTTTACAAAAAGTTGTCACTAAATGATATATTGCTCAAACATGTCATGGGCATATGTGGAAATACACCCCAAAATACATTCTGTTGCTTCTCCTGAGTACGGGGATACCACATGTGTGGGACTTTTTGGGAGCCTAGCTGCGTACGGAACCCCAAAAACCAATCACCGCCTTCAGGCTTTCTAAGGGTGTAATTTTTTTATTTCACTTCTCACTGCCAATCACAGTTTCGGAGGCCATGGAATGCCCAGATGGCATAAAACCCCCCAAAATGACCCCATTTTGGAAAGTAGACACCCCAAGCTATTTGCTGAGAGGTATGGTGAGTATTTTGCAGATCTCGCTTTTTGTCACAAAGTTTTGAAAATTGAAAAAAAGAAAAAAAATATGTTTTTTTCTTTACTTTCTTCATTTTCAAAAACAAATGAGAGCTGTAAAATACTCACCATGCCTCTCAACAAATAGCTTGGGGTGTCTACTTTCCAAAATGGGGTCATTTGGGGGGGGGGGTTTTGTGCTATTTTGGCATTTTATGGCCTTCGAAACGGTGATAGGTAGTGAGGAGTGAAATCAAAAATTTGCACCCTTAGAAATCCTGAAGGCGGTGCTTGGGTTTCGGGGCCCCGTACGCGGCTAGGCTCCCAAAAAGTCCCACACATGTGGTATCCCCATACTCAGGAGAAGCAGCAAAATGTATTTTGGGGTGCAATTCCACATATAACTATGGCATGTGTGAGCAATATATCATTTAGTGACAACTTTTTGAAAAAAAAAAATCTTTTTTATTTTTGTCTTTATTCAATCACTTGGGACTAAAAAAAAAAATATTCAATGGGCTCAACATGCCTCTCAGCAAATAGCTTGGGGTGTCTACTTTCCAAAATGGGGTCATTTGGGGGGGTTTTGTACTTCTCTGCCATTTTAGCACCTCAAGAAATGAAATAGGCAGTCATAAATTAAAAGCGGTGTAAATTCCAGAAAATGTACTCTAGTTTGTAGACGCTATAACTTTTGCGCAAACCAATAAATATACGCTTATTGGCATTTTTTTTACTAAAGACATGTGGCTGAATACATTTTGGCCCAAATGTTTGACTAAAATTGAGTTTATTAGATTTTTTTTATAACAAAAAGTAGAAAATCTCTTTTTTTTTCAAAATTTTCGCTCTTTTTTCCGTTTATATCGCAAAAAATAAAAATCACAGAGGCAATCAAATACCATCAAAAGAAAGCTCTATTTGTGGGAAGAAAAGGACGCAAATTTCGTTTGGTTACAAAATTGCATGACCGCGCAATTACCAGTTAAAGTAGTGCAGTGCGAAATTGAAAAAAGACCTCTGGTCCTTTGGCTGCCAAATGGTCCGGGGCTGAAGTGGTTAATCAGCTTTTAAAACTAATTTAAAGCGGTTCGGCACACATTTCATTTAGTAAATCTCTTTGCCTTCCAAATCAGGCAAAGAGTACTAAATGAAATGTGTTTTTTTTTTTTTTTTTTTTTACTTACCTTGTAATCGATGACTTCCTGTCTTCTGTCTCTTCGGGGGTGGGCGGGGTCTGTGCGGGGATCCTCGTCACGCCGCACTGTCTCCTGGGATCTGGTGTCATTGATCGTGAGATGTCTCGTGAGATGTCGGCAGATGTGCCGTTACTGCGCACGCGCGAGTAACGGCGGTGCATGCTGGGCCATCTAAAGTGCCTGTGGGGTTTCACATGCCCACAGGCAAGATGGCCCCCAGCACAAAAGAAGAAGATAAAGAACTTCATCGGAGGAAAACCGGCGGCGATCGAGATGGAAGATGGAACAGGTAAGTCCCCCAATTGAGCTATATGGCCTTGGCATATAGCCCAAAAAAAAAAAACGAGTGCAGAACCGCTTTGAATCATTTTACTTATTAACAGCAGCAAGATCTGTCTTGTAGCAACTTTGTTGCAAATTTCTAGAGGTTTCTCGATATGGGTTTGTATTCAATTCTAACAAACAACTCATTGCAGGACACAAGTAATAAGGCCATTGTGTTGGACATTGTGTGTTTTTAACAAATGGTGTCTGTTTTGCAAATACTAATTGATAGATAAATGTAAGTTTTTGTATTTGTTAAGTCAGATATGGCACTATTTGTACTTTTCATATGACTTATAACATTCTACTTGTAAAATTGGAGATACAACATTCCTCATGCCCTGCAGAAGTGTACTTTGGTTCATGAAGTTTTCATCCACACAGTGGATCATGGCTGAGAAAAGGTCTCATCCGCTTGGTGGAGAATAGTCAAACAACCAAAGAAAATTCATAAATTTACAATATAGAAATGATTGAATATATTATGTGAGACAATATTAAAGCTCATTTGGCTGTACTTCTCCTGTGGATCACAGGAATTCAGTTTGTTCTGCACTACTGTGACCCGTTTTCAGCAGGCTGACATCACAGAGCTGGTCTAGGTTGGGGAAAGATTGTGACAATATGGTTGGGATCCACACAGATGCCTGGACTGGCACTTGGCTCAGCCTCTCAGCAAGCTGCTTAGAGCTTGAGCGAGTCGCTCGCACCTCCCTCACAGCCCAGCACTCCAGTAAGCATGGGGGGGCAGAGCAGAGAACAGTGACTGACAGCCACCAAGCTCTCCGCTCACGAGGCACTAAGAACAGAGCGATCATCGGTGTTGGATCGCTTGGTTCTCACCCTTAGAGCTGGTAGGGAACAGATGCAGCATCAGACTGATGCTGCATTCACCTAGGTAAGTATGATTTAAAAAAAAAAAAAAAAAAAGTCCTCTTTTAAAAATATATTCAACCTTGTCTTTGATTTCTTTTAAAAAATGTGCCGTGGTTAAAAAAAAAGTGCAATTTAAGCCAATGTATTAATGGACAGATATTTTAACCTATAAATACAGTGGTAATTTGTGTACATCAAGAATACAATTTATTATTTTGTATATATGTAATTTTTAGGATCTTGGTACACCCTGATGTGAATCAAACTGTGGAGTATTTACTGTTCAACATAAAATAATGTTATCTTATCTGTCTGCTGCAAGCAGGAAAGTACAACCAGCCTTTCAGAGATGGATCGAAATTCAGCTGGTTTACCAGGAACCGGTCAAATTTCAATCCATCTACGGGTAGACTGGTTGTACTGCAATCAATGTATCAATCGACTTCAGTACAACCAGCCTGTCTGATTTTTTTGTGAGATTTCTGCCACCGGCTATAGCCAATGGTTGAAGGAAAGAAAATTACACAATGTATCATATCTGAGCCAGGTTCTGAGTCCAGGATATAAATGCTGACCAACGGTGATAGTACTTGACCAAAGATGTTTTTTCAATCTCTAAGGCCCCTTTCACACCGGGGCGTTTTTCATGCGGTGCAGCGCTAAAAATAGCGCCTGTTCACCGCATGAAAAAATCCTGCCCCATTCACTCCAGTGTGAAAGCCGGACAATGGGACACCGCGGTGAAACCGCGGCAATACCGCCGCAAAGCGCCGCTACGGCGGGGGGTGTTTACCCCTTTTTTCGGCCGCTCGCGGGGGGTAAAACCGCACCGCGAGCGGCCGAAAAACCGCGGTGAAAACGACGGTAAAGCAGCGCTAAATATAGCGCTGCTTTACCGTCACCGCGGCTCACCGCCCCAGTGTGAAAGGGGCCTAAGAGGTAATGCCAGTAATATGTAACAAGTACACAATACTTAGCATGTGTGCACTTAAAGTAGAACTAAACCCATCAATTTAATTCAAGGCATGCCATGAATGAAAACTGTAACAGTTGCTTGTGCTCTCAACTGAACTGTCAAATGATCAAATGGCTGGTGTCATAACTGATCACATGTGCAGCACCGTGTCAACTGAAGATCAAACAGAGGATAAGATGGTAGCTTCCTTGGCTGTAAAGGATAGTTTAGTTCCACTTTAACATGGGATTCTATAACTGGTATTAATTCCACATGAACTAATCTGAAAATGAAACCAGAAACACTGCTCTCAATGTATTTTGCTCTTACTCACTCTGTAAAGAGTTGCTGTGATATCCACATTTTCAGGCACAGCCCAAACAACAGATCCACGGAAGGGGTCTTTTATCCCAGGTTGCCAGCCATGAGCCTGCGGAAAACATTAGTAAAATATATAAGAAAAAAAACAAAACAAAAAAAACAATAAACTATAAACAACCCAAAATTATCTGTCTGTGTAGCGGCCTCTCTTTCAGCCCATTCAAATTTTTGCATTACAGTAACATGTACAGTGCACAAGTTTTAAGGCCCATACACACGATCTGACTTTTTGACAACAAACATGCAAATTAGCTGTTTTAAGGCAACATCAGACTGTGTGTACACTCCATCTGACAAACTTTTTCGGTTTTCATCGGACTTTTGTTGGCTGTGCGAACGGACAAACTTTCTGGCAACAAAAGTCCAATGGAGCAAAGTCTGATCGTGTGTACACAAAACCATCAAACTTTTGTACAAACACGCATGCTCAGAACCAATGCAAAAGATCAGACAACAATACAGAAGTTGACCAAAGGGTGGCGCCGGAGTAATTGAACGTCCTCTTCTGTGCCTAGAAAAATCTATGTTTTTTTTTGAAGGCAAAGGGCAGTCACACCGAAATGTTGATTTGATTTGGATTTATATTCTGTTCATTTATTTTTTATTTTTTTAGGCCAGGTTCACACTATACTACACGACAGTAGTACGACTTTCATCCTACTTTGCTCTGACTTTTGATCCAACTTTTCAGATAGTACAACTTGTCCTTTGACCAATCAAAACTAACACACAATGAGAGGGGCTACAGCAGGGGACAGTAAATAACACAATGTCGGATGCCAAAGTCGGATGGTTAGGACAAGGATCCGACTTTGATCCTACTTCAATGATAGTCAATGGGCTGAAGTAGGATCAAAGTCGGACCAAAGTAGTACAGGGAGCATTTTCAAAGTTGGACCAACTTGTGTCGGACCAGTTAAGGTGGCTCCCATAGGGAAACATTGATTTTCACACCTCATGCGACATGAGCTGCCAATGTCGGAGCATTTGTCATGCCAGTGTGTACCCGGCCTTACTCATTTTGTTAATTGATAAAAAAGTATTTCTATTTCTAAAAGCTTTCCTAATTAACAACATTTTTCTTACACCTGTCTTTAAAGCAGAGTTCCACCCTAAAGTAGAACTTCCGCTCATCGGAACCCCCCCTCCTCCGGTGCCACAGTTGGCACCTTTCAGGGGGGAGGGGGGAGGGGGGTGCAGATACCTGTATAATACCGACAGACTTTCTGACAAGTCTCACAGGTCTGACAGTATTCACGCACCTCAGCATGTAAGCTGGGCCAGAAGAAAGCACGAGACAACCGACTCCGGGTCTTAGCTATCACTAAATGTCCGGCCAAGGGGATGTTGTGAGCCAGCCGCAATAGCTCACGTCTGTATTTCTGGAGTACAACTAGCTGTTTGTGGGGACCCTGTCGCTTCCCGATGCCCATTCCCTCAGTGTAATGATAAAGAAACCCCCCCTCCCACTCTATTCTGTCTTCCCCAAACCCCCCTGGATCCTTGCCCGCCCTGTCCCGATAACCAGCTAAAGTTGGGTCATTCTGAGTTTCTTGCCTAATGTCGGAGGGAGAATCCCAGGACACAGGGTTGTCAAGTCGGGGTAACGTAGGAGGATTTGGTCTTACCTAGGTCCCCATAGGAGTGGAGTTGCCTTGAAGTTGGCTCTGACATCGGGTGGTCACGGCCATGGCTGCCTCTGGGGCATATGCGGAAGTTAAATGCCCCAAATCGTTCCCCAAAAGTACTTCCGCGGGTAACTCACGTAGTAATCACACTCACACTTGTCGCTCCCCTGAGCCCCAATCCAAGAGGACTTGGGCGGTGGATAAACGCAACACCTTGCTCCCTGCTACCCTGACTGCCAGTCCGGGCCAACTGGAAAATCATGTGAGGCTGGATGAGGGTAATTGTAGCCCCCTGAATTGCGGAGTCCCTGGGCTGGCTGCCCAGAGGCAGTGGCGGAATTACCAGGGTTGCAGAAGTCGCCGTTGTGACTGGGCTCTCTCTCCGTCACCATTGCTGAAACAAGTCTTTAACCTGCCCGGGTTCCCGCATCACCATCCCTCTGATCCAACTTGGCTAGCTCACTGATCAGGATGGCCTTGTTCTTTGTCCGACCGGTCCCTCCACGGCTCTCAAGTAAGTCTTTCAGCGTGGCTCTCCTGCAGGCTGCATAGCTGGTCATTCACTGTAGTTGTTTGGAGTGTCCCAGTAACTGGAGAGCAAATTCCACAGCTGCCAACCAATGTAACGAGCCCCTGCTCGCTCCGTTCCACTCTCCCGACACTCCTCTGCGGCTATTGAATCAGATTGCAGATCGCAACGTCTGATGGTTCGGTCATCCGATGCTCCGGGATTCAAACTACAGCTATGTGCCATTCAAATCCAGTTGTGATAGCTCAGAACAAACACCAGGCAGGCTGTATGTAAGTTCAAACAGGAATCTCCTTTTATTGGATGCACACAACACACTTTTATACATAGCAGTTTGAACACCCCGCCCCAACAACCACTTTCCTATTGGTCAATTGGACTCTAGTCCTCACTCAGGTCCTCTTGGCCATGCAAATGAGGACTTGAACCAGGGTCAGCAGGGATTGGTCCGATAGCTTGACTAGGAGGACTGATATGTGTAATGACACAGAGAAGCCCCAGGGGGTAATAAAGTACATAAACAAATGGTCAAACACAGAACAATGCATTCCTTCCAGACCACAGAGCCATTTGGCTGGGGTTAGCCTTAAGACAGGGCCGAAAACCCACCACTGTGTAATATAATCAAAGGAGAAATACTTCAGTATTCCAAGGTTCATGACAGGGGGGTCTATTTCTTCAACAGTATTTTTTATATTTTCAATTAAACAGTATATTTACATTTTTCTACATTGAACCTCATTTGCCATATAGTTGCCCACCCCATCAATTTGTTCAGATCTTTTTGCAAGGTTTCCACATCCTGCAGAGAAGTTATTGCCCTGCTTAGCTTAGTATCGTCCACAAATACAGAGATTATGAACAAATTAAACAGGATTGATCCCAGAACAGAACCCTGGGGGACCCCACTACCCACCTCTGACCATTCCGAGTATTTCCCATTTATCTGAACTCGCCCTTGAAGCCAGTTTTCAATCCATGTACTCACCCTATGGTCCATGCCAACGGACCTTATTTTGTACAGTAAACGTTTATGGGGAATTGTGTCAAATGCTTTTGCAAAATCCAGGTTAGTAGATTGGTTTGGCAAGAACGATTCTTCATGAATCCATGCTGATTACTGCTAATGATACTGTTCTCATTACTAAAATCTTGTATATAGTCCCTTATCATCCCCTCCAAGAGTTTACATACTATTGATGTTAGGCTAACTGGTCTGTAATTTCCAGGGATGTATTTTGGGCCCTTTTTAAATATTGGTGCTACATTGGCTTTTCTCCAATCAGCTGGTACCATTCCAGTCAGTAGACTGTCAGTAAAAATTAGGAACAATGGTCTGGCAATTACTTTCCCTAAGTACTCTCGGGTGCAAGCCATCTGGTCCTGGTGATTTATTATTGTTAATGTTTCCCTAGTCTTATTTTATATCTGTCCTCTCTTAACCATGGAGGTGCTTCCTGTGATGTGTCATGAGGATAACCACTGCAGTTTTGGTTACTGAAGCCCCCCGATTCAATTGTGAAGACTCAAGAGAAGAATAAATTCAATACCTTTGCCATCTCCCCATCCTTTGTAACCAGATGTCCTTCCTCATTCTTTATGGGGCCAATATGGTCTGTCCTCCCTTTTTTACTGTTTACATACTGTTCACACACATAGAATTTCTTGGGATTTTTTTTGCTCTCCTCCACTATGTGTCTTTCATGTTCTATCTTAGCTGTCCTTATTGCACCCTTACATTTCTTGTTGCATTCTTTATAAAGTTTGAATGCCGAGGATGATCCCTCAACCTTGTATTTTTTGAAGGCCTTCTCCTTTGCTTTTATATGCATTTTTACATTGGAGCTATGCCACCCAGGATTTTTGTTCGCTCTTTTAAATGTATTACCCAATGGGATGCATTGGTTAATGCCCTTATTTAGTATGCAATTAAAGCAAACCCATCTCTCCTCCGTGTTTTTTGTTCCTAAGATTTTATCCCAATTTATGCCTTCTAGCAAGGTTCGTAGTTTAGGGAAGTTGGCTCATTTGAAATTCAGTATCTTTGTATTGCCCTTATGTTTCCTATTTGTGTGATTTATACTGAAGCCAAGTGACCTGTGATCACTGTTACCTAAATTGCCCCGTATTTCCACATCCGTGATCAGGTCT
This sequence comes from Lithobates sylvaticus, assembly GCA_028564925.1. NCBI lineage: Eukaryota > Metazoa > Chordata > Amphibia > Anura > Ranidae > Lithobates > Lithobates sylvaticus. The sequence goes on along the minus strand of CM053034.1, from coordinate 80,554,472 downwards.
GTATTGTTGGTAATCAGTAGATCCAGTAAAGCTTTATTTCTAGTTGGTGCTACCATCTGATCTAGAAAATTGTCCTGCAAGACATTTAGGAACTGGCGAGCCTTAGATGAATGCGTGGTCCCTCCGCCCAATCTATGTCTGGATAATTAAAATCCCCCATTATGATAACACTTCCTATCCTTGCTGCTAATCCATTTGTGATAGGAGATCTGTCTCCCCCTTCCTCCCTCAGGTTAGGGGGCCTATAGCATACTCCCAGTAGTATTTTCCCCTTAGCTTCATCCCTTTGGAGCTCTACCCATAAGGATTCCCCCTCCTCCCTAGCTCCCTTAGTGATGTAATCTCTCACATTCACTTGTACATTATTCTTGATATATAGGCATACCTCTCCCCCTTTTTTACCCTCTCTATCCTTGCGATAAAGGGTATACCCTTGAATGGTTGCCAGCCAATCATAAGAGCTGTTGAACCAGGTCTCTGAAATTCCCACAAAATCAAAATCCTCCTTGTACAACAGTATCTCTAGTTCACCCATTTTGTCAGGCCAGGCTCCTGGCATTGGTGAACATGCCACGTAGTTTAGACTGGTCGCATGTTAAACTCTTATTGGGTGTTCCGAGGTTGCAACTAGGACTTGCTACTATACTTACCTTGGGTTTATGTGCTTTGGTCAACCTATCACTAATACTACCCTCTGGAATATGTTCCGCGCTGAGTATCTCTACCTCTGGACCCTCCCCCATCGCCTAGTTTAAAAACCCCTCTAACTTTTTGGCCATCTTCATTCCCAGCCAATCTGCACCCTCCTCATTTAGGTACAGTCCATACCTTCTATAGTACTGGTTATCGACTGAGAAGTCGGCACAGTCCTCCAGGAACCCAAACCCCTTCTTACTACACCAGCTCTTCAGCCACTTAATTACTTCCCTAATCTCCTTCTGCCTTTCTGGTGTGGCTCAATGTACTGGTGGTATTCCTGAGAATACTACCTTGGAGGTCCCTTTCCTCAATTTTGCTCCCAAGTCCCTAAAATCGTTTTTTAGGACACTCCATCTGCCTCTGATCTTGTCATTGGTGCCAACGTGCACCATGACAGCCGGGTCTTCCCCAGCCCCTCCTAGTAATCTATCCACAAGATGCGTGATGTGCCGAACCCGAGCGCCCGGCAGACAACATACAGTTTGGTGCTTCAGGTCTTTGTTACAGATTGGCCTCTCTCTCCTTCTAAGAATTGAGTCCCCTACCACCAGAATCTGTCTTTTCTCTACCTTCGCTTCCCCCCCCCCACTCTCACTGGAGGAGTTCTTCCCCTGGCAGCTAGGAGAGTCACTCAGTTCCAGCAGTGATGGTCCCGGACTGGTTTCACCAATGTCACTTAATGGAGTGTACTTATTGGGATGCTCCATCCCTGGATCGGCCTCCCTGGCACTTCCCGCTCTACCCTTTCTGACTGTCACCCATCTACTCTTTCCTAGTGCTTGCATCTCTTTGTCTCCACCCCCCTCTGTGCTGGCCCTTGCCGGCACCTGCCGTGTACGTTCCTGGCTCCTTTGAGAAGTCCCTCGATCATTTAGTATGGAGGGACTTCTCAGTGCGGACAGTTGCTTCCCCAGATTCAGAACCTGGACTTCCAGGGAAACAATGTGCCTACATTTTGCACAGCCGTATTCACCCTCAATCGGATGATCAAGGAACGCATACATGCCACAAGATGTACAACGAGTCGCCTCTCCACACCCACCTGGCATGGTACCTATTAATTTAATGGGGATTGGGGATTATACCCTGTCCAAATTACATAACAACTAGCTTCCTGACACTAATACTCAACAAGACAATACACAGGTACTCAACAAGACAATACACATGTACTCAACAAGACAATACACAGGTACGTGCAGACCTATGTGCACTCGCAGACCTACGTGCATTCGCAGACCTAGGGGCAGACCTACGTGCACTCCCAGACCTAAGTGCAGACCTACGTGCACTCACAGACCTATGTGCACTCGCAGAGCTAGGTGCACAAGTACACAGTACACAATACACAAGTACTAACAATACACACACACTACTCAGACAGCACTCAGGTACTCACGCTACACAGGTACTATGACCCCTGTTATAACCTCCTGTTTTAAACTCTGTTTTTTAACTCATCACTTAGTCCAGTTCCACTAACTCTGGTTTTTAACTCATCTTTTAGTCCAGTTCCACTTGGTCTAAGTTCCAACATGCTCAAGATGAGCAGGGTCACAATGAGTTCTACACAAGCACCTGGGACCAATTAACCACTCCCCTAACCCTTTCATCACTAAGCCTATTTCTGACATTTTCTGTTTACAAGTTAAAATCCCTATTTTTTCTTAGAAAATTACTTAGAGCCCCCAAAGATTATATATATATTTTTAGCAGAGAATCTAGAGAATAAAATGGCGATTGTTGCAATATTTTATGTTACACGGTATTTGTGCAGCAGTGTTTTAAATGCAATTTTTTGGGAAAAGCGACACTTTCATGAATTAAAAAAAAAAAAAAACAGTATAGTTATCTCGATTTTTTTTGTATAATGTGAAAGATGATGCTACGCCGAGTAAATAGATACCAAACATGTGACGCTTTATAATTGCACACACTCATGGAATGGCGACAAACTTTGGTACATAAAAATCTCCATAGGCGATGCTTTAAATTTTTTTTAAGTTTTTTACCAGGTTAGAATTACAGAGGAGGTCTATTCTAGAATTATTGCTCTTGCTCTGACGATCACGGCGATACCTCACATGTGTGATTTGAACACCGTTTACATATGCGGGTGCGACTTCGTATGCGCTTTCTTTGCTGCGTGAGCTTGCGGTGACGGGGGCGCTTTGAAAAAAAACGTTTTTTCTTATTTATTTTTATATTATTATAAAGAAAGAAATTGCGCTAGGTGAAAAAATGATTAGTGACAAAATATGTTGATGAAAAAAAATGAATCAAAAAACCGTGAAGGTGAGTCCTGCAGCTGAACACTAATAACCCAGGTATAGGGCACAGAATGAATACATATAAACAGAAAGTGCAGCGCTGGATGGTGAAAAAACTGTAAATTACCAGTTGATAAAAAATAACCCAAAATAATTAGTGAAAATAATGAGTACTCAAACAAAGTTCATGTGTAAACTCAAAATTCATAGAGTCCAAAAAGTTCAAGTGAAGTGAAACAAATAAGTTCATAAACTTCTGTGAAATTAATCCAAGGTGTATGCGTTGATAGCAGTGTATCCCATCACCACAGAGGTCAAAGATGAACAAAAGGAGGGGGGGGGGGAGGCTTACCAGAAAGCCAGTGACCGCCCTTATTCAGGGGGGTCAAACTAAGCTTTGGACGAACAGCCTTGGTGCTGTTGGGGATTACCAGCGTCCCGATGGATGTCCAGCAGCAACGAATCTCCAGCAGCAACGAATCCTCCAATGTGGCAGCTTCTCCCAGATGGTCCTCATATGTCACTAAATCATTAAGGAGGGAGGGACACTGTGGCAGTGATCCTTGTGTTTGAGCTGCTCTGTATATTCCTATTCCTAATTGTTTTGACCAGTAGTCGGCCCCTTTTCTAATGTGTTCTCTCCGAGACCAAAAACGTCTGGAATTTCTTTCGCGTTTTTTTGTATCTCTGAATAACTTTTATTTGCCGTGTTCTATGAAACGCAAATTTATAGAACACGGCAAATAAAAGTTATTCAGAGATACAAAAAAACGCGAAAGAAATTCCAGACGTTTTTGGTCTCGGAGAGAACACATTAGAAAAGGGGCCGACTACTGGTCAAAACAATTAGGAATAGGAATATACAGAGCAGCTCAAACACAAGGATCACTGCCACAGTGTCCCTCCCTCCTTAATGATTTAGTGATATATGAGGACCATCTGGGAGAAGCTGCCACATTGGAGGATTCGTTGCTGCTGGAGATTCGTTGCTGCTGGACATCCATCGGGACGCTGGTAATCCCCAACAGCACCAAGGCTGTTCGTCCAAAGCTTAGTTTGACCCCCCTGAATAAGGGCGGTCACTGGCTTTCTGGTAAGCCTCCCCCCCCCCCTTTTGTTCATCTTTGACCTCTGTGGTGATGGGATACACTGCTATCAACACATACACCTTGGATTAATTTCACAGAAGTTTATGAACTTATTTGTTTCACTTCACTTGAACTTTTTGGACTCTATGAATTTTGAGTTTACACATGAACTTTGTTTGAGTACTCATTATTTTCACTAATTATTTTGGGTTATTTTTTATCAACTGGTAATTTACAGTTTTTTCACCATCCAGCGCTGCACTTTCTGTTTATATGTATTTTTATATTATTGAATTACGTTTTTAAAAAAAAATAAAACATTTTTGATCACTTTTATTGCTGTCACAAGGAATGTAAACATCCCTTGTGAAAGTAATAGGTGGTGACAGGTACTCTTTATGGAGGGATTGGGGGTCTAAAAGACCTCCAATCTCTCCTTTGCACTTTAGAGTATTCAGATCACCGAAAACGGTGTATCTGAATACTGTACATTTTTTAAAAATCCGGCGACATTGGCAGCCGAGTAAACAGGAAGTGGCATTCCGTGTTTACATTCAGTAGACTGGAACAAAGCCGTTTCCGGCTTCGTGCCAGTCTGTCACTAGCCGCCGGAAGCGGCGGATCATGTCTCGGGTTTCCAGGTGGGACGGGAAGCCCGGTAAAAGCAGGGGGAGGAGTTTGGAGGGGGGATGTCCCCTCCCGCTCCTCCGGGATAACAATCAATCGATTTTTAGCCGCATTGGTTATTATCCCTGGAAAGCCAATCGCCCGCTCTAAAAAAACGGTACCGGGATGATGCCTGCAGCTGCGGGCATCATCCCGGTATAACCCGAAAGCCGAGTACGCACATCTGCGTACGCTCGGCGGGAAGGGGTTTTAATTAGTAGGCTGAAGGAAGCAAAGAAAAAAAAAACTGTTTAAACTAACTCTACGCAAGGTTATATAGGCCTCAAGCACCTGTGACCAATTAACCTCTCCTCTTAAATTTGTAGGCTGAAGGAAGCAAAGAAAAAAAAAAGCTGTTTAAAAAGTGTCAGAAAAAGGTGTTAAAAAGCTACAAGGAAAAGCCCCAAAAAAAACCTAAAATGCAACCCAGCAATCACCATCAGTCAAAAAGCAAAACTTGTTCACTCTCCACTCAAGGTCCCCACTGTTTAGCTTCCAACCAGCAGTCTGATTCTGCAAGAGAACAATGGAGGACACCTGCAGTTTATGCCGTTTCAGTGAGGTATGCCCATCATCAAAACGACACCAGAAACGGCATTCCCAACGTTGGGAGCTGAAGGAAGCACGAGTCCAGTCACTGTTCCAGATTCTTCAAACTGGCCTCCTGCCCAGTTGGTAGGCCCTCTGCCTGAATTGCCTGTTTTGGTGGAAGGAATTTATACCAGAGCCATTCTTGATTTGGGGTGCTCAAGTTACCTTGCTGATTACAAGAGATAAGCGAAGAGTTATGGGTCCTCTCAAGAGACTGACCTGTGATGTGTTGGGTGAGAACACCAAAGTAATCCTCACCCCTCAAGGGACTCTTGCAAAGCCTGACCTTTTCACCACAGATTTGGTGAAGGGCAACTTTAACTCGCCCCCTGGCACACCTAGTTGGGCCATTCCAATTATGGTGGCCTGTAGGCAGGACAACTTTCCTTCCTATGTTTATTGATGAGAGGTTCCTCTGTTAGGTCTTTATGACGATGCAAGTTTTTTTCCCTGTGTACACTAACCTGTTTTTTTTCATGTATGTATTTGAAAGAATGTACCAGGTCAGGACTGTTACTTCCTTTGGGGACCAAATGTTCTTTGGTAGGGGGGTGTGTGTAGCGGGTGTCTCATTTCTCCCGCGACCTCGCTAAGCTGGCCGTCATGAGTACACAGGCTCTTTACTGAGGGAGAGCGTGCCTGTCAGCCGGAGAGAGGGGGATTATTCCCCCTCCTTCTCCTCATTGACACTGACTGCTAATGCGAGCGGTGCTCGCACAGGCATTCTCCCACTCTCTGCTTCCTCCCCTGTGCTCTTATTGGCAGGAGGAGAAGAGATAATTGGAAGGAGTCAATTAAAGCAGCCAATGAGAGAAACTGTACTGAGCTGCAGGAAGCCGCTGCAATGGATTCTGGGACATTTAGTTACTTCACCAAAAGGCCCCATAGCCAGAGACAGGAACTACTAAGACCAGCATGCTCTGAGGGCCATAAAAGAGAGACTCCATTTTGATTTCCTGAGGAGAATTCAGGCAGCGCGAGGCTGAGGAAGAGATCAGACCTAAAGGAGAGGTACTGCCTCCTAGGTGATTTCACTGCCGGATTTAGGCCTCTTCCGCCAATCAGGACATCCAGCCTGAGAGAGGGGGATCCTAGGTGCACGTTCAGGCGCACCTACACTGACAGTGAAGCGTTCCAGTGTGAGATGACCAGTTGGGTGACCAGGAGAGCCTGCTTGTTCCAGGATGTTTGTTTGGCCTTGACCCCAGGATTGGGTGAGGGGGCTTTTGTCCATTTGCAGGAAACAGGGACACTGCACCACAGACAAAGTTAAATGGACACTGTATACAGACATCATTGCTGTTAGTCATCTTGCTGACACTTGTAGTGCGACAGGGCTAAAGGATAAGGTCATCCATTCCCAGCGGCACTGTATACAGACACCATTGTCCTTTCACCTTGCTGTGAAAGATCCTGCCATCTTCACTTAATAATCCAGGCCAGTTGTGTTGTTTGGCCCTGCTATTCAGGAGTTTAAGTCTACCAAATGAAAGTGGCAAGCAGAAGACACAAAGTCTTATTTTTTCTTCAAAAGGACTGTGCCATACGGACCCGCACACACATATTCAGGGCTCTGTATATGCAGTGGGTGTGTGTGGGACAGTTTATCTAGGATGTTAAGCCATTACATCTTGATTTGAATAAAGTGTTTAAAAGTGGGCCTGTGGTGTCAGGGGACAGAAGAGAAAGGCCTGTCTAAAGAGGGTCATTCCTCTGCTATCCTCCTGCCTGGACTCATAGAGCCGACCTGAGTAAAGGTAACCAATCTGGTACAGATTGTTATTTATTGTTATTGAAGTGTCTGCCTCTGCTCTGGGGGTTATTCTCAGGTTTTTTGAATCCCCTGAAAGCAGTCTGAATATGGCATTGAGCTATAGTGCTCTTATTCTCAGTTATTGCTCTCCAATTGCATTACTTGAAAATATATAGTTACTGTTTGTTCCTCTCTTCAGTAAAGACAATTTTTGTGTTTTATCATAACCTGTGTGTTTCTCACTGGTCCTTGCACTTACACTATTGCCAGGTGTGTCAGAGGGGCTGAGGCTGTTCTTAGGGTTGAGAGGCAGAGTACATAACAAAACATACTTAAGTGGCTCCTCCGGGGGGTAGCGCTACATCTTTAAGATGGGAATTCCATGCATTTTGTAGTGTTTTCCTGTCACTTCCTGTTGTTTCTCTGGGACAGGAAGTGAAGGTAAAACGCCACAAAGGGACACATACAGCAAAAAAACAAAAACTGGTGGGTTCCATTTTCTGCTATCTATCTACTTCATTTTTTTTTACTAAAAACAAACATTTAATATTGTCTTTCCTGCCAAATTGCCATGTACCTCACTACAGATGTAAGTCAAAACTACTGTAAAATTCCTAAGGTTCACCACTCATTCTAAAAGTGGAAATTCTGTTAACTACACTCCCTCCCAACTACTGACTCAAGGAGGCCTGCCTGATCTTCTGCCAAAGATGCCATCACCCAGCTTAATGGCAATGGTTCCGTGTAAGGAAGCTTATACTGCCAGAAGTAGCAGGAGGGCATGTGCAAAAGTTTTTTCGTTTTTTTCTTTAACCGGTTTCCGACCACCTCATGCAGATATACTGCGGCAGACGGGCACGTACAGGCAGAATCAAGTACCTGTACGTTGCTCTGTAAGAGGCGGGCGGTGGGCGTGCGAGTGCTGGCGGCTGCGCGGGTCCCGTGGACTCCCTGTTCTGCCTAGTGACAGTGTCACTGATCTCTGCTCCGTGTGATCGGAGCAGAGATCAGTGACGTGTCACACACAGCCACACCCCCCACAGTTAGAAACACGCCCCTAGGACACACTTAACCCCTACACTGCCACCTAGTGGTTAACCCCTTCACTGCTGGTGTCATTTACACATAAATCAGTGCATTTGTATAGCACTGATTGCTGTACAAATGACAATGGTCCCAAAAATGTGTCAAAAATGTCCGAGGTGTCCGCCATAATGTCGCATTCACAATAAAAATCGCTGATCGGCGCCATTTAAAAAAAAAAATAATGAAGATGCCATAAAACTATCCCCTATTTTGTAAACGCTATATCTTTTGACAAACCAATCAATAATCATTTATTGTGATTTTTTTTTACCAAAAATAAGTAGAAGAATATGTATTGGCCTAAACTGAGGAAAAAAAATAGTTTTTTTATATATTTTGGAGGATATTTATTATAGCAAAAAGTAAAAATAATGCAGTTTTTCAAAATTGACGCTCTTTTTTTGTTTATAGCGCAAAAAATAAAAACCGCAGGGGTGATCGAATACCACCAAAAGAAAGCTCTATTTGTGTGAAAAAAAGGACGTCAATTTTGTCTGGGAGCCACGTTGCATGACCACGCAATTGTCAGTTAAAGCGACGCAGTGCCGAATTGCAAAAAGTGCTCTGGTCAGGAAGTGGGTAAATTTTTCCGGGGCTGAAGGGGTTAACGGTTCTTCTTCCACACATATATTATTTATTCTTTATTTTTCTACTCTTTATCCTAAAAAATTCTGCAGAATTATACTTTAAATTAAAGGTCACAATCCTGACATATACTCTCAGCTAGCTTGCGATGGACACAAAATTTACATGAAAACCTCTTTCAGTATCAACAATGAAATAATACTGCGGTAATCTGTTATTATACTAAAATACTCTAAATGAAATCAAAGAAATCCACTTTGCATGACCAGTCATGGAATTCACTTTAAAAAAAAATTAAAAATACAGAAACAGAAAAATTCTGTACATTCATATCAGTGAAGATACAAACAAGGTAACAATGCTATGGGGTAGTATAGATATAAATGATTGATAAAGTTTGTGTAATATACTGTACATGTAAGATGCACAGTACAGAACATGTAGTATACATTATAACACTAACTACAAAATACTACAAAGGAATAACTAGGGAAGAAATTGCAAAACATATTAAAACAGACCTATTGGATGAAGACTTGGAACTTTTAGTTTGGGGGATAAACACCACCAACTATCTCTTTTTATGCTGCTGTTAAAAGTTTGTGTGTGTGTGTGTGTGTGTGTGGGGGGGGGGGGGGGTGGGTAATTCGTTCTCCAAGGTGCCACTGTATGTACGAATGAAGACACCCTGTTTTGCTCACTCCCGTTGGACTATGGCTCCAGCTGCTATCAATCTATCCAATGAGAACAGAGACCGTGGCTGGAGCCGCTGGGCTTGTGCACATCGTTGGAATAGATGGGCTGAGGTAAGAAAAAAGGGGGGGCCCTGGGGCCGGTTGCAACAAGGAAGGGTTTTCACCTTATTGCCTAGAATGCATTAAGGTGAAAAACCTTGGAGACTTTACAATCCCTTTAAATGATGAGAAATTGATTATAGGGACATTAAGTAGTGGATGTTTATGCATTACTTTTGGAAAATAAGGATATTGTTTAGGGTCACTTTAACATCATTCTGAAAGGCCTGCTTTATCGATATACAAATGTGTCAAAGCATCTTAAAAGTACTAATTACTGTGAAATAAAGTATGTATAGCACTGCAGACTGAGTAAGATGTTATAAAATATGGAATGTTAAACACAGTATATGGCATATTAAAGTGTGGAATATAAAAATGTACAGAGTAAGATGTTGGGAGGAGTCAGAAAAGTAGAGCACTAGGTACAGAATCAGGATTAGGAAATTGATGTATACAATGAGGTTACCTGCAGGGAATTCACTGTAGAATACATAATAAGATGGTGTGGAATAAGGAATGTAAAGTACAGTGTACAGAATGGGGTAATGTGGTGTAGGAAATGTATAGTATAGCTTACAAAATAAGACCGTTTACAATAGAGAACATATCATGAGGGAATGTACCGGCTCTGGGCCTAGCCGGTTTGACGCACATCCCTTGCCTGGCGCATGTGCTGAACTTGATGGTCCAGAGGTTCCTTAAAAATTACCCTGATATGCCAGAGCTGCTGCAGAAAGTGCAGGCCGTCTGTGCACACTTTCTGCGTTCTCACCCTGCTGCTGCTCGCCTGTCAGCGCTGCAGCGTAACTTCGACCTTCCCACTCACCGCCTCATATGTGATGTGCCCACAAGGTGGAACGCCACCTTGCACATGCTGGACAGACTGTGCGAGCAGCAGCAGGCGATAGTGGAGATTCAGCTGCAGCACGCACACGTGAGTCACTCTGCGGAACAGCACCACTTCACCACCAATAACTGGGCCTCCATGCGAGACCTGTGTGCCTTGTTGCACTGTTTCGATTACTCCACCAACATGGCCAGTGCCAATGACGTCGTTCTCAGCATTACTATCCCAGTTCTATGCCTCCTTGAAAAAACGATTCGGGCGATGATGGAAGAGGATTTGGCACAGGAGGAGGAGGAGGAAGAGGGATAATTTCCAAGGCTTTCAGGGCAGTCATTCACATATGGCTACGAGGGTGGGTTCCTTCACCAACAAACGCCAGGTACACAATTGTCCAGCAAGGGCACAGTTCTTGAGGATGATGAGGTGGAGGATGAGGAGGAACCATGTTCACAGCAGGGTGGCACCCAGACCATTTCATGGCCATCACTGGTGCGTGGCAGGGGGGATACAGAGGACACAGACGATACACCTCCCACAGAGGACAGCTTTTCGTTGCCTCTGGGCAGCCTGGCACACATGAGTGATTACACGCTGCAGTGTCTCAGCAAGGACCGCCAAGTTGCCCACATTCTAACTGGTGCTGATTACTGGGTGGCCACCCTGCTGGATCCCTGTTACAAGGACAACGTACCATCCTTAATTCCCTCACTGGAGCAAGATCATAAGGTACGCGAGTACAAGCGCACGCTGGTAGACACGCTGCTGGTGGCATTCCAACCTGACAGCGGGGGTACGGTGGAAGCACAAGGCGAAGGCAGAGAAGGAGGAAGAGGTCGCCAACGCAGCCGGGGCACCGCCAACACCTCAGAAGGCAGGGTTAGCATGGCCGAAATGTGGAAAAGCTTTGTCAGCACGCCACAACAACCAGCACCACCAGCTGAGATGGAACGTCTTAGCAGGACATGGTGGAGCAGTATGTGTGCACACGCCTACACGTACAGAATGACGGGTCTGCCCCCTTCAACTTCTGGGTCTCCAAATTGGGCACATGGCCTGAGCTTGCCCTTTACACCTTGGAGGTGCTGGCCTGCCCTGCAGCCAGTGTATTATCTTTTTTTTTTACTTTATAATTTTTATTAATCATTTTCCAGTTTACAAATGAACATCACATTCTTACGTTTATACCCTTAATTCTTTAATAATAAAAAAAGGGAAAAAGACAGAAAAGCAATAAGAATAAACCCTTCAAAAGAGACGAGGAGGAAGAGAAAAGGCAGGTTATTGCCTATATCCTATTCCTCATCTGCCATTTAACCCTTACAATTTACAGTAATTCATTCACTTTCGTACCCTAACCATTCGCAACACCACTCTACCATTCAGCATATATACTTACTTAGTTGTGATCTCTACTTTATTAATTGTGAATACGATTTATATATCTATTTTCTTTTTCTCACCACTTTTTCCAAATTTTTTCGAATTTCATTACACATCCCTTCCTGATATATAGAGTTCTTTCTTTTAAAATGGTAAGATTCATACTCTGTTCCCATTCCCTACTGGATGGAGGGACAGAGGACTGCCATTTCTGGGCAATAAGTTTGCGGGCTTGGAATAAGCATCTCAAAATTGCCAGATTAGTGTCTTTGGGCTTCCCCTTACCATCTGTCCATCCCAATACACAAGTCATGGGTTCTATCTCTATGGGGACTTCAAAAAATGTACAATCTTTTCCACTACCTCCATCCAATAGCGAAATAGCTTGGGGCATCTCCAAAACATGTGGATCATGTCTCCCTCTGTCCTTCCACATCTGGGGCAGAGGGAGTCCGATCTCCGTCCAAAGAGAAAAAGCTTTTTTGGGGTAAAATAGGCCCTATATAGGAGAAACAAGTGTGAGATCTTTTGGGATGGGGACAAAGAAACCCATGGTGCTAATTCAAGGATCCTATCCCATTGGATAGTTGTTATATTTCCAATGTCTATTTCCCATTTATCCTTAAAAGAGGAGATATAATGATTATCCTGACTGTGAGTGAGTAGATTTGAGTATATCCCAGAGGTTAACACTTTTGTTGAATCTGTACGAATTGTTTTCAGTAATATCGGTATATCACACCATTCTAATGGTGCATCTTCAAATTGCACTGTAAGTGCGTGTCTGAGTTGCAGATACCGAAAGAAAGATTTCCTCGGTATTGCAAACTCATCTCTGAGCTCCTGAAACGTTTTTAGTTGCCCATTCGAATAAAGATGACAAAGGAGTTTTATATCTCGTATTTCCCATTCTCTGACCTGCCCTATTTTTTGTACCTCCCTCAAGTTGTTATTTTTCCATAGCGGTGAGTATTCCGTGAAGCCTCTATAGCCCATAATTCCCTTAACCGCTTCCCATACTTTAACCATCAGTTCTAAAGTGGGAACTCCGTGCATAACGGTCCCTGCCTCCAAGATTTTGACCATTTGTCTCTCTAGGAATACCTGGAGGAGAGATCCCCCCACTCCACCACTTCTTGTATATTGAAGCTGGGACGCAAGGAAATATTTGAACATATGTGGGAGTGCCACTCCCCCTTCACTGTTCGGAAGTTGCAAAGTTTTCAAGCTAATGCGTGCCAAACCTCCCTTCCATACTAGTTTTCAGAATAAAGTGTCGATCTTAGAGAACCATTTTTTATAAATCCATATTGGGGAGTTAGCTAAAATATACAAGACTTGTGGCAGGAGGATCATTTTGACTAGATTACATCGGCCCGCAATAGACAGGGGGAATCTGCTCCAAATTTTAATCTTCTCTTTAAACCTCACTAATAGTGGAGCTAGGTTGTTCCCTATGTATGCTTTAGGGTCCTTAGTGATACATACGCCGAGATATTTCATCTGAGTTACTATTTGCAACCGTGTGGGTTCTTGTGGTAGTGGGCTTTTCAGCGGGTCAATTGGTAGTAGAGTGGATTTGCCCCAATTAATCTTTAAGCCAGAGAACTCCCCAAATTCACCAATGTGGCGCATTGTGTCTCAAAGAGTTCTGCACATCTCTTAGGAGTATAAGCAGGTCATCTGCAAATAAAATTATTTTTTCCTCCTTCGTCCTCCTTTTGAAACCCTTAATCTCTTTAGAAGATCTAAGAGCTATGGCAAGGGGTTCAATCGCGAGGGCAAACAGGAGAGGGGACAAGAGACACCCTTGTCTCGTCCCCCTTAGCAATCGGAACCTAGGTGAATACTCATTGTTCACTCTCACTCTAGCCTCTGGAGATCTATACATCATCTTTACCCACTTGGTAAAAATTGGTCCCATATGGAACTCCCCCAGTACCCTCCACAGGTATCCCCATTCTAGAGTATCGAAAGCCTTTGCGGCATCTAGAGAGAGGATGGCTCTATGTCCATCCTCGTCTGAAGGTATTTGTAGATTTAAGTAGACACGTCTAATATTTATATTAGTGGACCTTCCAGGAATAAATCCTGATTGGTCAGAATGGACCAATCCCTCTATCACCCCGTTCAATCTGGACGCCAAGACCCTTGCCAGGATCTTGGCATCCAGATTAAGCAGGGAGATAGGTCTATAGGAAGAGGGATCCAGTGGATCCTTGTTTTCTTTAGGTATGACTATTAAAGTAGACTCCCTCATTGATCGAGGGAGTTCCCCATTAGTCAATGCCCAATTAAGAGTTTTCAAGAGCTCGGGGAGAAGAACTCCTCCAAAATGGCGATAGACTTCCACTGGTAGGCCGTCAGGCCCTGGAGACTTCTGGGTCGCCATTGTCTGTACCGTACTCTGTACCTCTTCTAGTGTAATAGGGCTATCAAGTGTATTCTTATTTTCCTCAGAGAGTTTGGGGATAGTCAAATCCTTAAAAAAATGTTCCATTGTCTCCCCCAGTTGTTCTTGGCTGGAACTATATAGATTTTGGTAGTAATCTCTAAAACAGTCAACGATTTCCGGGGTATATGTTGTTGTTCTATCTGTTGTTATGTTTATCATTGGTACCAATGAAGACGGTGAATTAGATTTTACTAGTTGTGATAGCATTCGGCCCACACATTCACCTTCCCCAAACCTAACCTGTTTTTGGAAAATGTTCTTTTGTTCCACTTTTCCCAGCATTATCAGACGATAGATGCGTTGTGCTTCTATCCAAGCCTCTAGATTCCCCACTGATGGATCTTTAACATATTGTTCTTCTAGATATGTCACTCGTTGTGCCGCCTCTACCTCTTTTTTGTTGGAGTCTTTTTTAATTCTCGAGATCTGTTGAATCAGAAGACCGCGAAGAAAAGCCTTCAGTGTGTCCCAAGTAACACCCTGTGATGCTGTTCCAGTATTTAGTTTAATGTGCTCTGTCAAAGCAGCTGTTACTTCCTGGGGTTCCCTTATGAGTTCCAGCCATGCTGGGCTAATTTTCCATCCTCGTGTTTGATTTCCCTCGCCCATATCTATAGATACTGTCATCGGTGAGTGGTCAGATAGGCCCCTAGGTAAAAATTTAACTTTGCCTGACGTAATGATCGCCTCATCATTTCCCAAAATCATATCGATTCGGGACAATGTAGAGTGAGTCATAGACAGGCACGAGTATACCCGGATCCCTAAGTTCTGTATTCTCCAGATATCCTTTAACCCCATTTCCCCCATAATCTGAACAAGTCGATTGTCAGTTACAGTTCGCCGTTCAGTTCCTTGTGGAAGCCTGTCTAGGTTGTGGTCAATGACCATATTGAAGTCCCCCGTCATATATATATTGGGATACCTGGTTTATCCATTACAAACGCCGCTAGATCATAAAAGATGTCTGTCTTAAACGGGGGAGGTACATATACATTAGCCAAAACCAAAATTCTATTTTCAATTTTACAATGAATAAAGACGTATCGCCCTTGCTCATCGATCCTATTCTGAAAACAGTTAAATGATACCCCTTTTTTAACCAGAATACTAGTCCCCTTTGAGTAAGGAGTATGAACCGAATGGAATTGCGTTTGAAATTCCTTCCACCCCAGCTGAGATGTGGAAATGTTCGTGAAATGTGTTTCCTGTAAGCACAGGATAGTAACCCCATGCATCTTTACAGTATTCAAAACTGCAGCTCTTTTCCCTGAGTCCCCCAATCCCCTTATATTCCAAGAACAAAGTGTGATGATTTTCCTATTTGACCGTGTAGTGCTAGTCATATACGTAATTGTGTCGAATCTTTCTGGCACTGTAAAACCTACATATATTCAGTGATACGTTTATTCTTCTTTTAATTTTTGTGTCCTGTAGGATATTAATGGTGTAATATAGGTGGTAGTGATCTCGATTCGTGAACAAATTAGTGTTAGTAGCTTCCCTCCACCTATCGTATCTATTGACCCTCAACTTTCTGAGTGTTTTAGTGAACAGGTGCATTTCTTCTCCCTTTGAAACGTGCTCCTTCAAGTCTTCCCTATTAATCACATACACATATCCTTTTTCTTCCCTCCCCCCCCTCTAATCCAAACATACCCTCTACCATCCATCCTAACCCCTCTCACTGCCCTACTTGGCCTACCCGGGGACCTTCTATTGTGACCTATCCATACACACCACATACTTGACATGAACCCCTTACCTCCCTCCCTATCCCTCCCTCCCAATACCCCTTCACCTCTACGAACAAACAAGACACAAATAGTACATAAATGGTCTGAGAACATTGTGCGCCTCCCCTCGCAAAACAGGCCCACTAGGGTTGTCGCACACTTTGTTCCCATCCCCGCACCCCCTCCTCATCCCC
Organism: Lithobates sylvaticus; assembly: GCA_028564925.1. Taxonomy (NCBI): domain Eukaryota; kingdom Metazoa; phylum Chordata; class Amphibia; order Anura; family Ranidae; genus Lithobates; species Lithobates sylvaticus. The sequence continues at coordinate 80,538,325 of CM053034.1, read as the reverse complement.
CCTCCCCATCCGCCTCAGTTTAAAGAGCATGTAAACAACAAAAAAAAAAAAAAAACAACCCCTATTGCGAAAAAAAGAGATATCCCCTCTCTTCCCCCCACCTACACCCTGTCGGATCCAGCAATTTACCATAATCTTCAACACGGGGAGGGACATAGTTGGGGAGAGGGGGGAGAGAGGGAGAAGAGAGAGAAGAAAAAAAAAAAAAAAAAGGAAGAAAAAAAAGAAGAAAAAAAAAAAGGGGGGGGAAATCCCTCTCCTCTCCTCTCCCTCCCACCCCCCACAGGGGAGACACATCATTACAATTTCTCATTGTGAGTTATCAACCATTGATCCACCCCCTCTGGTGAATCAAAAAATGTGGTCCCCTCATTAACAGTTAGGCGTAGTCTTGCCGGATACAACAGTGCGTATGTTATATTTGCTTGGCGTAATTTACGCTTTACTTCGGTAAACTTAGCTCTTTTCCTCTGTAGATCCGGTGAAAAGTCCGGGTATATAGAAACCCTACTTCCATTATGCTGCATATTCCCCATCTCCCTTGCTTTACGTGAAATTGTCACTTTATCTTTAAAGTGCGCTATTTTAGCCAGTAATGGTCGGGGAGGCGCTCCAGGCTGAGGTGGTCTAGCAGGGACTCGTGTGCACTCGTTCAATTGAAAAAAACGGTGTAAAAGACTCTTGGCCAAATAGATCTCGAAACCATTTTTCCAGGAATGTGACAGGGTCTGGACCTTCACTGTATTCTGGAAATCCTAAAATTCTTATATTTTTCCTTCGCATTCTGTTTTCCAGTTTGTCTATTTTACTCTCTTGTTTCATCAATTGTCCTCTTATAACTGCCATTTCTCGTTTAGGGGATCCAGATCATCCTCTATTAGGCCGACTCTTGTCTCAAGAACTGTTGTCCTTTCCTGGACTTTCTGTACATCCTGTCTGGCCAGAAGAAGCTCATCTTGAATAGATTTTAATTGAGTGGTCAATTCAGTCAAAGAGTCCCTACAGAAATTAACCGTCTGCAAGACTTCTTTAAGTGTTGGTTCAGGATCCCCTAAACTTTCCCCTCCTGTTGCTTCCCCCAGGGCCATTTCAGGCCTCTGGTCCTGGGGTCTCCTCATCAGTTCCCCGACTCCTCCCGCTGACATAGGCGGGCGATTCTGTCGCTGGTTCTGGCTCTGACCCTGACTTTTCCTCACCCCTAATTTAGATTGAGTCTGTTGACAAAGTTGGTTAGGTTTAGGGGAGGTCTGACAGAAAGATTGTCCTGGGATATGCGCAAATTTTTCCAGTTTAGCCGCTGCCTGACTTGCTTGACTTGCCGCTTGGCTGGCTTTAGTGGTGCGTTGACTTGGCATGGTATTGCCGTGGTTCTTTTAAATTTGGACCAGGGTTTTGATATCCAAAAAAAAAAAAGGGGTTGTAATTTTAGGCCAATTGATCTGCCTATACCAGAAAAGAAAAGTGGGGAGAGGTAGAGAGAGGGGAAGTACAAGGGGAAAGGTCCAAAGGACAAAGGGTCTCACCACTACAGCTCGCCCGTACCTTTCCACCTTAACCCCGACGGCCACCAGCCTCAGTTATAGTCCAAGTGGTAACAGGGTAGGTGATAATTTTTTAGGTCGTCCGTTCTAATAGACTAGCAGGGGATCAAGTGTGTGAAAAATGTTTAGTATATATATGAAAGTTCACCCCTGTCGCCTTTCCTTGTCTAAGTGCGGTTACTGTCAGCTCTCTGCAGTCCTCTGCATCAGTCTGGGCGGTGTGTATGGGGAATATGCGGGGGGGAGGGGTCGGTTATCTCGGGTAGGTACAGATCTCTCAACTCCGCACACTCCCGTATATCTTCTGCCAGTGTCTCCCAGATCCAACCTTCCCCCACTCACCGCAGACACGCAATCCCGTCCTGGCCACCACACTGTTGCATGCCGTCCACTCCAGAGCCCAGTGTTTGCTGCCACTGCCTAGGGGCCAGAGCAGTCTAGCAGTAATAGTTGAAGGGGAATGAGCCCATATATGTAACACAAGGCTTATGTTTTGCAAAGAGAAATCGCAGACAACATTGCTCCAATTATTAGATGAAATAGGGACCGGCACAGATGCTTTGGCAATAACTCACAATTTGTGATTTTGTGAATAACAGTCCTAGAATTGCCGTTGAAAGAGACAGTCACACATGCATATCGCTACGCAGCCTGTATTTTTAGCAGTAAAGCAAGTTGTGATAGAAAAAGAAAAAATGGCAAAACACATTTGTACAGCACAACACGGCACCGATTACATTCTTAGCAGGGAAGTAGTCCTCAATTTACGATTTAAAAGAGAACCCAGCGTATATGCGCACTCCAGCAATACTTGTAAATTTGGAAAAAAAGGCAACCCTGATCCATTAAAGATAAAAGCCCAGCAGAGTTGCACAGCGCGGCTCAGCTTGTATTTTTTGGCAGCAGAATAGGGAAAAGAAACCAGCACCGATGCCTAACCTGGCCCCCAGTTTGTTTTATATCCTTTGCAGATTACTGTCCTCAATTTGCCATTAGAAAGAAGTCAGGCATACATACATAGCAACCCCAGAGAAGAAAAAAAAAAAAGAGTCCTCCAATGTATACACAGCTTCCAGTAAATTATCTTCTCACCTTCTCCTTGTAGGTTTGGGGGGGGGCTTCAGGGGCAGAGGTTTTCAGAGGCATCCAAAAAGTCCCATGAATTCTTTAGGATTTCCCTCCTCCTGCGGTATCGTCTCTTTCATTCAGCCGCACATGCTATTGAAGAAGCCGGTCTGTTGGTTTGAATCTCCCGCCGCTCTAGCGTGAGTGGCGAGCAGGAGATGGCGTATGACGTCACCCTCGGCTTCAGGTTTAGCTGTCTCAGCGAAGATAGTGCTGTAGTAGGTAGCTCACGCTCGGGCTGGCTTCAGCAACCCCCGGGAATCCCGTACTGTGCACCGCTACAGAGGGCGTTTCAGAGGGACCATAGAGAGGGGGATGGACAAGCTCCAGAGAGGCTCAACACTCCGGCATTTCAATCAGTCGGGCGGGGGGGGGGGGGTGGAGGAGCTCACGCAGGCACTCTCACACTCCTCACTCACCACACCTCATGTTCGGTCACGCCCCCTCCACCAGAGTGGGATTGCCTGTGTATTATCTGAACGTGTATTTAGCACGGCAGGGGGCGTTATCACAGACAAGCACAGCCGCCTGTCCAGAGCCAATGTGGACAAGCTCACGTTCATTAAAATGAACCAGGCATGGATCCCACAGGACTTGTCCATACCTTGTGCAGAATAGACATGTATGTCCGGCCATCGTACTGCGCAGGCGCAGCGCTTGCGCAGTATGGAGGACAAGGAGATTCCGAAAATCTCCGAAGAGTGCAGGTTCAAGCCCCACCATCCAAGTGGACATAAGGTAGCACATAGTAACAGGGTCCCTCATAGGCTCGCTTCGGGCACGGCCTTGCTTCGCTCGGATTGAACCTCGGATGGTGGGGCTTGAACCTGGACTTACCGCACAGGCGCCGTTCGTCTTCTGAGATTTTCGGAATCCCCTTGTCCTACGTACTGTGCAAGCGCAGTACAGGGCGAACACTATCCGACGGGGGACAGAATTCGACACATCACCGGCCTTACCCAGCCATTGTTGTATTTTTGATCTTTCTCACTCTTTTGGGGTGTACCCTAATTTTAAATTTTTTTAATTAAAAACAAAAACCAGTGTTGGCTACCTCGTCCTCATCCACCGCCGCTTCCACCTACAGCGCCACATCCACCGCCACCTCAACCTCCTACTCCATATGGACCTCGTCCTCCTAGGTCAAGATTATTATTTTTTAAATTTTATTAATTTCAAAAGTATTTTATTTTCCCACTAGCTTATCCATTAAATGGAATATTTTTTTCCAGAAAGGGCGTATTCTGGGGCATTCCCACCATATGTGTGGCATCGTGCCGTTGAGTTTCTGAGGTTCTTAATGACTTCCTGTACCTCTTCTTCTGCCTCCAGCATATTTTTTTTTTTTTGTTATGCATTTTATGTTATTTTAAGTTATTTCCCTATCCTATCCCTATTGTTTGCAGAGCACTTGCAATGCTCTCAATGCTGCCATTTGCAGCCCTCTAGCCCTTTCCATTACTTTTTTAGAGACATTTTAGTCCTCAAAAGTTCGGGTCCCCATTGACTTCAATGGGGTTTGGGTTCGGGGTCAAGTTCGGTCCCGAACTCAAACTTTTTTGCGAAGTTCGGCCGAACCCGAACATCCAGGGGTCCGCTCAACTTTAGTAGAAAACCTTTAAAGCTCCAGATAAAAACATTTTGCACATCTAAATGAACAGCCTCCTATAATGTAATTTATGATCACATGTAAATATATTACATATTCCCTCTCCAGTTTATTACTCTTTTGTTTCTTCACTACTTCAGCTAGTGACCCCTAAACAACTTAACCTATATAATTTATTTTTTCCTTAATTTTAGTTTATTCTTCTTGACAGTGCTGGGTAAGATCTGCCTCTTATCTCCCATCTCCCCTAGGCCAGGATTTATCTGAAAGAAAGAACTTATGTAAACTGACATTGTGGTAAAGTGGTTTACTTTAACCTTACAGATTCTTCGTTTTGTGATGATATGAACCCAGTGGCAAAATCTATTTTGGTCATTGTAAAGACAGAAACTATAGATGTTTCCAACACACCTGTAGGACTAAAGCTGGCATTACAGTAGTACACTAGTGAATTTTGGGTGAAAATTCTAGTTGTAAAAAAGGATTGTTCCATTTTCTAATCATTAGGGGTGGATTGCCCCCATGCATATATTTTTTAGGCACAGATTAAGTTAAAATTATTCGTTTTACTATGTTTTATTGTATTTGCTTTGCAGGTATGGTATGCCTTACTGTTATACTGTAATGTTACTTTGTTTTATTGTTAACCATCATTTGCTTAGCAGGTACACCATTCATCTGCAGCACTGATTTATTTATCTTGACAGCAACAGTGTTTGCTCCCACGATACGTAAATCAGCGACTCCAAGGCTGAAGGAGGTGATTTCACCACCAAAGTTTAAAAAAAAAAATGGTGCATGTATGCCCATCATTAGAAGTGGGTGGATGAGGGGCGGTATTCTAATGGTAGGCATACCCACCGATCAATCTGTTTTTTTCATGAAAAAAAAGAACATTACAATGTATACCCAACAAGGACCAGCAATGTATTGGTATGTTGCTGGACTTTGAGTGGTTATACCAGAATGATGCCTTCAGGTTTAGGTATCATCCTTTTCAACCAGTGGTCGGCTTTCATGTAAAAGCAATCCTAGTGGCTAATTAGCCTCCAGACTGCTTTTACAAGCAGTGGGATGGAACGCCCCCCCCCCTTCCCTCTCCCACCATCTTCCATGGTTTTCTCGGGCTCTCCTGTCCCAACAGGGAACCTGAGAATGCAGTTGGTGGTTCTGCCAGCGGACCATAGAGCTGATCAGAGACCAGAACGGCTACAATCATCTCTATGGCCTAAGAAACCAGAAACTACGAATGTGGCAGTGCCATTTCACATCAGTGATACATAAAATAAATATATAAATAAATGTCAATAAAACCTATATAACATGTCATAGGAAATATCCCCAATCTACATAAAAGTGTCCACACAGATTATATATAATTGAGTGCACCTGTCACGGTCCCTACCGTGCCATGCAGACGGCAAGGTGTGGTCACGCCCTCAAGGAGGTATTGAACCCAGTACTTTCTGTTTACTGCTCCTGTTGCTTTGCCTCTGAGCCACACCTCAGTTCATTATTCAGTCTGCTTTCCAGCTATGCCTAGTTCTGCATGAAGTACTGAGGACTATACTCTGGATCTTGCTTTGCAATTAGTACCTGTCATTCCTGGTTCAGCTGAGGCAGTTTATCTAATCAGCTGGGTATAAAACACTGCCTCACTCTGAAGGCTTGGTCAGTTCATTGTCTCTTGTATTGTCAAAGGTTCCTGTGTTCCTTTTTCAAGTTGCAGTGTTCCAAGACTGCCCCTGACTTCTGTCCCTGGCTATTTTCATTGTTTATTCTGACTTCTGGAATCCCTCACTACAGCTTAACCTCAACAATCCTTTGGTTAATTCCTGTCAAGCCACCATGCACAGATTCACAGCCCAGGTAGCTTTTTACCTTGTTACAGTGGGCTGTGTGTATCTGCATGGGTGAGCATACATCTCTGCACTATGGACTCCAACCAAGGTAGGCCCTTACATAATGAACTGACCATCATGGAGTCCACAAAGATGTACAAGATGCTCACCTCCCTTGCTCAGCAAGTCTCCAGCCTGGGCCAGACCGTTTCGGAGCTGCAGCAAGAAGTCCGCTTGTTTAAAACAACAGTACGCCCAGCCCGGAACCAGCATGTCCTGAACCATTTGTTGGGATGCCCGAGAAGTCTGATGGTAATCGTGCATACTTCTTGTGTTTTAGGTTGGATTGCAAGCTCTTGTTTGCTCTTAAGCCTAGGTCATATGCCACCGATTATATAAGGGTTTGCGCTACCATCAATCTGCTCACTGGGCAAATCAAAACATGGGCTCATCAGCTACTACAGGAAAGGAGTCCAGTCTTGGACAGCTGGGAAGCTTTAATGTTTGCTCTGGACTCTCACATTACAGTTTCAAAGAAAACCAGGGTTCCCAAGTCTGCTCCTAGTTCACGTGGCCTATGGGTACCCAGAGACAGGAATACCCTGTACAGATATGACTCCAAGTCGTTACAGTATGTGCCAAGCCATGAAGCTCTAAACCCACAAAGCCTAGATGCTCCTGTGGATATACACACACCTACCCTGGAAGATGTGGAACCCATGGAGATCCAGGTCATCTGGTCCAAGCTGTCTAAAGGTGAATGAGCGCAGAGGAGAGGCTGTGGTCTTTGTTTCTATTGTGGAGAAAGAGGGCACTTTATCTTTCTCTGCCCAACCTGTCACCTCAGTCAAAGGATCTTCAAGTAGGTACTATTAGGATCCGTCCTGCTACCGCTACTTAGCCGTAAACTGCCAAGGTTGCTGTAAGACCTGTCCACGTTCAATGACACAAATGGGTACCCAGACTACAGTGGTTAACAATACCGGTGTCCCTCAAGAAACTGTAACCAATACCACTGAGAAGCTCCTACCATCTGGTCTAGAGGCAACTATGCAACCTTCTGACAACAAACCAGTTCCTGCAGTCATCCCAAGCTCCATAGTGGTAAGTGCAGACTAATTGCCTGGGAAGTGATATCACCCATAGACTTGCTATAGGGCTTCTGTTGTTGGCTGCATCTCCTGCACACACCTACACAGAGAAGCCACCATTGACAGCTCAGCGTGGGACCGGACCAGACCGGCTGAAGAAAAGGTATGTTAGTTTTAGGCTGAACTTCTACTTTAACTTGTCAAAATATCACTAGTAGTGGAGTGTTAACCCACCGGACTACCACTGAGTGGCATCCCCATAACATGATGCTGCCACCACCATGTTTCTCAGTGGGAATGGTGTATTCAGGGTGATGTGCAGTGTTAGTTTACCACCATACTTACCACCACACATTTTGCTTTTAGGCCAAAAAGTTACATTTTGTCTCTTTTGACCAGAGCACCTTCGTCCACATGTTTGCTGTGTTCCCCACATGGCTTCTCGCAAACTGCAAACAGGATTTCATTTGGCATTCTTCTTGCCACTCTTCCATAAAGGTCAGATTTGTGGAGTGCATGACTAATAGTTGTCCTGTGGACAGATTCTCCAACCTGAGCTGTGCCACTCCTCCAGAGCCACCATGGGCCTCTTGACTGCTTCTCTGATTAATGCTCTCCTTGCCCTGTCTGTGAGTGTAGGTGGATGGCCATGTCTTGGTAGGTTGCAGTTATGCCACACTCTTTCCATCTTTGGATGATGGATTAAAAAGTGCTCCTTGAAATGTTCAAAGCTTGGGATATGTTTTTATAACCTAACCCTGCTTTAAACTTCTCAACGTTATCCCTGACCTGTCTGAACTTTTTTTTTTTTTCAAAACTCTTTATTCCAAATTTTTCATTACATAATAATTTACATTATACATTTTTATATACTTTTCCATTTCTTTATATAATACAAATTATAATTACATTTACTCTTCCTTTCATTCCTTCCTCTCTCACCCTCTGTGGTCACTTAATACTATGTTTTCAGATATTCCTCTATCCACTGTTAACCATGTTCTATTCCATTTTGCCCATATTTTTTCATACCTTCGCCCATTTCCCCTTTGTTCATACATTATTTTTTCATAGGGTAGGACCTGGTTTACTGCTCTCACCCATTGGGTTACTGTCGGGGGATATGGCTGAATCCATTTTTCTATTATTTGTTTTCTTGCCAGGAACAGTACCTCCCTTAAGAAGGTATTATTATCTCTATTATCTCTCTCTTCCCTCAATATCCCCAACAAACATATTTCTATCGTAGCTATAAAAGGTTTATTCAGGACTTTTCCTATTTTCCTAGCTACTTGTTGCCAATATTTTCCTATTTTACCACAATACCACATTACATGAAGGAAGTCTGCTCCCCCCTGCCCACATCTAGTACATCTTGGTTCAGTCATCCTCCCCATTTTGTACAATCTATTTGGAGCCAAGTATGTCTGATGTATTATATTCATCTGTATTATCCTGTTATTCATTGCAGGGGATACCTTCCAATGGGAGTTGCAGGCTTCATCCCATTCATGATCGCTCATGTCTGGGATAGCCTCCTGCCACTTATCCCTTATTTTCAGTGGTTCGCCTTCTATTTTCTTCTGTAACAGGTGTGTGTAAATCTTTGCTATCAATCCCTTAGGTCCCTGTGATTTCAGGATACCTATAAGGGGGTATTTAGATATCTTTAATTCCTCTCTTCTAAACTGTGTCTGTAGCACCTGCCTCAATTGAAGGTATCTGTAGAACTGTTTACTCAATAAATTATATTGTTTACACAGGTTTTCATAGGTTAGTATCACATTCTTGTCATATAGCTGACCAAAAGTTGTTATCTTATTCTGCTTCCAAAATTTACTGTCCTCAAAGGCTTCCAGTTGTTCAAATTTTGGGTTGTTCCACAGCGCAGTTTCTGTTGGGATTCCAACAAATCCCGTCAGTTTCTTAGCCTCTCTCCATACTGTCCTTGCCACTTTCAAAAGGGGAATTTTTACTCCCACTCTCCTCAAGTCTTTTAATTCTAATCCCGTCATTAAGTCCTCTATTTGCATTTTACTAAGGAGATATTCCTCTATCCTTGTTATTTTTTCCTGTCCTACCCATGATCTTAGGTGTTTCAATTGCCCTGCCAAATAATATAAATATAAGTCCGGGAGGGCCAGTCCAGCTTCTTTCTTTGGTCTTTGTAATTTATTAAATTTTAATTTACATCTTCCATATGCCCAAATGAACCGAGTCATCTGCGAGTTTAATTTTTTAAATATCTGTTTTGGTATTTTTACTGGGGAGTGTGCAAATACATATAGACACTTGGGTAGTATAATAGATTTTATCAGGTGAATTCTGCCTGCCATTGATATTGGTAGCTTTATCCATATTTCCAATTTTTTCTTCACATGTTCTATTAGTGGGAGTATATTAGCTTCCATCTCATCTTCATGTTTCAACGTAATATTTACTCCTAAATATTTAAATACTTCAACTATTTTTAGTGGGGTCTGAGCTCTTCTTGTAATACCTGTTCCCAAAGGCATCAGTGCGGATTTTTGCCAGTTTATTTTTAACCCTGAGAACCTCCCGTATATTTCTATTATTCTCATTGCTTCCGTTAGAGATGCTTGCGCATCTCCCATATATAATATAATATCGTCCGCATATAAGCCTATGTGTTCAATTTTTTCTCCTACTCTAATCCCTTTATATTTATCTGATTGTCTGAATCTGTTTGCCAATGCCTCGATTGCCAGGGCAAACAACTGCGGTGACATTGGGCAGCCCTGTCTTGTTCCTCTGTATAGTTTTATTGTAGGAGATAATATACCATTTATTAGCAAATTGGAGCATGGTTGTTTATAGATTATTCTCACCCATTTCCTAAATTTTTCCCCAAATCCATTCCTTTCCAGGACTGTCTGCAGAAATTCCCATTCTATAGAATCAAATGCCTTGGCTGTATCCAATGATGCCAAGGCACTTGTTTCCGGAATAAACTCTCTCATTTGTGTCATATATTGCGTCCTTCTAATATTAATTGATGTAGATTTCCCTGGCATGAATCCAGTTTGGTCCTCCGCTATTATAGACAAAATTACCTGATTGAGCCTTTTGGCAAGCACTTTTGCCAATACTTTATAATCTATATTTAATAATGATATTGGCCTATACGACCCACACTCAGTTCTGTCTTTGTCTGGTTTTGGTATCAGTATGACTGTGGCGTCATACATGGAAGCAGACATTTCTCCCCTTTGGAACGCCTCTCCATACATTTTGGTCATGACTGGTACCATAATTTCTGCATATCGCTGGTACATTTCCAGTGGTATGCCATCTGGTCCTGGGGACTTACCCTTTCCCAGAGAGAAGATAGCTTCTCGTACTTCCTCTTCCTCTATATCCCTCTCTAACTCCTCTTTTTGTTCCTCTGTTAATTTAAGGAAGTTCAGATCCTTCAGATATTCCTCTATATCTTCTCGAGTGCAGGTCAGTGTTGAAGTATACATGTTAATATAGTATTTTTGGAATGTCTCAAGTATCTCATCTAATGTGTTTACCATCTCTCTTTTTTCATTTTTCACCTCTGATATTGCTAGTGATGGTGTTTGTCTTTTTATCATAAAGTTCAGCATCTTATTATATTGTTGTCCTTGTTCAAAGTTTTTTTGTGCATATTGGAGTTTCTTACGCTTAGCATTAATTATTAGTTGGTTCTTATATTGCCGTGATGAGGCTGCCCATCTTATTTGGTTTATGTTTGAGGGGTCCTCTATGAACCTATTTTCTGCCTGTGCGCATAATTGTTCTATTTCCTCCTCTTCCTGCCTATTAGTACGTTTAATGTATGATATTGTTGATCTTGTTATCCCCCTCAAGTATGCCTTAAATGTATCCCAGAGTACTCCATCTATGTTCCTATTGCCATGTGCTTCTAGGAACATTCCTATTTGCTCTGGAATTCTATCATTTAATCCTATCTGGGTTAACCATTGAGCCTGTATCCTATACCCCGGTCTTATTCTTTTTGGGCCTATTTTTAGCTCAAAGGTTAATCCAGAATGATCAGACACCCCTCTTGTCATGTACGCCACAGACCGAACCATTGGCAGGATCTTTTCGTTCCCCATTACCATATCTATTCTAGACATGCGCCCTCTCCCAGGTGCATGCCATGAGTAAGCCCGAGTCCCAGGGTTTCTGATCCTCCACAAGTCAGCCCATCCTACTTCATTCATAAATTTCTCCAACACCTTCGGCCCTTCCCCTCCTTTATGATTATTTCTTCCGAACCTATCTAGTTTTGGGTCTAAACACATATTGAAATCTCCCATACATATGACATGTGCCTCTGGATATTCTGACATAAATATCACTGCCTCTTTCAGTACTCGCATTGTAGCTGGGGGGGGGGTTATAAATCCCCATGATTACAACAGGCAGTGCTTGCACCAGCGCAAAGACAAAGACATATCTTCCATCAGGATCTCTTTTTTCTCTAATGCACTCCCATGTTACCCCTCGATGGACCAAGAGAGAGACCCCTCTTGAATATGTAGTATGACATGAGTGGCTTGACCATTGTATCCAAGGTTTTTCTAGATACTTCAATCTTTCTTTAGTCATATGTGTTTCTTGGATACAAATGATCTTTGCCTGCACCTTGTTAATTTCTGAGAAAACCTGTGTTCATTTTAATTGCGTTCCCATACCTCTCACATTCCATGACAAAAATGTGTGCTGATTACTCATATTTGATGTATTTTATTTTAGCCATTGTTCCCCCGAAAAATAAAAGAAGAGGAAAAATAAATCCTATGTCCCTTTTTCCTTTCCGTGACCATTCTCTTTTCTACCTCACTCCTCTCATTCATCCATTCCATTTCATTCATCCTTAACATTTTTAGGGCATTACCAACATATTGCATTTTTGCTCTTATATAGGTAATTTATTTCAATTTCAGCCTGTCTGCTCCTGCCCTTTTTCCGCTTAATCGGGGATTTAAAGGGCGAGGGGGGGCCGTCTAGGTGGGGGGAGGAGAATGCGTCCCCTCCTTTCACCCTCTCCCTCCTTTAAAAAAGGAGAAAAAAAAAAAAAAAAAAACATTTTAAATAGAAAAGGGAGAAAGAAAAAAAAAAAAAAAAAAAAAAAAAATATATGTTTTCCTTGCTCTCTCCCCTTCCACACCTCCCTCCCTCCCCCCCCTCCCCTCCCCTCCTCCCTCCCTCCTTGTGCGCATTCACTCCCCATCCCTCCCCCTTTCCCCATTTGTTTGTATTTATAGTGTTTATAATGTGTCTCTTTACCTTAGCCTAACCTTCCCTTATTATTGTATGTGAAGAGAAAAAAAAAGATAAATAAAATAAAAAAAAAAGGGGGGTCAAGAGAGATTTCCTCTCACTCTTCCCTCTCTTCCCCTTGTGGCATGCGCTTTATTTCAATGTGTTTCTCTGTGATTTTAGCTCCATTTCCCTATTTCCCTATTTATACACACCCCACCACCCTCAACTTTACCCCCCCCCCCCCCTCCTCCCTATCCCTCCCGCTCCCTTATAGAAAAAAAAACCACAAATAAACATTTATATTTTACCTTTTCCCATTTTTCCCCTCAAAACAAAAAAAAAAAAAAAAAAAAAAAAAGGAAAAGAAGAGAAGGGAAGGGGGAAGGGGGAGAGAAAGAAAAGACAGAAAGGGCGAAGGGCAAAAAAAAAAAAAAAACCCAAAACACACCAAGAAAGAAAGAAAAAACCAAACTTATAAACTATTAAAACTTCTTCCTTTAACCCCAAGAGAAAAAAAAAAAAAAAAAAGGGGGACATAAAAAAAACAGATATAAAGTAGGGAGAGTGTCCCTCTCATCCCCCCCTCCTCCGCCCCCCCCCCCCCCCAAAGTTCCAATCTTCTTGGTGTCTCTTATCCTTTCAGGACTTCTCTGTTTCTCCTATTGAGGCATAGGCCTAGTTGTTTCCAGCCAGTCTTTAGCTTGTTCAGGTGTACTGAAGAACAAAGTCTTTCCCCCTTCCTCCACTCTCAATCGGGCTGGGTATGCCATAGAATATTCAATTCCTGCCTCTCTCATTTTTCGTTTTATTTCATAAAATGTTGCCCGTTGTTTTTGCAGCTCCAGAGAGAAGTCTGGAAATATTGATATTTTGCTGTTTTCATAGCGAATCTCCCCTTTCTGTCTTGCTTTTCGCAGAATTGTGTCTCTATCTCTGCAATTTAATAGTCGTGCCAACAGGGGTCTAGGGGGGAACCCTGGTTTAGGTGTTGCTGCCGGGACCCTATGCGCTCTCTCCACTGCTTATGCTGCTGATACTTCCATATCTGGGAACACATTTTTCAGCCATTTTTCTATAAAGATTAAACCCTTCTGCCTTCTCTGGTAAACCAACTATTCTTAAATTATTGCGGCGCATACGGTTCTCAAAATCATCAGATTTTTGATGCCACAGGGTAATCTGTTTTTCAATCGTGACTATCTTTTTAGACATAGGGGTAACAATATCTTCCAATAAAGCAGTCCTATTTTCCACTTCCGTCATTCTCTCTCTTATACTCTGCATATCATGCCTGATCAGACCTATATCATTTATAATCTCATCCATTTTACCTGTTAGTGCTGTATTACTCGAGTGGATGGCCTCCATTATCTGGGAATTCATCTGTTCCAGGGTCAATTTGGAATATTTCTCCTGTTTCTCTGCTGCTTTCCCGGACTGCGGCTGGGTCGTATTAAGCTTCTGGATTTCCAGCGCTGATGGTCCACCGCTCCGTGTCTGTGGGGGGCTACGACCGCCGTCTTGCTTATCTGTTCGAGCAAATTCTTTAAGACGGTCGGCCGCCGACTGCTTACTATTGCTCATCGCGCCAAGCGATCGTTTTCACGTGTTTCACGAAATTAAGGTCTCGATAGCAGAGGCCGATCAAGGTTCCGTAGGAGACTCGGGCACCACCAAGCGTTCGTTTTCGCGGACTTAGGGTCTCGGTAACAGGGTCTATTCAGGATACTTGTCGGAGACTCAGGCTGATCTCAAACCTTCCGCAGCTCACATCCGAACGCCTCGTCCGACCGTCACATCCGGTCGCGTCGGCGGAAGCGGAAGTCAGGCCCTCGAAAACTCTAGATCTCCTCTGCCGGACCTGTCTGAACTTTGACTGGGCGATTCTAACACATGAATATGCTTTAATCTAAACCATTCCATTGTAGCTCTGGCTGTATGTTTATGGTTGTTGTCCTGCTGGAAGGTGAACCTCCACCCCAGTCTGAAGTCTTTTGCAGACTCTAACAGGTTTTCTTCTAAGATTTCCCTGTATTTGGCTCCATCCATCTTCCCATCACCTCTGACCAACTTCCCTGTCCTTGCTGAAGAAAAGCATCCCCACAACATACAGCACAGCTGTATTTACACTGAGATTAAATTACACACAGGTGGACTCCATTTACTAATCGGGTGACTTCTAAAGGCAATTGGTTATACTAGATTTTAGTTAGGGGTATCAGAGTATTTGAATACAAATGGGCGCCACATTTTTTTAAATATTTATTTGTTGGTCTATCACATAAAATCCCAATAAAATAAATTAACTTTTTTGGTTGTAACATGACAAAATGTGGAAACTTTCAAGGAGTATGACTTTTTGCAACGCACTTTATCAGCTTTTACAAGTACAAGTCATCACTGCTATAATTTTTGGGGGAAATTCAAAAGCAGATTAAAATATAACAGAGGGAATGACACACTGAAGTTTTAGCCAATTGCCAAACAACATACCTTGGAGCAGACTCTTCTGTTCCTTCGTGTCCATACAATCACAACTTTATCTGGTTGCCTACAAAGATTAAAGAGAAGATAAAAGCAGTTAGAAAAAAACAGACAGCTACACAGTCACCAGCATTAATGGGGCGTATAAAGTGACAGCTTCAGGATAGTCAATAAAAAACTAAATAATGTAAATTAATTATATGAAAGAGCTCTAATACAGTTAATGAACCTAAACAACAATTCAGCCTCCAGAATGTTCACATAACTGCTGTAGAGGATTTTACACTGTACTCTAGGTAGATATATAAAAAAGACACAAATGAATGCCGCTCTGTAATCATTCATATATCAATAAATGTGTTTTTGAGCTCCCACACACATGGTGTTAAAGCCGCAGCTGTTAGAGGTGCTTTTTATTTTGGCTCTAAACGCCCCTCCATGTTACCCTATTAGGCCATAAGGTGAACTAGGAAAAAGTTTCTAGAAAATGATTTTTGTTCTCACACTTGGGAACTACTTTTTAAATACATTTTTGCGTAGACAATACCCATATGGACTTTATGTTAAAAGTTCTCCACAAAATATCCTTATGGTGCTGGTTTTGCTTGTAACTTTATTTCTATTAATTTTAGCAACACAAAATATCTCTCAAACTGACATTGACACATGTGCATAACACTTGAGAAAGGTATTGGTGCATTGGTATACTCAAGAGTGAATGTAGACCATGAAACATTGCAAAGTTGTAGAAAATACGCTTCAACTTCGCAGATTGGCACCAAGAAAAATTAAACATGCACATTGTAAATGTATCAAAACTGAGATGTTGTAAAATATGAAACAGTGGCTGAGTGGAAACCCAGGTGTGGTTATGCCAATATGCACAGACCTCAACCTCTGGGCGGGATGGGCCTTCCCAACATCTGGCTATATTTTCTCTCTGCTAGACTGATGCAAATCTCCCAGTGGTTCACAGAGTACCCCTTGGAAAAAATTTGAGTCCTATTCAATCGCTCCCTTACACTTACAGGGTATACTTTGAACCAAATCGACCTCTTATAATAAACTCATTAAGCTTAACATTATAGTCACACACTGTTATCAACTATGGCTCAAGATTAGCGGCCCATACAGATTGTCTTCTGATTCCTCCCCTCTGGCCTCTTTCCTAAGGGACCCCAGATTTGCACTGGCATACAACAACATAGGCTATTTCTCTCATTGGATAGGGAGGGGTCTGACCGCCCTTGGTACATTGTTGACAGATAATGATTTTACCCCATTCCTATTATTGCAGCCGAGATGGGATATTCCCTCCTCAGAACTGCAAAACTATCAACAAATTACAAACTTTTTCGCTAAACACTTTCCACCCCCTCCACATCCTAAAATCACTTTTTTCGAGAAGATCTGTACATCCTCTGCTGGTGATAGGGGCCTCATATCCAGACTGTATAATTATCTTAACAGATTTGATATGCCAGACAAGTCTGGACCAATGCTTCACTGGGAATCCAATTTGGGGTGCAAGTTTTCAGCTGAGGATTGGCTCAATATGTCGGACAATCTCCGTAAAAGCAATAAGGCAATTTCATTTAGGGAAACCCCCACAAAAGTATTCTCCAGGTGGTACCTGACCCCCTCCAAACTCCACACATTTTATCCCTCAATCTCCCCTAATTGTTTTAGGGGTTGTCAAACACCAAGGTACAAACCTTCACATATTTTGGAGCTGTAACCACCTTGAGAATATATGGCAAAGGGCAATCAAAAGAATAGAAAGTTCTTCCAATCCAAAAATTGTACCCACCCCTCAGATTTGCCTTTTATACGCAAATATATCTAACATTCCTTCTCCTTGTGAGAAACTCCTTTTCCCCATACACACGGTCGGATTTTCCAATGGATTCTGTCCTATCGGACAATGTTGTCGGAAATTCCGACCGTGTGTAGGCACCATCGGACAGTTTACCTCGGATTGTCCGACGGACAAAGTTCTATCTCCTGCTGGATAGATTTTCCGACAACAAAGTCCGATCACACCAATTCCGATCGTGTGTAGCGTAGTCCGACGGACAAAGTGCTACGCATGCTCAGAAGAAATTCTGTGACGGAAGCGCTCGGTCAGGTAAAACTACCGTTCCTAATCGACACAGCACATTCGTCACGCGGCAATGTTAAAATGTCTTTAATGCAGCGCATTCTCTTTTTCTTTACAATGCAAGAAGAATGACGTGTTTTAGCTGCTCCTATTCACACTCACTTCTCACAAACTTATTTATTTTTCAGGATTTCTTGACTAGATGTTTATTTTTCCTCAGATCGTAAAAGAATGTTTGTTATATTTTTGGGTTGATTTGTCATTTTTTTATTTTGTTTGGAATACATATTTTCAGGATAATTTATTTAGATTTTTGAGGGGGGTTGTGTGTCTCAACTTAGCAAAACAACATTATTAACATTTGTATTTGTTGCTTAAATTTAGTAGGAGTTTGTTTGTTTGTTGTTGGTGCCCCTTGTTAATTAGACTTTATGATTAGTGAAAAGTACCTGCCTACTCACAAATAAACTGTCATTGTAGAAAAGTAAAACACATAGGCAATGTTTTTTTCAAATCAAAAATACCTTTATTTAGGTCTCAGCAACAAACCAAAGAGGAACGCAGCGATGGAGAAACTTGGGGAATTTGCAAAGCCTTGGACCCCCACGGCAAACATCATTTTTGAAGCTTCTAAAATTGGTGGCCTGAGGAGTACCTATCTAAATAATAAGGGAGTGCTATCTGGTCCTGAAGTCCAAAACATCCGGAACTGCAGCAGATGCCATCTAGATCCCCAGGCTCTGGTACTACGAGAGGCTCCATCTTCTCTCAGACCAGACTGAATCCAGGTCGTCACTCTCAGGTCTTCCTTGTACACTTCCTTCCACGCTGTGGCTGTGGTGCTGGTGGGGTGGCACATGTTTCACTATCGCAAACATGTGTGAGTGGGGTCATCCCCCCAGCCATCCCCTTATTTAGGACCTTGAGGATGACCCCCTCACACATGCTGCGTTGCCCCGCCTCTATCTCCTTCATTTTCGTGGCAACCAAGGAGCCAAAGGCCTCCTCGTAGGTGGGTGTGGCATGTAGGGAGGCTGAAGCATCTCTGATCAGCTGGAGTGCTGACTCTCCCACCTCCCCCACCCTTCTCGCCCTTTTGTAGGGAAGGCGAAGGGGAGGGACTTGGGAGACAGTCAGGCTCCTACGCCTACCCCCCTCTTGGCTGCCACTACCCAGCTCTTGGCTGCCACTAACCCCTGCCTCCTCCTGACTGCCACATTTAACAGCCACCTCCTGGCTGAGGTCTTCCTGTGTATGAAAAAGGGACATAGTTTGAGTTATTTGTTCATCAAACACACACAATTTTCATCTAGTGACTGTTGCAAAATGTTTACAAATAGAAAACCATACAATTCTCAGCCCAGCAGTGTAGATTCTTGCCCCAAATGTCTCCAACACTACTGTCCGTTGATATGTCAAACACGTTAGGAACTAAGCAAATGGGGATCCTGAATTAAGTGAACATCATTCATTATTCCCAAAAATGGTTACAAAACTACTATACCTGGCACAAGCTGGGCTCCTCCACATCTTCCAGACTGGAAGGCCCAGGTTGCTCCTCGGAAGCCTCATCAGGGGTGGCGTGCATGGAAGGACGCGTGCAAGGAAGAGTCGAGAGTGACTTCCTGACATCAGCCTGGTCTTTGAGAAAATGGAGCCTGTCATAGTACCAGAGCGTGGGGACATGGACCTGATCTGCTGCAACTCCAGATGCTTGGGACTTCAGGACCTTATTGCGCTCCCTGAAATAGGTACTCCTCAGGCTGCCAATTTTTAGTCTTAACTTCTCCACGGTTGCCGTGGGGATCGTTGGCTTTACAAATTCCACAAGTTTCTTCATGGCTGCGTACCTCTTTGGTTTGTTGCTGTAATCTCTGTGTTTAGCCTGCCATAATAGGGGCATTTCCCTATACTTATCAATGAAAAGGGGGAGAAAACTCACATGGTTGAAGCCCTCCATAATCTCTGCAAGACACAACACCACACAAAACACTATAAATAATGTCAGGCTAAACTCTCCTAATCTTCTCCATAAATAAGCCTCAAGGTCTAATCAGTCTAGGCTAGTTATGTACCAAGTTCAAATTGTACCTTCGTTCTAGCGATCGTCTCGTGCGTGAGCTTTCTCTCCCCTCGTCTCACAGATCGTGGCTACGACACAGGCGTGTGACGTTTTATATACAGTGCGCATGCGTCAAACTCCGCCCGCCCCTGACGATCTTTCTCGTCTATTCCCCACCCCTTCTCTTTACGGTGCAGTGGGGAGAGCACATGGCGGGGACACAGCAGGTGCGCCCCAAATATTACACCAACGAGGAGGAGGACGAGGAAAGGCCGGAGGCAGAAACGTCCCGATCCCAGAGCCTGAAATTCAAGGCCTCCAATATGTCTTTTGGAGAAATGTTGAAGATGGTGGACATATTGAAGAGGAGTGACTATGATGGGAAGTATGAGCCTTACCTCAACCCCAATGTCCGAAAAGGCCAAGATCATGTCTAAAGTTGTGAGGAGGCTGTACAATCATTTTGGGATACAACGATCCAAGGAGCAACTGAGGAAACGCTGGTCAGACCTGAAACTGAGGGAGCCCGATCAGTACAGAAAGATCAAGCGAGTTCTTCAAAAAAAGTAAGTAGTTGTGTTTTGTGTTTGATTTCTTGCTTGCATACTGCTCCATGTGTTTGGATTTTTTCAATGTTGTACATTAGAAAATGGCCACTTTCATGTTCGTCTGTGCATTCGATCGTACTCAACCTCGATCTTTCTGCCAGTGTCATGTTCGTGTGTGTCCATTCGATCGTACTCAACCTCGATCGTTCGGCCACTTATAATACGAGGTTTGGTGAAGTTTTTAGTGAAAGGAAGTTTGTTCTCAATAGAGATGTCATCAAGAATGTCAAGCTAATTTCTTCAATGTAAAGGAGAGGTCACTCAGTAGCTGTTTACCCATCTGGACTCTAGAGCACTAGTGCTGGGACACCCAAACCCCCTTTTTATTATGCTTTTCCACACATGTGCTCCAGTGGATACTAGAGGGGTGTCTCCATCAGACAAACTTCTACCAAAGAGCTAGTAAGTTTAGCACCTTTACAAAGTGACTACATTCATGTTGTTGTCATTTGTAACTGGCCAACCAAAAATATTGTCCCTCACTTTCAAACAATGTTTGACATTTCCTATTTCTGCCCTCAATAGATTGTGGTGCTAAATCTTCCTTTTGTACATTCTCATAGGGGAGCGAAAACTCGGGACGTCTGAGGAAACCAGAAAACCCACACCTCCCAAAGAAGGGGAAAGACCAGAAGCAGAGGAGGAGGAGGAGGAAGGAGAGATCATAGAACTTGGAGAACTTGTCACCACAACAGGTGAGTGTGGGAGAACACAGCTACTGGTAAGCTAATCAATGTATGCCTGCCTCATTTCCAAGAGACATTTTTTTTTTTTGTTTTTTTTAGGTGACGTGGATGTTGTGGAAGAAGAATCGCACTTTACCACTGAAAGTGCACACGTACTCATCGGGGAGATAATGGTCTGCAATCGAGATCTAGATGAGATAAAGCAAAACATCAATGATGTTCAACAAAAATTGAAGAACATCATTGATGTTTTAGGGAAAATCTGAAAACGCACCAAGTAATTAACACACATTTGTGGCTGTTTGTGACAACATTTGCAACTTAAGAACTGTGTGAAATTTGGAACATGCACACATTGTGTCCACATGTGCTAGCTCCCATCATGGTGGATGAATGACAACATTTTTTTGGGGGTGCAACCACTTTACTAACTACTAAAGTTGGTGTGGTGAAGGGGTTGCACCCCGAAAACACGTCCATTGATCCCCATGATGGGAAATGGCACTTTTGAACATTCTACGCATGTGTTTTACCATCTAATGTCCATTTTCAGACCCAAATTGTGTGTATGTTCTAAATTTCCAGTTTCCAGGGGTGACACCCCATGTGATGAAGGCAAGATAAAACACACTTTGAACATATAGTCATGTCTGATCTTGTCTTCACTTTAGAAAGTTGAACTTTGCAAGTTCCTATGTTCTGTTTTGCTCCATGCCTGGTTTTAACAAATGCGGAATGTTAGTAAACAATGTTCGAAAGAACCAAGATCTTGTCAGTTTTGCCCAGAAGTTTGGAAACGCACTTGTGAATGTGTTGCAAGTAAACTTTTTTAATTTTCTAAATGTGTGGCTTCCTTATTTAAAAACACCAAAGCATTATGTATGTCAAATGTAAAAGATTTGGGGGGCAATGGGTGTTATTTACTAAAGGCAATTCCAGTTTGCACTGCAAGTGTATTTTCCAGGGCACTTTTGCAGTGCACTTGTAGTGCATAGTGGATTTGACTTATGTAAATAACACCCACAGTGCTTTGTACGAAAACACGTAGCACACCATTTTTGGGAATACACACGTCTGACATGGTGATGAAAAGGAGTATTTTGGGTGTCAGTTATGGACTACAAACCTTCTCTAGACAAAAGATTAGGTATCACACACACAACATGATAAGATTCTTTTTGGGAAGAAGAGACTGTTACCTCCTTTTGCCCAGAAAGTGCATTCCCACTCTTGAAGCTAAAGGGCAAAAATTTCTAGCTCAAATAAGCAATAATACGGAAATGACAAGAAATCATAGGTTTGTTTAAAAAATATATTTATTTAAAAATGCCTCTCACACATCGTCAGGCAGAGCAATGGCCCCCCTACCCACAAAGTACTCCATATATTGCTCGCGGACCTTGCGGGCATTTAGAGGGGGCAAGCCTGGACGTGCCGCTTGAAGGGCCATGAGGTCGGCATTGGAAGGGCCCTCCACATCTGGGCCAACGGGCACCACATAGTTGCTGTTGTGTCTTTTCAAAAAGTTGTGCAATATGCAATATGCAACAGGCAAGAACTATGTGGTTCAGTTTTTATTCCGCCAAGTTAATAGCCGTCAAAAACAGGCAGAAGCGGCTGGCCAGGATCCCGAAGGTGTTCTCCACCACTCTGCGGGCTCTCGACAGCCTGTAATTGAAGACCCTCTGGTCTGGGGTGAGGGTCCTCATCGGGAAGGGCCTCATCAGATGGGGAGTCAGCGCAAACGCTTCATCTGCGACAAAGACGAAGGGGAGTCCTTCAGCATTCTCCTCTGGAGGTGGCAAGCACAGACTGCCACTTTGGAGACGCCAGTAGAACTCCGTGTGCGCAATGGCACCACCATCCGAGATCCGGCCGTTCATCCCTACGTCCACATACAAAAAATCGTATGTCGCCGACACCACCACCAACATCACTACACTATTAAACCCCTTATAATTATAATAGTAGGACCCTGAGTTGGGGGGTGGGACGATGCCGACGTGTTTCCCATCAATTGCACCTCCGCAGTTAGGAAAGTCCCAACGGCTGGCAAAGTGGGAGGCCACAGTCTGCCATTCCTGTGGCGTGGAAGGGAACTGTGGAGTGAAACAAGAAAAAATAATTAGTCACTTTGCACATAAACATTGCAAGCAGATTAGACACTAAACATCTTGGAACAAGATCAGACTTTTACATTTTAAGATGGAAAGTATTTGCACCGAAAAGTAGAGGGTCCCCCTAGCAGATTACTCACCCCCCATCAATCCCCCCACTTCTGATGGGCCATTGACAATAACTAGGGGTTTGGGGGGGGGGGTGTTTGGACAGGTAACCCTCTGCACTTCATTGATTGCCAAATGGCTCAATAATGTGTGCTAGTTTGGCCAGACCCTCCTTACTTAACACTATTGGCAGCCCACAGGAAAGATAAAAGAACATTCCAAATCCCCCCCCCCCCCCCCCCCAAAAAAAGGGAAGCACATTTTGACATTCTGCAATTACCTAGCAAGCTAATAGGAGGGAAATAACCCAAAAAAAGAGCAAATGGAAAGTATGGAGCCAGCCCCTTGCACTACATGCTTTGCTGAATTCATCCCTAAAGATGCCCACTATAAAGAGGTAGGTATATAGTGTGTATTGACCTTGGGAAAGCCAGCAGATAGAGGATTGTTAGCATCTGACAGAGCAGGTGGGGGAGGGGGTTCCTAATGAGTTTGGCACCCCCCCCCCCCCCAAAAAAATGGGGACAAAATGAGGCTCGGCATGAAGTAAAACACACAGCAAACATTAGTGCATATTTTAGGGGGTGTTTGGGGGAAAACAATACTATGCAGCAGAAAAAATACATTGCTTAAGTGACTAGGCCATAGGTGTCAATTGGGCCAGAAGAGCATGCTGGGGAGGTAAGTGAAGGGAAAAATGCATGAAGGAGAAAAGGGGCACAGCATATTAGAGCATATTGCAATCATGGTAATTTGGCAAGGAGGTCAAAAATACAAGACATTAGCAAACAGAGCATACATAGAAGGGAATAGTAAAGTAGAAATGTTACCTTAATATAGTCCTCCTGCAGGACCTGGATGATGGCAGAACAGGTCTCTGGAATAATGATTCCCAGGGCCTGGGGAGAGATACCTGAGGAGAACTTCAAATCCTGAAGGCTTCTCCCTGTCGCCAAGTACCTCAACGTAGCAACAAGCCTCTGCTCCGGAGTGATGGCTTGTCTCATGCAGGTATCCTGCCGGCTGATCAAAGGGGTCAGCAAAGCCAAAAGACGGTGAAAAACGGGGTCTGTCATCCGGAGAAAGTTCCTGAAATCATCAGGATTATTCTCCCGGATCTCACGAAGCAAAGGCATGTGCGAGAACTGATCACGCTGAAGCAACCAATTCTTGGTCCACATACTCCTCGTCACTCTGTTCATGGACGGGTCTTGGCTCAAAGCTAAAAGCCCGACACCAATTCCGCGTACAGCACGAACTCGGCGACGAGTACGTACGGGAAACATCGCTCACAAACGGTCGGCTGGTCAGAACGGACAAACAGAAAGCACCGATAAACAGCAAGGCCTGAAAGAACGAAATGAATACCAGAAACGAGCAGACAATAAGCAGTGAAGATCAAAGCGGCCTATATCAAGATATAGGCCGCAATGACCAACAAATGCGAACTGACTACACGCACTAATAAACAGATACGCACGACAAGCACAAACTGAAGAGCAGTAACGATCTGAGTCACAAAACTGAGAAGCGGGAATCGTAAGTCACCAAACTTCAACTAACTCGCGATAAACACGGGATCAGCAGAAGGAGACCAACGGGTGCAGGACGTGGTGCTGAACTTCCCTTTTCTAGTCTCGTGGAAGACGACTTACGTCACGACGTTCTTGCAGACCGGAAATTCCGACAACGTTGTCCGACCGTGTGTACGCAACACCAACATCGGACAAAATCTGACGGACATGATCCGACGGAACTGGTCCTCGGAAAATCCGACCGTGTGTATGGGGCTTTACACTCATTATGCAGCTCCATCCAATGGATGATTGCCTATAATTGGAAGTCTAACAACCTTCCGTGGCCTCAGGTACTAACTAGAATGGAGACAATTATACTATCGGAGAGGATTTTTCACACTTTGCATGACACAATTCATATTTATGACAAAAAATGGTCATACTGGAATCTACCTTAATCTATACCTAGCATATATAAATTATCCTTTATCTCTTTTGGTCTGGCACCTACTGTCATAAATGTTTACTTATAATCATCATTGCAATGTAACACACATAAGATACCTGTTCCACCATGATGCCTCACTATTTTTACATGTATTGTTTTATTTCATTCCACTGACATATTTATGTTTTGATGTTGATTTATTTTTCTTTGGCTATACTTGTCTATATACAATTGAGCTTCCAAATAAAACTTTTGTAAACAAAAAAAATTAAATATGAAACAGTGTCTTCCATCAGTCTCATCCCTATCACTGTCATCAGAGCTATCGTCCAATGTAGTGCTTTAATCTTTTTCTTGGGAAACATTTGCACAATTTTTGCACTGACATACCAGTAACTCGGTACAAGACAGACTTGCAGACATACAGGAACATCTTTCAGTCTCACATTTTCCTTGCTTCGCAACTGCAGTGGACTACCTGCAACACACATTCAGGGGCAGGATTTCTAGTCATTAAGGTCACTGTTAACTTCCCATCCTCGAGGTGCGATCCATTGCCAATGAGTGATGGGACACACATTATACCTTTCAGAGAAGGTCTCATTATGGCTGCTTGGTAGCTTGCCTTTTTACAGTGTTGGTAATGGGCATCACTTGTCGGAGGCATTGATAGTTCTGGCAAAGCTGACAATGCCATGCAGAATGCTTTGTATCTTGCATCGTTCACATTTTTTGCAGCTGACTGGTCATACAGGTGGCATACATATGTGCAATGTAGTTCAAAGTTAGACTGGGCCAGGTTAAACTGCTACCCAGATTTGTAAATGCAGTCAGGTATACCTTGTTCTCGCAAGCAACAGAAAATGCCTTTCTTTTGCCTTTGCCATAAAAGGCACTTGTAGAATCACAACCTGAAAAGGTATGGATCCCAATAAGTGCCAACACACACTGGTGCCAAGAGCTGATGGCACATTAGCCAAGTCAATGATCCTTGTTTTGTTGCCAACCCCTGTGAAAAAATACTTAAGCAATCACTGCCATATCAGTATCAGATTGATGACTACAGTTTGATGCTTCCG
This sequence comes from Lithobates sylvaticus, assembly GCA_028564925.1. NCBI lineage: Eukaryota > Metazoa > Chordata > Amphibia > Anura > Ranidae > Lithobates > Lithobates sylvaticus. The sequence continues at coordinate 80,512,649 of CM053034.1, read as the reverse complement.
TGCAGCATGTTTTGCATGAAAAAATACCCTGGTGTCACATTTCTCATGATCACATGTCAGAACTTCAATTTCACTAAGAGTTTGTAACTCCTCCATTACAGTCACTCAGTGACTCAGGTCTCCATGTGCTATGTACTAGCTTAAAAGGGTTGTAAACCCGTGTGTTTTTTTGTTTTTTTTTAATAACAAACATGTCATACTTACCTCCACTGTGTAGTTCGTTTTGCACAGAGTGGCCCGATCCACCTCTTCTGGGGTCCCCCCGGCGGCGCCATCAGCTCCTCTTGGCATCGGGAAACCACCTAGAAGAAGCGCTCTCCTTGGGGGTCCCCATGCGGCTTTTACATCCATAGACACAGAATGCCAGACTCGCCCCTTACCTTAATGCACAGGATGCATTAGGGTGAAAAAACACAAGGGTTTACAACCCCTATAAGTCTTTACCCACAGTTGTAAGATCAGCATCTCGCCACAAAACATAGAGGAATTCTGCCAATGCCTCTTTGTTTGTTCCATCTGATAGAAACTTTTCCATTGTGTTGGTGTCTTCTGATCCTGTCCATAAATGTTTACCTGTTGTGTACCACCACCAGCTCTACGTGACCATTCTAGATTTTTAATACTCACTTCAGGATACCGGTCAATCACAAAGTCTATCCATGTACAGTTGTGCTTTAGAGCAAGCTTGACTATGTACTGCAGTATTGTCTTGGCTAGCTCTCCAAAAGTACTTGGTATGGGCCGAATGGCTTGAATGACTGCCATGCCATCGAACAGAATAGCTCCAGCCTGGAACTTTGTCAAGGAAACAGTTTCCACATTAGGTTTCTAATAGATCCAGAAGAGCTGACTTGTTTGAAAGTGAACCATCAGCACTAGCTAAAGGATATGAGACAGTTCCCAAAGAGTAGGACATAATTTCCAGCAGGTCTATCTTTCTACTTGGGGTTTTCTCTTCCTTTTTTCTATATCTTTCTACTTTTACCTGACGAGTAGTCTGGAGAAAAGCTTCTTGTCGGCACGCAGAATCACGTCCTTGCCTGCTGCAGATTTCTTCAGCTGTGACTGTCCCAGAGCTAATACATTCAATGCCATCTTGATGTGTGTCAAAAGGATTCAGCATGGAATCCAGGGTGGAAATTATTCTGGTCACAGCCTTCTCATCAGCATGAATTTGTGCTATCAAGGTCTTTTCGCTTCCTTGTATGAGGACATTTACCTTCCATTGCCTCACATTGTCTTGCTATGGCAAGCCCTTTAACCGGTTGCAGATCAGCCGCCGCAGCTTTACTGCGGCAGGTTGGCTGCACAAAATTACTTTATATTACGTGATCTCGCAGGGTCTGGATAAGCAGGCGCGCGCACACCAGCAAGCTCTGTGAGTTCGATCGCGGGTCCTGCGGACTCTATGCCCACGGGAATACCCACGATCGTCTCATGGAGAGGAAGAACAAGGAAGTGCGAATGTAAACAAGCATTTCCCCGTTCTGCCCTAGTGACAGGACACTGATCATAGCTAACTGTAATCGGGAGCGGTGATCAGTGTCATGTCACACATAGCCCCCCCCCCCCCCCCACAGTTAGAACACATCCCTAGGACACACCTAACCCCTGCAGCGCCCCCTCCTGGTTAACCCCTTCACTGCCAGTCACATTTACACAATCAATCAATGCATTTTTAATCGCACTGATCGCTGTATAAATGTGAATGGTCCCAAAATAGCGCCAAAAGTGTCCAATCTGTTTGTCATAATGTCACAGATTGCCACCATTACTAGTAAAAAAATAAATATTAATAAAAATGCCATAAATCTATCCCCTATTTTGTAGACGCTATAACTTTTGCGCAAACCAATCAATAAACGCTTATTGCGATTTTTTATTTTTTACCAAAAATATGTAGAATACGTATCGGCCTAAACTGAGAAAACATTTTTTTTTATATATATATATATTGTTTGGAGATATTTATAGCAAAAAGTAAAAACTATTGCTTTTTTTTCAAAATTGTCGCTCTTTTTGTTTATAGCGCAAATAATAAAAAATGCAGAGGTGATCACATACAACCAAAAGAAAGCTCTATTTGTGGTGAAAAGAAGGAAGTCATTTTTGTTCGGGAGCCACGTCGCATTAAAGTGACGCAGTGCCGAATCGCAAAAAGGGCTCTGGTCTTTGGCCAGCCAAATCCTCCGGGGCTGAAGTGGTTAATGTTGTGACAATTTTCAGCGATATACTGCAGTTCGGTTCTGTGTTAACCCTGTCCAACCACCCTTTGTCTTGGAATCTCTGTTGCATGTTTGCTCAATGGCCTAGTCACAAGCAATCAATGCAAATCCATGAACACTTCGATGATGGACAGTCCTCTCTCCTTTAGCACTGAGGTCACTTTAGCAAGAAGGATGTGTGAGGGGCAAATTGACCATTTCCAGACAGTATTCAGATAAATACCTAGCATAATTTACACAATTGTACGCAAAAAAACATGGCATCATCAAGCGTACTGTTGACAGGTGAAGCTGCCAGTCCAATTATTACGCTGTTCTCACAAACAGAGGCAGTATCTGTACCATGTCAATATTTGAACTCCAAAAGGCAAATGTTGGGTTTTCTGCACTTCCTCTTTTCACAAACTCTACATATTTGGAACACATTTTGTCAAATTTATAATTTGCACACAAAACATCCATTGTTCTGTCCTGGAATGCACATTTGATCTAATTTATGATATCCATACATTCATCTCTCTCCTCAGGTGGCAAAGAATCTAAGAAGGTGAGAAGACTGATGCATTGCAGACTCTCATACAGAAGTTTGTGTGCCCTCATGCTGTGGTTGTAGTGATGACCATTGATCACTCCATTGATGGATCCTGGGGCAACAAATTCAGACTCAATGGGGGTTATTTACAAAAGGCAAATCCACTTTGCACTGCAAGTGCACTTGAAAGTGCACTGAAAGTGCAGTCGCTCTAAATCTAAGGGGTAGATCTGAAATGAGTGTAAGCTCTGCTGATTTTGTCATCCAATCATGTGCAAGCTAAAATGCTGTTTTTTATTTTCCTTGCATGTCCCCCTCGGATCTACAGTGACTTTACTTCCAAGTACACTTGCAGTGCAAAGTGGATTTTCCTTTAGTAAATAACCCCCAATGAGTCTGTCTTGCAGTCCTGCATCTCCAAACCCTTTTCCTAGAATGCCCAGATAGGACATGCATGTGTGAAATTCACCTAGTCTAATTACTACAGGGCTGTGCATTGTCGGCTTTGCCAGAACTATCCATGCCTCCGACAAGTGACTTCCTTTACCAACACTGTAAAAGGGCAAACCACCAAGAAAACATAATGAGACATTTTATGAAAGGTATAATTTGTGCCCCATCACCCATTGGCAATGAATGGCACCTCGATGGAAGGGAGGTGGAGTGGGAATCCTTCTAGCTCCATGCAGCACCTATCAGGTACTTCACCCACCTCCCTCTCTGACACTCTCTCCTCTTTTAAAGCACATTGCATTCGTCTATTCTCTCCCATTTCGCTAAGAATTGCTGTAATCTACAGGCCCCCTGGACCAGTATTCAGCCTTCCTTGATGACTTTTCTGCCGGGCTACCCTACTTTCTCTCTTCTGAAATCCCCACAATTATTCTCAGTGACTTCAACATCCCTGAGACAAAAAGGAAGTTCTGGACAGCCGCATTCCAGAATATAGCTGTTATTTGTAAAAAGCCCAACAGACACAAGCCACAGCTATGACTAAGCACTGTTAACGCATCAGCTCGTTTGTCCCATTTCTTGCTGTGGCTTGTATCTGTTGGACTTTTTACAAATAAAGGCTATATTCCGGAGTGCGGCTGTCCAGAACGACCTTTTTGCCTCATGTTGCTATATGCTTAGCCGGCACCTGGTGTTCCAGTTCCGAGGAGAGTTCTATATCCACATTTCCACCTGGAGCGGTGATCCCCTTCCCTTCCCCTAGACTTCAACATCCCTGTTAACATTAACACTACTATTACTTCTAAACTTCTCAGTCTAACCTCATCTATAGACCTGAAGCAATGGATACAGGCTCCTACTCACTTCAATGGCAACACCCTTGACCTTGTCTTTTCCTATCTGTGTACTCCGTGCAACCCTTCTAACAATCCTCTCCCACTCTCTGATCATAGACCTTATTAGTTTTGCTCTCTCCCTGTCTTCCACCTCCTCTCTCTCCAACCGCCTAACAGTTACACGTAGAAACCTTCGCCACCTCAACCCTTCTCTACTCTGCTACTGATCACCTCTATGACAAAATCTCACCCCTGTCCTGCCCCAACCTAGCCAATTTCATCTACAATAGCTCACTGTCTTCCTACCTAGACAAGCTTGCCCCCCTCACTACACGCAGAATTAGGCCCCGACTGCTACAACCCTGGCAAACAGACGGCACCAAAAGTCTCCGAAAACATAGCCGCAGTCTTGAGTGTCTGTGGCATAAGACTAAATTCCAGGAAGACTTCACCCAATATAAATCTGCCCTCCTAAAATACTATTCCTGCCTCCACACTGCCAAACATACCTACTTTATCGCACTCATTAACACCTTCTCATCCAGTCCACGTCAACTCTTCCCTACCTTCAACACTCTAACCTGTCTTTCACTGCCTCCACCCTCTAACTCACTCATTTTCCAGGAGATCGACAATCACTTCAAAAATAAGATTGATACAATTCATGAGGAGATCTCCAATGCGCAGAAACCTCCCCTACGCAACACCGGGGCAACTCAGTGTACATCTTGCGGCATGTATGCATTCCTTGATCATCCGATAGAGGTTGAATACTGCTGTGCAAAATGTAAAAACACTGTTTCCCTGGAAGCCCAGGTTCTGAATCTAGGGAAGCAACTGTCAGCACTGAGAAGTCCCTCCATACTAAAGGAGAGCCAGGAATGTACACAGGAGGTGCTGGTAGGGGCCAGCACAGAGGCGGGTGGAGACAAAGAGGTGCAGGCTCTAGGAAAGAGTAGATGGGTGACAGTCAGGAAGGGTAGAGGGGGGAGTGCCAGGGAGGCCCATCCAGGGCTGGAGCATCCCAATAAGTGTACGCTCCATTGAGTGACATTAGTGAGACCAGTCAGGGACCAGCACTCCTGGAGTTGAGGGACTCTCCTAGCTGCCGGGGGAAGAACTCCTCCAGTGAGAGTGGGGGAGAACGCGAAGGGAAAGGAAAGACAGATTCTGGTGGTAGGGGACTCAGTTCTTAGAAGGACTGAGAGGGCAATCTGTAACAAAGACCTGAAGCACCGAACTGTATGTTGTCTACCGGGAGCTCGGGTTCGGCACATCTCGTATCTGGTGGAAAGATTACTGGGAGAGGCTGGGGAAGACCCAGCTGTCATGGTGCATGTTGGCACCAATGACAAAGTCAGAGGCAGATGGAGTGTCCTAAAGAACGATTTTAGGGACTTGAAAGCTAAACTGAGGAAAAGGACCTCCAAGGTATTATTCTCAGGAATACTACTGGTACATTGAGCCACACCAGAAAGGCAGTGGGAGATTAGGGAAGTAAACAAGTGGCTGAGGAGCTGGTGTAGTAAGGAGGGGTTTGGGATCCTGGAGGACTGGGCCAACTTCTCTGTTGATAACCAGTACTATAGAAGGGATGGACTGCACCTAAATGAGGAGGGTGCAGATCAGCTGGGAATGAAGATGGCCAAAAAGTTAGAGGGGTTTTTAAACTAGGCGACGGGGGTGAGGGTCCAGAGGTAGAGATAGTCAGCATGGAACATATTCCAGAGGGTAGTATTGGGACCAAAGCACATGAACCCAAGGTAAGTATAGTAGAAAGTCCTCATTGCTATCTCGGAACACCCAATAAGAGGATAATATGCGACCGGTCTAAACTACGTGGCATGTTCACCAATGCCAGAAGCCTGGCAGACAAGATGGGTGAACTAGTGATACTGTTGTACGAGGAGGATTTGGATTTTGTGGGAATTTCAGAGACCTGGTTCAACATTTCTCAAGATTGGCTGGCAACCATTCAAGGGTATACCTATTATCGCAAGGATAGAGAGGGTAAAAAGGGGGAGGGGTATGCCTATATATCAAGAATAATGTTCAAGTGAATGTGAGGGATGGCATCACTAAGGAAGCTAGGGAGAAGGTGAAATCCTTATGGGTAGAGCTCCAAAGGGATAAAGCTAAGGGGAAAATATTACTGAGAGTATGCTATAGGCCCCCTAAACTGAGGGAGGAAGGGGAGACAGATCTACTATCACAATTTGGATTAGCAGCAAGGATGTGAAGTGTTATCATAATGGGGGATTTTAATTATCCAGACATAGACTGGGCGGAGGGAACCACGCATTCATCTAATGCCGCGTACACACGAAGGGACAATCCCGCGGGATTATCCGCTGGACTGAAGTCCAGCGGATAATCCCCTCGTGTGTGGGCGCCGGCGGACTTTTTGGCGCCAAAGTTTGCCGCCGTTAGTAGGCAAGTCCGCGGGACTTTTGAAATGAACGGACTTGCCGCTCATCGGCAAGTCCGTTCATTTAGCACGTGACTTCAGGTTACGTAGCTAGCGTAGGCAGTTACTGCCGCCGCGCTAGCTCCGTGACCTGGCATGGATTTAAAGGATCCCCCCAAATCCATGTCAGACCCTCATCCGAGCACGCAGCCTGGCAGGCCAGGAAAGGGGTGGGGACGAACGAGCGCCCCCCCCCCCCCTCCTGAGCCGTACCAGGCCGCGTGCCCTCAACATGGGGGGTGCCCTGGGGAAAGGGGGGCCGTGCGGCCCCCCCACCCCAAAGCACCTTGTCCCCATGTTGATGAGGACAAGGGCCTCTTCCCGACAACCCTGGCCGTTGGTTGTCGGGGTCTGCGGGCGGGGGCTTATGTCACATGGTCACATGGTGACGACGACGGCGGCGACGACGAAGAAGGTAGCTGGACTTCCCCCGCTCGGTAAAAGAGCTTGGTAAATGGCGGGGGAGTCCGGCGAGAAGACCCCCAAGACGGAAGAAGACCCCCGGAGCAGTGCAATAAAATATTTTTTCAAAAGTGTGTGTGTTTTTGTACTTTACATTTTACACCTTAGGTGAATGGGTAGGGGTACATCGTACCCCATACTCATTCACATAGGGTGGGGGGTCGGTATCTGGGGGCCCCCTTATTAAAGGGGGCTCCCAGATTCCGATAAGCCCCCGCCCGCAGACCCCGACAACCAACGGCCAGGGTTGTCGGGAAGAGGCCCTTGTCCTCATCAACATGGGGACAAGGTGCTTTGGGGTGGGGGGGCCGCACGGCCCCCCTTTCCCAAGGGCACCCCCCATGTTGAGGGCACGCGGCCTGGTACGGCTCAGGAGGGGGGGGGGCGCTCGTTCGTCCCCACCCCTTTCCTGGCCTGCCAGGCTGCGTGCTCGGATGAGGGTCTGACATGGATTTGGGGGGAACCCCCACGCCGTTTTTTTCGGCGTGGGGAGTCCCTTTAAATCCATGCCAGGTCACGGAGCTAGCGCGCCGGCACTGCCTACGCTAGCTACGTACCTGAAGTTACGTTCGAAATGAACGGACTGCTCCGTGTGTGGGCAAGTCCATTCATTTTCAAAAGTCCCGCAGACTTTTGGCCGGCGGATTATCCGCCGGAGAAGTCCGTGCGTGTGTGGGCAAGTCCACACGCTCGGAAAGTCCAGCGGACCCAGCTGGAAAGTCCCGCGGGATTGTCCGCTGGACTAAGTCCGCCGGCAAAAGTCCGCACGTGTGTACGCGGCATAAGTCTCGCCAGTTCCTAAATGTCTTGCAGGGCAATTTTATGGGTCAGATGATAGACGCACCAACTAGAAATAAAGTGTTACTGGAACTACTGATTACCAACAATACAGACCTGATCACGGATGTGGAAATACGGGGCAATTTAGGTAACAACGATCACAGGTCAATTGGCTTCAGTATAAATCACATAAATAGGAAACATAAGGGGAATACAAAGACACTGAATTTCAAAATAGCCAACTTCCCTAAACTACGAACCTTGCTAGAAGGCATGAATTGTGGGATCAAATCTTAGGAACAAAGAACACAGAGAAAAGATGGGTTTGCTTTAAGAGCATATTAAATAAAGGCATTAGCCAATGCATCCCATTGGGTAATAAATTTAAAAGCGAACAAAAGTCCTAGATGGCTTAACTCCAATGTAAAAATGCATATAAAAGCAAAGTAGAAGGCCTTCAAAAAATACAAGGTTTACCACCCAGGCCCCTCCCACCAGGGCACCTGCTACGCACCATGATAGCCAGGCTATTCAATTATAAGGATAAAGAAATTGTGCTCCGCCAGGCAAGAGAGCGGCGTAATGTTCAATATAATGGGGCCCGCATCTCATTTTATTCTGATTACTCAGCAGAGATACAGAAGCGCAGAGCTAGATTCACTGATGTTAAAAAAAAGGCTGCAACGACTCCGCGCCACATACGCCATGCTGTTTCCGGCGAAACTCCGGATCATGGCAGGCCAGTCTCATTTTTTTGAAGCGGCAGTTGAAGCTTCCTCGTGGCTGGATACCAATGAGCATATCCTCCGACAAGCGGGGAGAGGAGCAGCAGAGGGGGACTGACCTGACATCCCTGAGATTCTGGACACACACACAGAAGTTTAAACATGGTTGGCTGGGAGGCCGCAACCTACTGACACTCCACAAGCGTTGAGAGCAAGTGAATTTACAAAAAAAGTTCAGTGACTTTTCAGTCTTAACTACCCATAAGTTTAACCCAAGCAGAACTTGGAGTTTAGGGTTGAGCTGTTATGAGCAACCCAAAGTTTGTTGTACACACTTGTACCCAGTTTTTTCTATTTGCCTCTACAACCCCCACTTTACCCCCTGCGGGTTAGAGGGCTCTTCCTCAACACATTGGGGGTTTTACCACCCCCCACACAGGAAAAGGGGCGTTTTGATTACTTGTTTTACAGCTTTATTTGTTATTTTTTTGACATGTCACTACCACGGCTGCAGCTCAAGAAAGAACCAGCAAGCACGCAGGAAGGACTGTGATATGAATGGATCCCTCATCCATACCAACATGATCTACCTTACGCATGACTCAGGTACTGGTGTTTTTGTCACACTTGGCGCACCGAAACTATGCACACCCTAAGGCGCCTAGGGTACACAAGATGCCTTATCCTATATTACCCACAATATTACACATAAATGAGTACTGTTTCTTTGCTTTCATGGAACATTAGAGGAGTTCAGAGTCCTCTTAAGCGTACCATGGTTACCACTATTCTTAAGAAATAGTCACCTTGTGCCAGAAACGTCATGCCTGGGTTTCTCCTGGGTAGGCTGGGCATACCATTCCACCCATACCTCCTTTTCCAGGGGAGTGAGTGTGATGGTACTGGATTTTCAAATGTTAGACAAATTGATAGATGATGAAGGGCATTATGTGATATTATATAAACGGTATTTAACCTGTAATAGAATAGTGGAGTAAATAATGGCGCTAAACAAACTTGTGAACAAACAAGCATGTGAATAAAATAATAAACATTTGGTATAAAATGTGCATATGTGTTAAGGCTGGCCGAAGGGCCAGCCTGTATTTGTGGGAGGAGTCGGAGAGACTATTTAAGGCTCCTCCTCTTCTAGGGCCTGGGTCGTCGGCGTTCTAGGTTCTGAGCGGCGGTCGGCTGCAGGATTCATCCCTGGCCAGCATTCATCCCCTCATCACCCCTGGGTTGCTCCAGCTTGTGGGGGCGCCCTGACATCCTTCCGTGCAGCCCATGTTCCAGCGGCGGGGGGTGCATCCTTTCCCCACGCTTCCATCTGGCCAGCGCCACCCTGCCTGTTCTCCCTTGCAGCCATCTCCCCTCAGCTCCAGCGTGCACCGCCCGCCCGCTCTCCTGGCGACCATGCCAGGAGGAGCGGGGGGCGCCCGTCCTTCCGCCGTCCTCCTTCCCCACTCTCCCCACAGCAGGCAGCCCGCCCTCCCTCCCGGGGCCATGCCGGGGGAGCGGGGGGCGTCCGTCCTTCCATGTTCTCCCCCCACAGCCGCCTTCTGTCTATGCGGCGCACATGGCGGGGGGGCGTCCGTCCTTTCCACCCTCCACTTCTCCCCACTGCGTGCGGCATGTCCGCTCTGCCCGGAGCCATGGGGGAGGGGGTGTCCGCTCCTCCCAAGCACTTCCCCAGGGCTCTGTCTGGCCGGGCTGCCGCCCGCCCGCTAGCCTGGGGGGGGGGGTCGGCCGCCCGCCGACTCCTCTCCCCATTTACGGTACACACCGTCTGGTTAGGGGGGGTGGTGGTCGGCCGCTCGCCGACTCCTCTCCCCCTACACGTCCAGTAGGGAGCCGCCAGTTCCTTTCTCCCTGCTGGTCTGTCTGCACTGGGGGATCACTCCTGTTTCTCCCGGTGCAGATGGGGGGGGGGTGTTCCTCTCTCCCCATACAGGTCGTCAGTCCATGGGGGGGGGGTGATGGGTGGCCACCTCCACTCTTCCACAGATGCCAACTCTGCAGCAGTGAGGTGCGCCATGCGGGGGAGGGGGGGGGTCCGTTCTGTCCTTCCATCCACCCCCAGCTCCATCTGACCAGTGTGTGAGACCGCCCGCTTTGCGTTTCTGCCCCTGGATCCATGTCATTGCGTTTCTGCCCCTGGATCCATGTCATTGCGTTTCTGCCCCTGGATCCATGTCATTGCGTTTCTGCCCCTGGATTCATGTCATTGCGTTTCTGCCCCTGGATTCATGTCATTGCGTTTCTGCCTCGGGATTCATGCCATTGCGTTTCTGCCCCTGGATTCATGTCATTGCGTTTCTGCCCCTGGATTCATGTCATTGCGTTTCTGCCCCTGGATTCATGTCATTGCGTTTCTGCCCCTGGATTCATGTCATTGCGTTTCTGCCCCTGGATTCATGTCATTGCGTTTCTGCCCCTGGATTCATGTCATTGCGTCTCTGCCCCTGGATTCTTGTCATTGCGTTTCTGCCTCAACATTCAGCTTCAGCGTTCTGTCATAGCGTTGCTGTCATCACGTTTCTGCCTCAAGCATTTGTCACCACGTTTCTGCCTCAGCATTTCTGTCACACGCTTGCCTCAGCAGCAGTTCTGTCATCACGTTTCTGCCTCACCATTTCCGTCATTTCATTTCCGTCATTTAGTTTCCGTCATTTCATTGCCGCCCTGGCATTTCTGTCATTGTGTTTCAGCCTCAGTGTTTCTCAGCCTCTGCGTTTCTCAGAGGGGCGTTGTTCACCCAGGGCATACTCCGGTAGCAGTTTTGTTTGTTGGTTGTCATGTCTCATCGTATCTGTGTCCATGTTGTATCTGGGTCAGTTAGTTAGGGCTCACACGTCAGGATCTGTCACGTCTACAGATCCATACGGGCTGAGGTTTCGTTTGATAAATTGATTGTTGTCCTCAATCATCTCGCCCGTATACCACACGTCATACGATGCATGTTCATTCACCACACTCATACGACTACCCACCACGGTCCGTGGGTACACCAGCCCTGAGTTCTTTAGTCAATTACCTGTCTCTGCGCTGCAGGTTACTCAGGCTCATACATCACTCACACGAGGAGGGGGGTCCATCGTCAGTTTCATCACGCACAGTGGTCTCGACATTTCTGCTCACGTTTCTCATTCGTAGGTAGGCACAGAGGGGTGTTGTTGTTCTCATGTCTGGTTGTCTGTCATTTCTCCAGGTTGTGTTCTCAGGTTGGGCCGTCTTGGCTGCAGCACGACGTGTTCGTATCAGGTAGGACCAGTGTTTTGTGTCTGGCATGGTTGCTCCATGTTGGCGATGCTCATTGCCATAGCGCCTACCCCATCACATCCATCAGGCATCCAGGTTTTTGCACTCCTGTCAGGGGTATTTTTGCCCTCTCTTTCTCACATCCTCATACCATAGTAGGGGTAGGCCAGGGGTTGGGGGGGGGGGGGCATTTCACTGAGCTACTTCGCTGGTGTCCATGCTTCTCGGCCATCATTTGGCAGGGGTTCCTCGGGCCAGCCCTTGCTTCCTTTTCCCTACGTATCCTCTCATGCACAAGCAGTTAATTCGCATGTCTGGGTTGTCTTGGGCATCAGGCTCATTCCATCCTTCACAGGACGTTCAGGTGGGTTCTGCGTAGCTTCGCAGGTTCTTCAGGGGGTTCCTTTTCATCACCAAGTCAGGAGTCAGTGGGTTCTTCTGTCACAACGGATACTTACCGGTTACTCACTGTTGCCATCCGGGCGCACGTTAGTCTACATGTTGGATCATTACCTTCCCTTCTTCACCTAAATCTTGTGTCTTTTTGCCCTCTTTTCAGGCATACCGACCAGCCAGGCCATGGCACACCTCAGGCCTTGGTTCTTAGGAATATCGCATTTCCCACTTGAAGACTCCGATTACAAGTGTTAAGGCTGGCCGAAGGGCCAGCCTGTATTTGTGGGAGGAGTCGGAGAGACTATTTAAGCCTCCTCCTCTTCTAGGGCCTGGGTCGTCGGCGTTCTAGGTTCCCACCCTCCCATTCCCTCAGCCTTTCATACTTATAGTACTTCTCATTCTTACATCAAGGGTATGCCCTCTTTTCAGGCATACCGACCAGCCAGGCCATGGCACACCTCAGGCCTTGGTTCTTAGGAATATCGCATTTCCCACTTGAAGACTCCGATTACAAATAAGTGTTATCAACACATGATGATGATAGCTAGTAAGCAAAAAATATATCTGTATATATATATATAATACTTGTGTACCATCGGTTTTGAACAATATGTGATATTACTGTGTAAAATATATCAATTAAAATGTATACTTGCAGCCATATACGCGCCACCCCCTTTTAATTCAGAGGTATTAAGGATATTGTTGATGTATCATTTGTGCCACCCCAATGTGCCCCTTAATATTATAGGAGATCTAAACTGTTATATGGATCCAGTTCTGGATAAGCATCCGCCTCCAGTGACTTCCCGCACCAAAGCTCGAAAAGCATTGCGGAATTCATGGAGGAGGTAGGATGGACTGATCCGTGGCGTAGCCATAACCCACTGCAAAAGCAATTCTCCTGTTTTTCCAAAACTCACCTCGCTCTGTCAAGGATTGACATGTGTTTGTGCACACCCCAAACGACACACCTACTGGAGGACATTAGATACCTGGTGAGGGGGGTATCGGATCATTGGTCTCCTTGGTTGCCAGGCTTGTTGCAGACCTACCTAGGGCACCGTGGAAGCTCAATGTGTTTTGGCTCAACCTATAACCCTCTCATGAACGGATAACGGCTGGGATCTCTGGGTTTTGGCAGCGCCACAAGGATCATTCTGATTTAGGGTTAACCTGGGAGATGTTTAAAGCGTTTCTCAGGGGGATCTTGATCACTGAGGTCATGGGTATTAAATCTAAAATGAATGCGATTAAGGAACAGACAGAACAGATGGTAAGCCGGCTAGTGGCAGAGTTTATTGCAGACCCCTCTGATGCAGCTAGGGAAGCGAGGCTGGCTGCACAGGAGGCGGTTGATCGGATCACAGGAGAGGCGGCAGACAGAAAAAGGGTTTTCAATAGACAGGCCTTTTATGAGAAGGCCTCCCAAACATCTCCGTCTATCGGAGCACTACGCACCGAGGGAGGGAGATTGGTAAACACCCCTACGCACATTTTGAAGGAATTGGTAAGGTTCTACGCTGACTTGTATAGGTCCCGGGTGAATTACTCGACCACTGACTTACAGGATATCTGCAGGGAATTGGGCTGCCTGGTTTGTCGTCTTCTCAGCGTACACTCCTGGACTCCCCAATTAAACTTGAGGAATTACAGGAGGCACTTAGCCTCTTCCTAAATTCAAAGGCTCCTGGGGATGATGGTTTTCCCATGGAAGTTTTCAAACAATATGGGGGAATTATCCTGCCGTGTTTGTTAAAGGTCCTTAATTATGCTAGAGAATGGCAGTGCCTGACTGACTCAATGACTAGAGCTAACATTGTACTTATCTTAAAACCGGGTAAAGACCCATTAGACCCGGGCTCATACAGACCGATATCGCTCTTGCAGGGCGGTATCAAAATTCTGGCCAAGGTCTTGGCCCTATGACTTAACAGGGCCATCTCCTCTATTATCCACTCGGACCAGTCAGGATTTATGCCCCAAAAATCCACAGCCATCAACCTCCGTAGACTTTACTTGAATCTCCAGACGCATTTGGAAAACATGGGGATAGGGCCTTACTGTCACTAGATGCTCACAAAGCATTTGACAGTATAGAATGGGAGTACCTTTGGGCTGCCATGGGCAAGTTTGGCTTTGGCGAAGGGTTCCTGTCGTGGGTGAAGCTGCTATACTGCTCACCTAGGGTGGTCATTAGAGAGGCGGGACACATTTCTGTACCAATTACCCTGCATAGGGGCACTCGCCAGGGGTGCCCACTATCCCCACTCCTATTCGCCATCGAGCCCATGGCAGCCTTGATTAGAGCAAACCAGGGAGTGCAAGGATTTCAATATGGAGAGACTCAGGAGAAGCTAATGCTATATGCCGACGACACCATGCTACTTCTAGGGGGCCCAGCTGTCTCCCTAAAGGAAGCCATGGCAGTGATTGGTAAATTTGTAACCTATTCGGGACTTGTCATCAATTGGACCAAATCTTCACTCCTGCTGCTGGATGCAAATCCGGAAAGCAGAGGGCAGATGATACACAAGGTACCAGTGTCTACCGGTTTCAAATTTTTAGTCCAGATCACTTCAGAACCGCGCGATTTTATCTCCCTTAACCTGACCCCACTATTAAATAGAATCCGAGATAGAACCAAAATCTTGTCCCACCTTAGGATGTCCTTGGTGGGAAGGGTTAATCTCATAAAAAATATTTTTATGCCCCAACTCTTTTATATATCTTACACAACACACCAATGGTGATCCCTCCAAAAATGTTCAGAATTATTAATTCCCTTTTCAGGGCCTTCATATGGCTAGATAAACCCCCAAGGGTAAAATTAGAACAATTACAAAAACCCAAGGAAGCGGGAGGCCTTGCCCTCCCTAACCCTTGGGCCTATTATTTGGTGGCTCAGGCGCAACATATAGCCAAGGCTATGCCAGAAGATCCGGGAATGGAGGAAGGAAACAGACAATCTGATCCCATTAGGGTCCTAATATGCTATGTCACTGACCTCAACAACGTACCCACGTGTATGGAGGCCCTGGCATATGCAAAGTCTAATAAATGATTTCCCACATACGTCCTGATGCAAAAAATATGGAACAAACATAGACAGCTACAGGAAGTGTAAAAGGTAAAGCCTGATATGGTCCAGTGGGTACTATGAGGATCTGCTGTCGTTAGATTGTGGCGCACGGTGGAAGAAGCACACCTTAAATGTGGCCCAAAGGTTATCCCAGCTATGCATCGTAATTAAGAGTGCATTATACACCTGACAGATTGTTCAGGATGGGAGTGAGACCGGACTACAACTGCCCCAGGTGTGCGAGAGACCATGGGGACCTAATACATCTGCTCTGGAGGTGCCCCAAACTACATTTTTTTCTGGACAGGGGTTTTGCCACCATTAACAGAGTTTAACAGACCACCATACCCACAGACCCCGAAAACCATGTATACTTGGGATATTAGATGACATTCCCATGGAGGACAATTTTAAACAGACCATAACCAGGGCCCTGTTTCAGGCTCGCAAGCTGATCCTTAGACACTGGAAGGCTGTTGAGCCCCCAACGGAATGGATTGCCCAAATGGGTGACACCATAAGGTTGGAGAAATATATCTTTCAACATAGAGGTCATTCGGGAAAGTTTTATAAACTGTGGGCACCATGGTTGGGTACCCCAGGCCTCTCCCCAGTTGATCTTGTGATGAATAGACTATTGAGGTAAAATGTGGGAAAGTGAGCGATACACTAAAGCCCCATACACACGCTCGGACAATCCGCGGACCAGGTCAGTCGGACTTTGTCCGACGTACTTTGTCCGATGTTGGCGTTGCGTACACACGGTCGGACTACGTTGTCGGAATATCCGGTCCGGAAGAACGTCGTGACGTAAGTCGTCGTCCACGAGATTAGAAAAGGGAAGTTCAGCACCACGTCAGGCACCCGTTGGGCTCCTTCTGCTGATCCCGTGTTTATCGAGAGTTAGTGGAAGTTTGGTGACTTAAGATTCGCGCTTCTCAGTTTTCTGACTCAGATCGTTACTGCTCTTCAGTTTGTGCTTGTCGTGCGTATCTGTTTCTTAGTGCGTGTAGTCAGTTCGCATTTGTTGGTCATTGCGGCCTATATCTTGATATAGGACGCTTTGATTTGCACTGCTTATTGTCTGCTCGTTGCTGGTATTCACTTCGTTCTTTCAGGCCTTGCTGTTTATCGGTGCTTTCTGTTTGTCCGTTCTGACCAGCCGACCTTTTGTGACCTTCTGAGCGATGTTTCCCGTGCGTACTCGTCGCCGAGTTCGTGCTGTACGCGGAATTGGTGTCGGGCTTTTAGCTTTGACCCAAGACCCGTCCATGAACAGAGTGACGAGGAGTATGTGGACCAAGAATTGGTTGCTTCAGCGTGACCAGTTCTCGCACATGCCTTTGCTTCGTGAGATCCGGGAGAATAATCCTGATGATTTCAGGAACTTTCTCAGGATGACGGACCCCGATTTTCACCGTCTTTTGGCTTTGCTGACCCCCTTTATCAGCCGGCAGGATACCTGCATGAGACAAGCCATTACTCCGGAGCAGAGGCTTGTTGCCACGTTGAGGTACTTGGCGACAGGGAGAAGTCTTCAGGATTTGAAGTTCTCTTCAGGTATCTCTCCCCAGGCCCTGGGAATCATTATTCCAGAGACCTGTTCTGCCATCATTCAGGTCCTGCAGGAGGACTATATTAAGGTAACATTTCTACTTTACTATTCCATTCTATGTATGCTCTGTTTGCTAATGACTTGTATTTTTGACCTCCTTCCCTAATTACCATGATTGCAATATGTTCTAATATGCTGTGCCCCTTTTCTCCTTCATGCATTTTTCCCTTCACTTACCTCACCAGCATGCTCTTCTGCCCCAATAGACACCTATGGCCTAGTCACTTAAGCAATGTCTTTTGTCTGCTGCATAGTATTGTTTGCCCCAAAACACCCCCTAAAATATGGACAAATGTTTGCTGTGTGGTTTACTTCATGTAGAGCCCCCTTTTTTTGTTCTTTTGGTGGGGGGGGGGGGGGGCAAACTCATTAGGAACCCCCTCCCCCAACTGCTCTGTCAGATGGTACCAATCCTTTATCTGCTGGCTTTCCCAAGGTCCATACACACTATATACCTACCTCTTTATAGTGCGCATCTTTAGGGATGAATTCAGCAAAGCATGTAGTGCAAGGGACTGCCTCCATACATTCCATTTCCTATTTTTTTGTCTTCTTTCCCTCCTATTAGCTTGCTTGGTAATTTAATAATGTCACACTGTGCCTGCCTTTTTTGGGGGGGGGGGGGGGGGGGGTTGAAATGTTATTTGATCTTTCCTGTGGCCTGCCAATAGTGTTAAGTACAGAGGGTCTGGCCAAACTAGCCCACATTATTGAGCCATTTGCCAATCAATGAAGTGCAGAGGGTTAGCTGTCCACCACCCCCCCCCCAAAACCCCTAGTTATTGCCAATGGCCCATCAGAAGTGGGGGGATTGATGGGGGGGTGAGTAATCTGTGAAGGGGAGCCTCTACTTTTCTGTGCAAATACTTTCCAGCCTCCAATTTTATACAATGCTCTTGTTCCAAGATGTTGATTGTCTAATCTGCTTGCAATGTTTAGGTGCAAAGTGACTAATTTTTTTTTCTTGTTTCACTCCACAGTTCCCTTCCACGCCACAGGAATGGCAGACTGTGGCCTCCCACTTTGCCAGCCGTTGGGACTTTCCTAACTGCGGAGGGGCAATTGATGGGAAACACGTCCGCATCGTCCCACCGCCCAACTCGGGGTCCTACTATTATAATTATAAAGGGTTTAATAGTGTAGTGATGTTGGCGGTGGTGTCGGCAACATACGAGTTTATGTATGTGGACGTGGGGATGAACGGCCGGATATCGGATGGTGGGGCCATTACGCACACGGAGTTCTACTGGCGTCTCCAAAGTGGCAGTCTGTGCTTGCCACCTCCAGAGGAGAATGCCGAAGGACTCCCCTTCGTCTTTGTCGCAGACGAAGCGTTTGCGTTGACTCCCCATGTGATGAGGCCGTTCCCGATGAGGACCCTCACCCCGGACCAGAGGGTCTTCAACTACAGGCTGTCCAGAGCCAGAAGAGTTGTGGAGAACGCTTTTGGCATCCTGGCCAGCCGCTTCCGCCTGTTCCTGACGGCATTTAACTTGGCGGAATACAAACTGAACCACATAGTTCTTGCCTGTTGCATATTGCACAACTTCCTCAAAAGACATAACAGGAACTATGTGGTGCCCGTTGGCCCAGATGTGGAGGGCCCTCCAAATGCCGAACTCACAGCCCTTCGAGTGGCACGTCCAGGCTTGCCCCCTCTAAATGCCCGTGTGGTCCGGGACCAATATATGCAGTACTTTGTGGGTAGGGGGGCCATTGCTCTGCCTGACGATGTGTGAGAGGCATTTTTTAATAAATCTGATATTTTAACCAACCTATGATTTCATGTCATTTCAGTCTTCTTTTTAGCTTATTTTACTTTGACATTTTTTCCCTTTGCCTTCGACAGTGGGAATGCACTTTCTGGGCAAAAGGAGGTAACAGCCTCTTCTTCCCAAAAAGATTATTCTCATGTTGTGTGTTTGCTACCTAATCTTTGGTCTAGAGAAGGTTTGTACTGCATAACTGACACCCAAAATACTCCTTTTCATCACCAGGTCTGACATGTGTGTATTCTCCAAAATGCTGTGCTCCGTGTTTTCGTACAAAGCACTGTGGGTGTCATTTACATAAGTCAAATCCGCTATGCTCTACAAGTGCATTGAAAAAGTTCCCGGGAAAGAAAATTGGAGTGCAAAGTGGATTTGCCTTTAGTAAATAACACCCATTGCCCCCCATATCCTTTTCATTTTACATACATAATGCATTGTGTTTTTTAAATAAGGAAGCCACACATTTAGAAAAATAAAAGTTTACTAGGAAAACATTCCCAAGTGCGTTTACAATCTTCACGCCAAAACTGACAACATCTTGGTTATTTACAACATTGTTTACAAACATTCCGCAATTGGTAAAACCAGGCATGGAGCAAAACAGAACCTAGGAACTTGGAAAGTTCAACTTTGTAAAGTGAAGACAAGATCAGACATGACTATATGTTCAAAGTGTGTTTGATCTTGCCTTCATCACATGGGGGGGTCACCCCCGAAAAGTGGAAATTTGGAACATGCACACAATTTGGGACTGAAAATGGTCATTAGATGGTAAAACACATGCCTAGAAGCTTCAAAAGTGCCATTTTCCATCATGGGGATGAATGGACGTTTTTTGGGGGTGCAACCCCTTCACCACAACCACTTTCGTAGTTCGTAAAGTGTTTGCACCCCCAAAAAAACGTTGCCATTCATCCACCATGGTGGGAGCTAGCACATGTGGACACAATGTGTGCATGTTCCAAATTTCAGACAGTTTTTAAGTTGCAAATGTGTTCTGAAGCTGGCACAAATGTGTGTTAATTACTTGGTGCGTTTTCATATTTTTCCTAAAATATCAATGATGTTCTTCAATTTTTGTTGAACATCATTGATGTTTTGCTTTATGTAATCTAGATCTCTATTGCAGACCATTATCTCTCCGATGAGTACGTGGGCACTCTCTGTGGTAAAGTGCGATTTTTCTTCCACAACATCCACGTCACCTAAAAACCACAAACAAACAAAAATGGGGTGTTGGAAATGAGGCAGCCATACATGGATTAGCTTACCAGTAGCTGTGTTCTCCCACACTCACCTGTTGTGGTGACAATTTCTCCAAGTTCGATGATCTCTCCTTCCTCCTCCTCCTCCTCCTCTGCTTCTGCTCTTTCCCCTTTTTTGGTAGGTGTTGGTTTGGGGGTTTCCTCAGACGGCCCAAGTTTTCGCTCCCCTATGAGAATGTCCAAAAGGAAGATTTAGCAACACAAGCTATTGAGGGCAGAAATAGGAAATGACAAACATTGCTTGAAAGTGACGGACACTATTTTAGTTTGGCCAGTTACAAATGTCAACTACATGAATGAAGTCACTTTGTAAAGGTGCTAAACTGACTAGCTTTTTGGTAGAAGTTTGTGTGATGGAGACCCCCCTCTAGTATCCACTGGAGCACATGTGTGGAAAAGCATAATAAAAAGGGGGTTTGGGTGTCCCAGCACTAGTGCTCTAGAGTCCAGATGGGTAAACAGCTACTGAGTGACCTCTCCTTTACATTGAATAAATTGGCTTTACATTCTTGATGACATTTCTAGTGAGAACAAACTTCCTTTCCCCAAAAAAACACCAAACATCGTATTATAAGTGGCCGAACGATCGAGGTTGCGTACGATCGAATGCACACACACACACACGACCATGACAGTGGCAGAAAGATCGAGGCTGAGTACGATCGAATGCACAGACGAACCTGAAAGTGGCCATTTTGGAATGTACAACTTGGTAAAAATCAAAACACAATGGAGCAGTATGCAAGCAAGAAATCAAACACAAAACACAACTACTTACTTTTTTGAAGAATTCTCTTGATCTTTCTGTACTGATCGGCCTCCCTCAGTTTCAGGTCTGACCAGCGTTTCCTGAGTTGCTCCTTGGATCGTTGTACCCCAAAATTATTGTACAGCCTTCTCACAACTTTAGACATGATCTTGGCCTTGCGGACATTGGGGTTGAGGTAAGGCCCATACTTCCCATCATAGTCGCTCCTCTTTAATATGTCCACCATCTCCAACATTTCTCCAAATGACATATTGGAGGCCTTGAATTTCAGGTTCCGGGATCGGGACGTTTCTGCCTCCGGACTTTCCTCGTCCTCCTCCTCGTTGGTGGGATATTTGTGGCGCACCTGCTGTGTCCCCGCCATGTGCTCTCCCCACTACGCCGTAAAGAGAAGGGGTGGGGAATAGACGAGAAAGATCGTCAGGGGCGGGCGGAGTTTGAAGCATGCGCAGTGTATATAAAACGTCACACGCCTGTGTCGTAGCCACGATCTGGGAGACGAGGGGAGAGAAAAACTCACACGAGACGATCGCTACAAACGAAGGTACAATTTAACGTTGGTACATAACTAGCCTAGACTGATTTGAACTTGAGGCTTCTTTATGGAGAAGATTAGGAGAGTTTAGCCTGACATAATTTATAGGGTTTGGTGTGTTGTTGTGTCTTGCAGAGATTGATATGAAGGGATTCAACGACATGAGTTTTCTCCCCCTCTTCATTGCCAAATACAGGGATTTTCCCATATTGTGGCAGGGTATACACCCACATTACACCAACAAACCAAAGA
This sequence comes from Lithobates sylvaticus, assembly GCA_028564925.1. Taxonomy (NCBI): domain Eukaryota; kingdom Metazoa; phylum Chordata; class Amphibia; order Anura; family Ranidae; genus Lithobates; species Lithobates sylvaticus. The sequence continues at coordinate 80,491,222 of CM053034.1, read as the reverse complement.
GGCACGCAGCCCTGGAGGAACTTGTGGAATTTGTCAAGCCAAGGTTCCCCACGGCAACTGTTGATGATATTAGAAAGAAAATTGGCAGCCTGAGGAGTGCGTATATCAGGGAGAGGAAGAAGGTCGTGAAGTCTGAGGAAACTGCAACTTCAGCAGATGAGGTCTATGTCCCCAAGCTCTGGTACTATCAGAGTCTCCATTTTCTGAAGGACCAGGCTGATGTCACGGAGCCAACCTCAACTCCTCCTTCCACGCTTCCTTGCGCACAGCCCACCCCTGATGAGGCTTCCGAGGAGCAACCTGGGCCTTCCAGTCTGGAAGAGGTGGAGGAGCCCAGCTTGTTCCAGGTATAGTAGTTTTGTTACCATTTATGGGAATAATGAATGATGTTCACTTAATTCAGGATCGCCAATTGCTTAGTTCCTAACGTGTTTGACATATCAACAGACAGTGGTGTGGGAGACATTTGGGGCCAGAATCTAAACTGCTGGGCTGAGAATTGTATGGTTTTCTATTTGTAAACATTTTGCACCAGTCACTAGATGAGAATTGTGTGTGTTTGATGAACAAATAACTGAAACTATGTCCCTTTTTCCTACACAGGAAGACCTCAGCCAGGAGGTGGCTGTGGAAGGTGGCAGTCAGGAGGAGGCAGGGGTTAGTGGCAGCCACCAGCTGGGTAGTGGCAGCCAAGAGGGGGCTAGGCCTCGGAGCCTGACTGACACCCAAACCCCTCCCCTCCGCCCTCCGTACAAAAGGGCGAGAAGGGGGGTTATGCGGCACAGTCAGCGCTCCGGATGATCAGAGAGGCTTCAGACTCCCTACATGCCACACCCGCCGACGAGGAGACCTTTGGCTCGGTGGTTGTCACAAAAATGATGGGTATGGAGGTGGGGCAACGCAACATGTGTGAGGGGCTCATCCTCCATGTCCTAAATAAGGGTAGGGCTGGGGAGATGACCCCACTCACACATGTTTGCCATAGTTACCATGCTCCGCCTCCTCCTCCTCCTCCTCCTCCTTCTGCCACCCCACCAGCACGACAGCCACAGCGTGGAAGGAAGCGTGGAAGGAAGACCTGAGAGTGACGACCTGCAATCAGTCTGGTGTGAGAGAAGATGGAGCCTCTTGTAGTACCAGAGCCTGGGGACCTAGATGGCATCTGCTGCAGTTCCGGATACTTTGGACTTCACGACCAGATTGCACTCCCCTTAATATACGTACTCCTCAGGCCCCCAATTTTCTACGCTTGGACAATGATGGTTGCCGTGGGGGCCAAGACTTTGCAAATTCCCCAAGTTTCACCATGGCTGCGTTCCTCTTTGGTTTGTTGGTGTGACCTAAATAAAGGTTTTTTTGATTTGAAATAATCATTGACTATTGTGTTTTACTTTGCTACAATGACAGTTTTTCTTTGAGTAGGCTGGTACATTTCACTAATCCTAAAGTAGAATTAACAAGGGGCAACAACAACAAACAACCTCCTAGTAAATTTAAGCAAGAAATACAAATGTAAATAATGTGTTTTTGGTAATTTGAGACACACAACCCCCCTCAAAAAAAAAAAAAAAAAAAAAACATTCAAATATGTATTCCCCAAAAAAAAAAAAAAAAAGACAAATCATGGTAAAAAAAATAACAAAGATTCTTTTCCGTTCAGAGTAAAAATAAACATGTAGTGTATAAATGCTGCAAAGTAATAAAGAAGTAAGTTTGTGAGAAGTGCGGGTGAATAGGAGCAGCTAAAAGATGTCATTCTTGTTGCATTGTAAAGAAAAAGAGAATGCGCTGCATTAAAGACATTTTAACATTGCAGCGTGACGAATGTGCTGTGTCGATTAGGAAAGGTAGTTTTACCTGACCGAGCGCTTCCGTCACAGAATTTCTTCTGAGCATGCGTAGCACTTTGTCCGTCGGACAAGCGTACACACGCTCGGATTTGGTGTGATCGGACCGGGTTGACGGGAAATCTTTCCAGCAGGAGATAAGACTTTGTCCGACGGACAAACCGACGAACACTGTCCGATGGTGCATACACACGGTCTGATTTTTCAACAACCTTGTCCGATCGGACCAAATTGATGAAAAAGTCCGACCGTGTGTATGGGGCTTTAGAGGGTGGAAAACACACAACATTTACCGTATGCATATCAAAATATAGTGTGGACATACGAATGAGCAGGTTCCGCAGAAGAAATACCTGAATTGTATAATATGAGACGGTATTGGATGCTAAGAGTAATGTATGAATATACCTCTTGCAAGGGTAATTGAAATGTATGACAGATTCTGTGCCGTAAATGTGATCTGTAAAGTTTTTCTATTTGTTTTGTTTTTTAATAAACATCTTTGATTTAAAAAAAAATAAAAAATACAAGGTTGAGGGATCATCATCAGCATTCAGACTTTATAAAGAATGCAACAAGAAATGTAAGGGTGCAATAAGGACAGCTAAGAAAGAACATGAAAGACACATAGCGGAGGAGAGCAAAAAAAAAAAACCCTGAGAAATTCTTTAAGTATGTAAACAGTAAAAAAGGGAGGACAGACCATATTGGCCCCATAAAGTATGAGGAAGGACATCTGGTTACAAAGGATGGGGAGATGGAGAAGGTTTTGGATTTATTCTTCTCCTCAGTCTTCACAAGGGAATCGGGGGGCTTCAGTAACCAAAACTGCAGTGTTTATGCTCATGACACATCACAGGAAGCACCTCCATCCGAGGGTACTTAGGGAAGTCAGTCAAGTAATTGCCAGACCATTGTTCCTAATTTTTACTGACTGGAATGGTACCAGCTGAATGGAGAAAAGCCAATTTTAGCACCAATATTTAAAAAGGGCCCAAAATACATCCCTGGGAATTACAGACCAGTTATGCCACGTACACACGGTCGGAATTCTCGTCGGCAAAAGCTCTGATGGTTTTCCCTCCGGAATTCCGACGGAATTTCACTCAAACTGCCTTGCCTACACACGGTCACACCAAATTCCGATGGCCAATAACACAGCGGCATACAACACGTTCGACGGCACTATAAAAGGGACGTTTAATGCTTCCGAGCATGCGTCGAATTGTTTCTAAGCATGCATCGGAATTTTGCGTGTCGAAATTGCATATGCACGATCGGAAAATCCGATGGAAAGGTTTTCCATCGGAAAAATTAAGAACAGGTTCTCAATCCAAAATCCGTCGGAAACTCCGACAGAAACAGACCGATGGGCATACACACGGTCGGAAATTCCGATGAAAAGCTCCCATCGGACTGTTTCCATCAGAAATTCCGACCGTGTGTACGCGGCATTAGCCTAACATCAATAGTATATAAACTCTTGGAGGGCATGATAAGGGACTATATACAAGATTTTAGTAATGAGAATGGTATCATTAGCAGTAATCAGCATGGATTCATGAAAAATCGTTCTTGTCAAACCAATCTATTAACCTTCTATGAGGAGGTGAGTTGCCATCTAGATAAAGGAAGGCCCGTAGACGTGGTATATCTGGATTATGTAAAAGCATTTGACACAGTTCCCCATAAACTTTTACTGTACAAAATAAGGTCCCTTGGCAGGGACCAAATGGTGAGTGCATGGATTGAAAACTGGCTACAAGGTCAAGTTCAGAGGTGGTGATAAATGGGGAGTACTCGGAATGGTCAGTAGTGGGGTCCCCCAGGGTTCTGTGCTGGGACCAATTCTGTTTAATTTGTTCATAAACGACCTGGAGGATGGGGTAAACAGTTCAATCTCTGTATTAGCGGACGTTACTAAGCTAAACAGGGCAATAACTTCTCCACAGGATGTGGAAACCTTGCAAAAAGATCTGAACAAATTTATTGGGTGGGCAACTACATGGCAAATGAGGTTCAGTAGAAAATCGTAAAATAATGCATTTGGGTGGCAAAAATATGAGTGCAATCTATACAGTGGGGGGAAAACCTCTGGGAGAATCTAGGATGGAAAAGAACCTGGGGGTCCTAGTAGATGATAAGCTCAGCAATGGCATGCAATGCCAAGCTGCTGCTAACAAAGCAAAATTGGCATGCATTAAAAAGGGGATTAATTCCAGAGATAAAACAATAATTCTTCCGCTCTACAAGACTCTGGTCTGGCCGCACTTAAGAGTATACTGTCCAGTTCTGGGCACCAGTCCTCAGGAAGGATGTACTGGAAATGAAGCGACTACAAAGAAGGGCAACAAAGCTAATAAAGGGTCTGGAGGATATTAGTTATGAAGAAAGGTTGCGAGCACTGAACTTATTCTCTCTGGAGAAGAGACACTTGAGAGGGGATATGATTTCAATCTAAAAATACCATACTGGTGACCCCACAATAGGGATAACACTTTTTGGCGGAAGGGAGTTTAACAAAACACGTGGCCACTCATTAAAATTAGAAGAAAAGAGGTTTAACCTTAAACTACGTAGAGGGTTCTTTGCTGTAAGAGCGGCAAGGATGTGGAATTCCCTTCCACAGGTGATGGTCTCAGTGGGGGGGGCATTGATAGTTTCAAGAAACTATTAGGTAAGCACCTGAATGACCACAACATACAGGGATATACAATGTAATACTGACATAAAATCACACACATAGGTTAGACTTGATAGACCTTTTTCAACCTCACCTACTATGTAACTATGTAACCCCATGTCCACAGATACAACCATTACTTCCCTCATTCAACCCTGCTAGTATTAATGAGGTTGCTAAACTTTTATCTAACACTCATCTAACCACCTGCCCCCTGGATCCTGCTCCCATGCAAATGCTACGCTCAACCCTCTGACTCAATGCTACACTCCGTAACTCACATTTTCAACCTCTCCCTTTCTTTTTTGGCATCTTTCCAAACTCTCTAAAACATGCGCTAGTCACCCCCATACTTAAAAAGCTGTCACTGGACCCCACCAATCTTAACAACCTACGTCCCATCTTCTTACTTGCCTTCTCCTCCAAACTCCTTGAAAGACTGGTCTACAACCGACTGAGCGACCATCTGACCATAAACAAACTTCTTGATCCCCTTCAGTCCGGGTTTCGTCCTCAACACTTCACGGAAACTGCTCTCCTTAAACTCTCAAATTACCTACTAATGGCTAAAACCAGCGGACACTATTCTGTACTACTTCTCCTGGATCTCTCTGCTGCCTTTGACACAGTGGACCACCCCCTCCTCCTCAAACTCCACTCCTTTGGTCTCTGTGACTGTACTCTTTGCTGGTTCTCATCCTACCTATCCCATCGCTCCTTCAGTGTTACTTACAATTCGACTTCCTCCTCTCCTCTTCCTTTTTCCGTTTGGGGTCCCCCAAGGTTCTGTTGTTGGACTTCTCCTTTTCTCAATATACACCACCTCCCTGGGTCAGTTGATTGCCTCCCATGGCTTTCAATATCATCTCTACGCTGATGACACCCAAATCTATCTCTCCACCCCCAGCTCTCTCCATATGTCTCCTCACGCATCACCAACTTATTAGCAGACATATCAGCCTGGATGTCACATCACTTCTTCAAACTCAACCTATCCAAAACTGAGCTCATATTTCCTCCCCCAGGTACCACTTCTCCTGATTTCTCTGTCAATATCAATGGCTCAACTATCAACTTGTCCCCCCCACGCCAAGGTCCTAGGTGTAATACTGGACTCTGAACTAATCTTTCGGCCCCACATCCTATGGCTATCCAAAATTAGCCGCCTCAACCCCTGCAACATCTCCAAGATACGCCCCTTCCTAACCAATGTCATCACTAAGCTTCTAATCCACTCACTGGTCATCTCCCACCTCAACTACTGCAACTCCCTCCTCATTGGCTTATCTCTAAATAGGCTATCCCCACTTCAGTCCATCATGAACGCTGCTGCCAGGCTCATCCACCTCACAAACCACTCAGTGTCTGCTATACCCCTCTGGCAATCCCTCCATTGGCTGCCACTCAGCCAATGAATTAAATTCAAGATACTAACTATAACTTACAAAGCCATCCACAACCTGGCCCCCAGCTACATCGCTAACCTAGTCTAAAAATACCAACCTAATCGTTCTCTTCGCTCCTCCCAAGACCTCCTGCTCTCAAACTCCCTCGTCACCTCATCCCATGCTCACCTTCAGGACTTCTCCAGAGCCTCTCCCATGCTCTGGAATGCTCTACCCCAATATGTCCGATTTTCTCCTACTTTATCCACTTTCACATAATCCCTGAAAACTCATCTCTTCAGAGAAGCCTATCTGGCCCCCACCTAACAACTGTACATTTATCTTCTCCATCAGCACATTTCCCACAGTTATTACCTCTTGTATCTCTTGACATTCCCTCTTAGATTGTAAGCTCTAAGGAGCAGGGCCCTCTGATTCCTACTGTATTAAAGTGTATTGTATTTGTACTGTCTACCCTCAAGTTGTAAAGCGCTGAGTAAACTGTAGGCGCTATATAAATCCTCTATAATAATAACCTTGAGGATGGGAAGTTAACAGTGACCTGGATGACTAGAAATCCTGCTCCTGAAAGTGTGTTGCAGGTAGTGCACTGCAGTTGCAAGCAAGGCAAATGTGAGACTGGAAAGTGTTCCTGTATGTCTGCAAGACTGTCTTGTACCGATTTATGTCGGTGCAAAAATTGTGCAAATGTTTCTCAAGAAAAAAAAAGAAAGAGCTACATTGGACGATAGCTCTGATGACAGTGATAGGGATGTGACTGATGAATTGTCAATTTTTGGCATTATTTGGCATTAAGGGGGACGGGGTTACATTTGGGGAAATTTCAGCCAACTTGGGGCAAAGTGTGCTGCTTTTTTAGCTTTATTTGATTACACTGTGCCTACTGAAAATGTTGATGAATGTATATGTTTAATTTTGCTTGGTGCCAATCTGTGAAGTTGAAGCGTTTTTTTCTACAACTTTTCATGGTCTACATTCACTCTTGAGTATACTAATGCACCAATACCTGCCTCAAATGTTAGTTTAAGTGATATTTTGTGTTGTTAATGTGAATAGAAATAAAGTTACAAGCAAAACCAGCACCATAAGACTTTCATTTTTTTAGGTTCAGAATTACATACATTTATGGATCGTGACAAAAAAAACTGCAGGATATTTTGTGGAGAACTTTTAACATAAAATCTATAGGGGTAGTTATGCAAAAATGCATTTAAAAAGTAGTGCCCAAGTGTGGGAACGAAAATATTTTTTTTCCTAGCTCACCTTAAGGTCTATTTAGAGGCAGGATCATTTACAGACAGAAAAAAAAAACAGTGCCAGTGCATTCAGAAGAGCACCTGATGTGCCTAAACGCATCTTAGCACTCCTAAACGCTAGGCACATTTACTATTTGAGCATTCATTCATTCCAATGGCCAGAATAAATTAAAGAGGAACTGCAGTCTGCTCACATAATTTGTAATAAAGACATTTTGCCATTCTGAAGCTTCCCTCCAACCACTTTGCATATTATTTTATATATACTGTGATTCTGTACTTGCCAAATATGCTGTAGAAATCTCCCTCCACTAAGTCTGGCTGAATCCATTTTAACTGTGGGCAGCTGAAGCTGCTGCCTGTTAACTTCCTAGATTTACACAGTTACACAGAGGCACACCTTCAGCTCTGCAGCTGTCATTGGCCCTCTTATAAATCATCCCCCCTCCCTTTCTGGCAAACTCTCACAAGAGTTAGAGAGAGAGCTATGCATGATGTCATAAGCCTAGGCTAATGACCAGACAAGGAAGAGGAAGTGGGCTGTATAAGGTATTTACTGGCAGAAAAAAATATATTTTATTCAAAGTTAAAACAACAAAGGCAGATGATTTAATAGATGGAAAGATAAACAAATGACCGAAGGTCCACTTTAATATTTTGGCCAGTGGAATGAATGAACACCCAGATGCTTGACACACCTAAACACTTTTTTGGTGTGTTTTTAATGCTGCTTTTGCCTCCTCTGAAGCAAAGGCATCCAGGGGAGTAAACACAATGATCTCCTGTGTGCCAGGGGCCTTTAAATGCAAACAGTGTGTGACGAAACGTCCCTACACTCCGCTTGAGTGCGTTCCTCCCGGTCTGAATATAGGTATCAGATATTCCAACCGCTCACAAGCACAAAACGAGACGACACTTGCTTAGCTGCTCAACATGGACTCCTTCATTCAATTGCAGGGTTAATTAGCACATACAACAATAGGTGAAATACTCTTTAGAATCTGTATCAAGCCAGACTAGACTCATTTACTTTATACAAGACAATAGACAGGTGGCTGGAGTTGATGATATTAGCATTTAACATAGTTTCATAGTTAGTAAGGTTGAATAAAGACACCAGTCCATCCAGTTCAACCTGAGCGAGTGTCTACAACTGTCCCTATCCCTGTATGGACAGAAGCCAATTAACCTACCTGCATGTCTTTGGATTGTGGGAGGAAACCAGAGTACCTGGAGGAAACCCACGCAGGCACAGGGAGAACATGCAAACTCCAGGCAGGTAGTGTCGTGGTTGGGATAGGAACCAGTGACCCTTCTTACTGCTAGGTGAGAGTGCTAACCACTACACCACTGTAACATGTGTGTGTCCCAACAGCAGGAGACAACACACATTATATATACATATATACAGCATTGAATCTGACTAGCACACATTATAGTGGGGTTCTCATTCACCCTGTGTCCCTTAAAATCCAGGGCCCATAATCGGTCGGCAAGAGGCTCGCATTCAGTCCAATAGCCTGTGTCCCGTCTGGGTCTGTCACACAGTGTAAATACTAGAATGGTCTGGTATCTGCCTCTTGCTGAAGTAGGAGAGGAATAAACATCACAAGGAGACAATAAGTTCATGTGTTGACAAGGAGCCTCCTGATAATAGAAAACCGCAGGGGAGATTTACTAAAACTGGACAGTCCAAAATCTGGTGTAGCTCTGCATAGTAACCAATCAGCTTCCAGGTTTTATTGTCCAAGCTTAATTTAAGAAGCTGAAGTTAGAAGCTGATTGGCTGCCATGCACAGCTGCACTAGATTCTGCACTCTCCAATTTTACTAAATCAACCTCAGTGTGACAGAGCTCATCACTGTGCTGATTTTCCTTTCACTGTACAGTCACAGGCTGGGGTGGGTCCAGGACAATCTGGGATCAGAGGAAGTGGGTTAAATTAGGCTGGTCATCAGGCTAAAGACATCTGGTGGCAGAAAAAAAGTACTGTGGAGGAAATCTCAGGACTGAAGGTGAATATTTCAGTAGAATCTTTTTTTCTTTTACTTTGACGTATAATGTTCTATTTATTTTAATCTATGTTCTGCTTTTAATTTTTTTAATGAAAAGTCAGTGCCATTCCCTGACAAAAAGAGTTCCATGTAGTCATATCGTATTGGAAAACCTGGGAATCAGAAAAAACTGAAGCAAAACCGGAGTTGTTACCTACAACAAACAATTTAGGGAATAGTAGAAACTCTAATCAAGTTTGCTTTATAAATTAGAGTGTGCTTTTATTTTTGCACAGTAATAATAGGTTTCCCTAAACTTTTGGAGTCGCATCACAGTGTGGATTTGCAAGATAGAATTCCCATGCAGAACCATAGCTTTTCCTCTATCAATCAGCAGTATCTACAACCGAGTCATAAGAATTATGTGGTGGTGGAGTGGTGTGGGGCAGTGTCTCAAAGTCCAGTGCTGGAGCGTATACTCCAGCACCCTGCTCCAGCTTTATGCAGTGGAGTCATCTCCTGCGGTACTATACAGAGTCTGTATAGTTCAGCAGAGAGGAGTAAGAACGAAAGCATAGCAGTGAGGGATAAAGACAGAAGTGTTGTATTTGTCCATCAATGCTCACCCCATCCTCTGCTGCGCACTATTGCCCCCCCCCCCCCCCCCCGCTGGGCGCTATTGTTCCTCTATTCCCCTTGTCTCTATTGTACTATTGTTTGTTCCCACAGGCACTATTTTCCCCTCTCTACCCTCTGCTGGAAACTATTGCTCTTTCGCTTGGTTAGGCACTATTGGTCCCTGCCACCCCCTGCCTCTGACGGGCACTACTGTTTCCCCCACAACCTTGGATGGGCACTACTTTTTCCCCCTTCAATGGGCATTACTGTTTCCACCCCACCCCTGGCTTGACTCCATCATCCTCCCCACCTGCTCAGCATAACTGTCCGCCCCACCCCATGCTGAGCATGCTTGTGCCCCCAACCCCTGGATCATCAATGCTGTCCCCCACCCAGCACCAATGCCCTCTACCAAATGCATTTTTTTTTCTCTTTTTCCCCCACTAATCACCAACCTCAGATAATATTTTTCCCATGGACATAACACTGGCATTTTTATTCTTTTCACTGACCACCAACAAGCATTTTTTTCCTCTTACTGATCACCAGTACTAGGCATTGTTTCCTCCCGCTACATCAGATATTTTTTCTTTCCCTGGCCACCAATACTGGGCCTTTCTTTCTCCCACTATACCAGGCATTTTTTTCTTTCCCTGGCCACCACTGATCCCAGGGTAATTTCTTCCCAAGGACCACTGATTCCAGGTCATTTTCGCCAACTGTTGACGCCTGGCAGGGGGCAAGTGCGACACAAATGGAGGATAATTTGGCTTCTTTGTTTACTTTATGAGGCTTGTGCATTACATACTTATTGGATTTGGTGCTTGTTTAGGTTGTCACACAGAAGCGTTTAGTTGTACTTTCAGGTCCACCATTAGAAATCATGGGGCCCCACACAATCTACCTGTCCGAGCCCCCTCCCCTCTATGGTAACCCAAAGAAGAAGTGTAGGGGGACATACTTAGTGCGCCATGGAAAGCGGATTTTTCAAAATTGTGCTGACAGTGGGAGGGGCTTAAAACTTGAACCTACTCACAGTGTATATGTCACAATCCCTGCAAAAATATGCTTTTAATTACTGTGAAAAAACAAACATACAAACTTTAAAGTGGTTGTAAACCTGTATTTTCAATTTGTACCTATAGGTAAGTCAATAATAAGGCTTACCTATAGGAACAGTAAATATGTGCGCTGTTTAGGAGATGTTTACTTTGTACTGCACCAATGATATCCGAGCCGGTTCTTCACTAGCGAGTGCCATGATTGGCACTCGCTAGTGAAGAACGTCACGCGACTTCTGCAAGTCACAGAGCCGGAGTCCGCAGGCCCTGGAAGGAAGCGGGGAGAACATGGATGAGCCTGCAGCCGGGACAGTGCGGGCTTCGTTTGCAGGTGAGTGCCACATAATGGGCTAGTATGCAATGTATATACATATGCTTTTCTGCAGACAGCCCACCATGAACGAAAATTTTATTAACATAACTACTTAGCAACAATTAATTGTTGTACAATATAGCAAAAATAGTGCAGGGATCAGGAGCCTGTCAAATACAGCACAGTGTATCAAGTGCAGAAATGTGTAACACACAGAATGCAGGGGACAGGAGTATGTGATGCAAGAAGTTCAGGGGTAAGGAGTGGTAAGGGGTAGTTCAGGGGTAAGGAGTGCAGGTGTCACGTATATGTAATACAGAGTGCAGGAGTCAGGAAAAGATAATCCACAGGCCGGCAGACAGTGTACAATCAAAGATTCCCCCACTCCCCAACCAAAATTTCCCCAGTACAGATCTCTCCCTCAGCAAAATTAACCACATCCCTACCCACCCCAGCCCCCCCCCCCCCCATAGTACAAATCCCCCCCAGTACAGATATCCCTCCCATCCAAAACAAATCTTCACAGCTTTACAGCTCCTGTCCCTTCCTCAAACCCACTCACTAGACCTCAGATACAGTGGCAAATCAGACAGAGAAAATTCTCTCCTCAAGAGACCAGAGTTACAAAATCCCCCCAGTACAGATATCCCTCCCATCCAAAACAAACCTGCACAGCTTTACAGCTCCTGTCCCTTCCTTAAAACCCACTCACTAGACCTCAGATACAGTGGCAAATCAGACAGAGAAAATTCTCTCCTCAAGAGACCAGAGTTACAAAAAATTGCCAGGTGGTCACAGCCTCATGACCCAGGGCATCCTGAAAGAGATGTGGGGCCCATGCTCACATCGCACATGCAACAAAGATTGAAAAAAGAAAAAAAAATATGATATTTGATTTAAAAACAATGGAAAATGTTTTTGACGCATGGTTTAACAAACGTAATGTCATTCAGTTAGCATTTGCAGCTTTTATCACATTTTAGCATGAACAAATCACTAAGCATCCATTTTGAACCATGGGCACTATTTTGCCTAAATTACCAAACAATTGATGGATTACAACCTTGCAGAGCATATAACATTAGCAAAAGGGGAGAATGACCAGCCAAACTGAATTTGTAATCTCCTATTATCTTACAAGTGATGTTAAAGGGGCTCCAACATTCTGCCCTGTAGAACATTTTCTCCTTACCCAAGGCCACCCCACGTTTCCAGCACTTGGAGCTAGACCTTGTGACATGGGTCAATATATGTGATTTAGTCATTATTAGCAAGTAAAACAGCTAGAATTTTATTAATAATATTATTATCATAACATTCCTGTAGCCCAAACGTATTCTTCCATCTGGGTACAAAACTCTCCAAAAATGCATATTTTATTCTGATATTTTTGTGACTTAAAATTGTTTCTGAAGCAAGGCATTTGGTAAAAAACAAAAAAATGCAAAAAACATTGTAAAAGCTGTTGGAGTTGCAGCACACAGAACTAAAGTGTAGTAAGCATTGTTGGATGGTATGAGTATTGAAATAGGGGCTGTGCTGCCCCCAGTAAAGTTACTGAAAGTGGAACAAAATTTCAACAATTAAAAAACAATTAAAAATTGCTACAAGCTGTTTTTGGCAAAATAGACAAATAAAAACTATTTGCCCCATGCTTGCATATACACTTTGTGGCACAGTGTCTCGGCATGTCGAGAATGGGAAAAGAAGCTGTATGTCCGTCTTAAGGCTCCCCTTCCCTAATGGGATCATTGAGGTTTGGAAGTTTCAAGGTTCCCCATTGATATTAAAATCAATGGGTGGCCTATGATAGGTCAGAAGAGGTCACATAAGAACCTTCTGGAAGCTTGGGAAGGTTCAGCTGTGATAGGTGTGGAAAAAGGTCAGCTGACCCTTTGGAAGCTTCTAGAAGCTGAATGAGCCCCTATTTAAAGCGAGAGCTGAAGAGAATTTTTGCCAGTCACCAGAGGATATCAAGGAGCTCCCCACCCACCCCTCCCCCGTCGTGGCCTTTTTATGTGGTAAGTCCTTTTCGTCTAAGAAAAGGGACAGTTATTGAAATGGATTTAATGATTTTTTTACAGCTCAAGCCTTAATGACTGAGCTGGGGTTTTGTTGGTTTTAAAAAAGTTGATAATTTTATAAGATTTGAAAGTGATAAAATATGATGAATTAAATATTAAAAGATATATGTTGTGAAAACCAATAAATAAGGCTGCAGCCATTATCATCCAAATGGTGTCAATTTGGTCTATATTACATGTCTGGAGTTCAATACCGCCTGTGATCCCATATGTGCACATGTAAGGAGTTATATCATCATTGGTACTCCAAGGGTCAAAGAAGAGCATTTGATGACCGAGAAGAAGCGGCGAGGAAGATGGTAGATGACAGAATGTTGACTGGAGCCTGGACTTGTCAATGCTGAGGTTGGGCACTCTTATAGTTAAATGGACACTGCACCTTAGTGTACGTTCATGTATATTATTAGTAACATACAGGATTTATATCTAACAGTGATAAATTAAATGTCTCCTGGATGTGTTTTTATTTAAATTTCTTCTTTTCATTCTTGCTCTCTACCCAGTCTTAAGTTTGTTGTAGTCCATTAAAGCAAAATTAAACCCTCCTATCCTTTACAGCCAAGGAAGCTGCCATCCTAACCTATGTTTGATGTGTAGTTGCCATCAGGGGTCAAGTCCCGGGGAAAAAAGTGTGGGAACTCCCACCCAAGATCCACTCCCCCACCAAAAAAAATGATACGCTCATATGCATATATATTTCACAGAAAATACAGTGACTGCAAATGCGACATGCTACAGGAGATGACCAGACTGCAAATGTTACATACTACAGGAGATGACCAGACTGCATATGTTACATACTACAGGAGATGACCAGACTGCGAATGCGACATACTACAGGAGATGACCAGACTGCGAATGCGACATACTACAGGAGATGACCAGACTGCGAATGCGACATACTACAGGAGATGACCAGACTGCGAATGCGACATACTACAGGAGATGACCAGACTGCGAATGCGACATACTACAGGAGATGACCAGATTGCAAATGTGACATACTACAGGAGATGACCAGACTGCGAATGTGACATACTACAGAAGATGACCAGACTGCGAATGCGACATACTACAGGAGATGACCAGACTGCAAATGTGACATACTACAGGAGATGACCAGACTGCAAATGCGACATACTACAGGAGATGACCAGACTGCAAATGCGACATACTACAGGAGATGACCAGACTGCAAATGCGACATATTACAGAAGATGACCAGACTGCGAATGCGACATACTACAGGAGATGACCAGATTGCAAATGTGACATACTACAGGAGATGACCAGACTGCGAATGTGACATACTACAGAAGATGACCAGACTGCGAATGCGACATACTACAGGAGATGACCAGACTGCAAATGTGACATACTACAGGAGATGACCAGACTGAAAATGTGACATACTACAGGAGATGACCAGACTGTGAATGCGACATACTACAGGAGATGACCAGACTGCGAATGCGACTACAGAAGATGACCAAGTAGCCAGTTTTAAAATGTTAACATTCAGCAATGCACAGCTATACAGCGGGGTTAACAACATTGTCAGGGAGGGTTTAATAACAGTGAGTCTATAGGCAGAAAGACCTACCTGGCCAGCCGGGCTCACCTCCCGCTCTCAGAGGTCCGGAGGTGGAGCTTTACGTGATAGGGGCGGGGCTTATGGCGATATGGGCGTGGCTTATATCGGTAGGGCGGGAATATTCGTAGTCCTGGAGAGGAGATCTCAGTGATCCGAGGCACATATAAACTAAATGGGGCAGGGGCAGGGCTGCTAGAACACCGGCGCCCCGATCCAGCAGGCTGGCCGGCGCCGCCGGGGGCTATATTAGTCCGGGAGGATGGGGGGGGTTTCATGCGGAGGGAGGCTTTTTGCCGCTCCTTCTCCCCTTGGCACCCATGGCACTTGCCATGGCTGCCATACCTTAGCTACACCACTGGCTCTGGCGGCTCTAGTCCTGCAAAGGGAATGGCATTCCTGCTGTGAAAAAAGTGCAGAGACAGCGTTCCCACGCGTTCCCGCAGGACTCGAGCCCTGGTTACCATGGTGCTGCACATGCAATCAGTTCTGACAGTAGCTTGACGATTCGTGGAGAGCTTTTACTGTATAAGCAAATGTAGCAGTTATCATTCATGGCATGCCTTGAATGTAATTGTTTTAGGAGACAATTAGACTAGTGGGTTTAGTTCCACTTTAACCACTTAAGCCCCAGACCATTTTGCTGGCCAAAGACCAGAGCACTTTTTTGTGATTCGGCACTGCGTCGCTTTAACTGACAATTGCGCGGCCATGGGACGTGGCTCCCAAACAAAATTGACATGCTTTTTTTCCCACAAATAGAGCTTTCTTTTGGTGGTATTTGATCACCTCTGCGGTTTAAATTTTTTGCGCTATAAACAAAAATAGAGCTTACTTTTTGCTATAATAAATATCTTTTAAAAATATATGAAAAAACAATTTTTTTCCTCAGTTTAGGACGATACGTATACTTTTTCATATTTTTGGTATAAAATAAAAATCGCAATAAGCGTTTATTGATTGGTTTGCGCAAAAGTTATAGTGTCTACAAAATAGGGGTTCGTTTTATGGCATTTTTATAAATAATTTTTTTTTACTAGTAATGGCGGCGATCTGCAATTTTTTATTGTGACTGCGACATTATGGCGGACACATCGGACAATTTTGTCACATTTTTGGGACCATTGTCATTTTTACAGCGATCGGTGCTATAAAATTGCACTGATTACTGTAAAAATTACACTGGCAGTGAAGGGGCCAGCCGGGCTCACCTCCCGCTCTCAGAGGTCCGGAGGTGGAGCTTTATGTGATAGGGGCGGGGCTTATGGCGATATGGGCGTGGCTTATATCGGTAGGGGCGGGAATATTCGTAGTCATGGAGAGGAGATCTCAGTGCTCCGAGGCACATATAAACTAAATGGGGCAGGGCAGGGCAGAGCAGGGTCCGAGCGTCAGTGGAACTCCCTGCCCCGCCCTGCTGATAGAGCCCCCCTCAGCCTAAGGCAAGCCCAACAGCTGGCTATCTGCTAGAACACCGGCGCCCCGATCCAGCAGGCTGGCCGGCGCCGCCGGGGGCTATATTAGTCCGGGAGGATAGGGGGGGGTTTCATGCGGAGGGAGGCTTTTTGCTGCTCCTTCTCCCCATGGCACCCATGGCACTTGCCATGGCTGCCATACCTTAGCTACGCCACTGGCTCTGGCGGCTCTAGCCCTGCAAAGGGAATGGCGTTCCTGCTGTGAAAAAAGTGCAAAGACAGCATTCCCACGCGTTCCCGCAGGACTCAAGCCCTGGTTACCATGGTGCTGCACATGCAATCAGTTCTGACAGTAGCCATTTTTTGGCTTGACGATTCGTGGAGAGCTTTTACTGTATAAGCAAATGTAGCAGTTATTCATGGCATGCCTTGAATGTAATTGTTTTAGGAGACAATTAGACTAGTGGGTTTAGTTCCACTTTAACCACTTAAGCCCCAGACCATTTTGCTGGCCAAAGACCAGAGCACTTTTTTGTGATTCGGCACTGCGTCGCTTTAACTGACAATTGCGCGGCCGTGGGACGTGGCTCCCAAACAAAATTGACATGCTTTTTTTCCCACAAATAGAGCTTTCTTTTGGTGGTATTTGATCACCTCTGCGGTTTTAATTTTTTGCGCTATAAACAAAAATAGAGCTTACTTTTTGCTATAATAAATATCTTTTAAAAATATATGAAAAAACATTTTTTTTTCCTCAGTTTAGGACGATACGTATACTTCTTCATATTTTTGGTATAAAATAAAAATCGCAATAAGCGTTTATTGATTGGTTTGCGCAAAAGTTATAGTGTCTACAAAATAGGGGTTCGTTTTATGGTATTTTTATAAATAATTTTTTTTTACTAGTAATGGTGGCGATCTGCAATTTTTTTTGTGACTGCGACATTATGGCGGACACATCAGACAATTTTGTCACATTTTTGGGACCATTGTCATTTTTACAGCGATCGGTGCTATAAAATTGCACTGATTACTGTAAAAATTACACTGGCAGTGAAGGGGTTAACCACTAGGGGCTAAGGAGGTGTTAAGTGTGTCCTGGGGAGTGATTCTAACTGTTAGTGGGCATGGCTACGAATGACACTTCACTGATCATAGCTCCCGATCACAGGGAGCTATGATCAGTGACAGTGTCACGAGGCAGAACGGGGAGATGCTTGTTTACATTTACATTTCACATGGCGGCAAATTCAAAGGGACGTACCTGTACGCCCATTTGCCCAGCCATGCTATTCTGCCGACGTATATGTACATGCGGCGGTCGGCAAGTGGTTAATTCAGAAATTAATAATACTCTACCCATCATGCTTTACCTTAGCGCTGATGCTGCTTACTGTTCAAAAAGAAAATTTAAATTTACCAATTGTCCTGAGGAAAATTCCTATATATTTTCACGTAGACCATGCTGAGGTCATAATGGGGGGGGGGGGATTAAATGCAGTATGGAAGAAATTCCCTGCTCAACTTACTGACGAGCCTGCAACCAGAAAGAAAGAACGCACCGGTGAGCTCCGCAACACCAAAAGACCACCGAAAACAACTGTGGTGGATGACCGAAGAATTCTTAACTTGGTGAAGAAAACACCCTTCACAACAGTTGGCCAGATCAAGAACACTCTCCAGAAGGTAGGTGTATGTGTGTCAAAGTCAACAATCAATAGAAGACTTCACCAGAGTGAATACAGAGGGTTCACCACAAGATGTAAACCATTGGTGAGCCTCCAAAACAGGAAGGCCAGATTAGAGTTTGCCAAACAACATCTAAAAAAGCCCTCACAGTTCTGGAACAACACCCTATGGACAGATGAGACCAAGATCAACTTGTACCAGAGTGATAGGAAGAGAAGAGTATGGAGAAGAAAAGGAACTGCTCATGATCCAAAGCATACCCCCTCATCAGTGAAGCATGGTGGTGGTAGTGTCATGGCGTGGGCATGTATGGCTGCCAATGGAACTGGTTCTCTTGTATTTATTGATGATGTGACTGCTAACAAAAGCAGCAGGATGAATTCTGAAGTGTTTCGGGTAATATTATCTGCTCATATTCAGCAAAATGCTTCAGTACTCATTGGACCGCACTTCACAGTGCAGATGGGCAATGACCCGAAGCATACTGCGAAAACAACAAAAGAGTTTTTTTAAGTGGAATGTTATGCAATGGCTAAGACAATCACTTGACCTGAATCCGATTGCGCATGCATTTCACTTGCTGAAGACAAAACTGAAGGGAAAATGCCCCAAGAACAAGCAGGAACTGAAGACAGTTGAACACAGTTGCAGTAGAGGCCTGGCAGAGCATCACCATGGATGAAACCCAGTGTCTGGTGATGTCTATGCATTCCAGACTTTAGGCTGTAATTGACTGCAAAGGATTTGCAGTCAAAGTATTAAAAAGTGAAAGTTTGATGGATGATTGTTATTCTGTCCCATTACTTTTCGTCCCTTAAAAAGTGGGAGGCACATATACAAACTGTTGTAATTCCTACACTGTTCACCTGATTTGAATACCCTCAAATTAAAGCTGAAAGTCTGCAGTTAAAGCACATCTTGTTCGTTTCATTTCAAATCCATTGTGGTGGTGTATAAAGCCAAAAAGATTAGAATTGTGTCGATGTCCCAATATTTATGGACCTGACTGTAGCACCATGACAGCAAAGGTGTCCAGTGTGTCCCTTCACCAATATTCCAACAGTACAAACAAGTGGCCACTGCCCTCACCTAAAACTGGCCTTTGCAGCAAGGAGCACATACAGTATCTCACAAAACGAAATACACCCCTCATTTTTGAAAAATATTTTATTATATCTTTTCATGTGACAACACTGAAGAAATTACACTTTGCTACAATGTAAATTAGTGAGTGTACATCTTGTATAACAGTGTCAATTTGCTGTCCCCTCAAAATAACTCAACACACAGCCATTAATGTCTAAACTGCTGGCAACAAAATTGAGTACACTCCTAAATGAAAATGTCCAAATTGAGCCCAAAGTGTCAATATTTTGTGAGGCCACCATTATTTTCCAGCACTGCCTTAACCCTCTTGGGCATGGAGTTCACTTCACATGTTGCCACTGGAGTCCTCTTCCACTCCTCCATGATGACATCACAGAGCTGGTGGATGTTAGAGACCTTGCACTCCTCCACCTTCCATTTGAGGGTGCCCCACAGATGATCAATAGGGTTTAGGTCTGGAGACATGCTTGGCCAGTCCATCACATTTACCCTCAGCTTCTTTAGCAAGGCAGTGGTCATCTTGGAGGTGTTTGGGGTCGTTACCCTGTTGGAATATTGCCCTGCGGCCCAGTCTCCGAAGGCAGGGGGGATCATGCTCTGCTTCAGTATGTCACAGTACATGTTGGCATTCATGGTTCCCTCAATTTACTGTTGCTCCCCAGTGCCGGCAGCACTCATGCAGCCCCAGACCATGACACTCCTACCATCATGGTTGACTGTAGGCACACTTGTCTTTGTACTCCTCACCTGGTTGCCGCCACACACGCTTGACACCATCTGAATCAAATTAGTTTATCCTGGTCTGATCAAACCACAGGACATGGTTCCAGTAATCCATGTCCTTAGTCTGCTTGTCTTGAGAAAACTGTGGGCTTTCTTGTGCATCATGTTTTGAGGAGGCTTCCTTCTGGGACAGCCATGCAGACCAATTTAATGCAGTTTGCGGCATATGGTCTGAGCACTGACAGGCTGACCTCCCCCCTACCCCTTTGAACCTCTGCAGCAATGCTGGCGGCACTCATACGTCTATTTCCCAAAGACAACCTCTGGCTATGATGCTGAGCACGTGCACTCAACCTCTTTGGTCGACCATGGCGAGGCCTGTTCTGAATGGGACCTGTCTTGTTTAACCGCTGTATGGTCTTGGCCACCGTGCTCAGTTTCAGGGTCTTGGCAATCTTCTTATAGCCTAAACAATCTTTATGTACTACAACAATTCTTTTTTTTTAGATCCTCAGAGAGTTATTTGCCATGAGGTGCCAAGTTGAACTTCCAGTGACCAGTATGAGTGAGAGTTGTTAACACCAAATTTAATACACCTGCTCCCCATAAACACCTGAGACCTTGTAACACTAACGAGTCACATGACATAGGGGAAGGAAAATGGCTAATTGGGCCCAATTTGGACATTTTCACTTAGGGGTGTACTCACTTTTTTTGCCAGCAGTTTTGACATTATTGGCTGTGTGAGTTATTTTGAGGCGACAGAAAATGTACACTGTTATACAAGCTGTACACTCACTACTTTACATTGTAGCAAAGTGCCTTCTCTTCAGTGTTGTCACATGAAAAGAGATAATAAAATATTAACAAAAATATGAGGGGTGTACTCACTTTTGTGAGATACTGTAGAAATTGAGCAGGGAATTTCTTTGGTTTTGTTTTGCATGCAAAGGCCAGTTATAGGTGAGGGCAGTTGCCATTTGTTTTGTTATAATAATAATATCACAAGAATTTTCAGAGATGCATGGCTGTCTGTGACCTGACCTAGGGGTGATTATCATGTATTTACTGTACAGCGACTGTCCTATCTTCACAAACAATTGGACTCGCTTGCACAGATATTTTCCACCAAGTTGGTTGTATTCCTTGTCAAAAGATTTTTATTAAGTTCAAAGTAATAAGCTTAACATACATGTTAATAGATACATGTTAACATAAGGAATGAAGCTCAATAATTACAGAAGTAGGTAAGAATATAAAACATAAAATAAAATATGATAAATAAATAAGGATACTTGAAGTAGAGATTTTAGAACCAATACATTTTATCAAAAGGTATCCCTCTATTTCTACCATGTTAGTTTCCAATGTAACGCGGATGAGATACATCATTAGTAACAATGAGCTTCAAGAATCAATGAGGGGGATGGGAGAGGAAGGAAAGGAAATAGAGAAAGAAAAGGAAGAAGAAAAGAGAGGGGGAAAGAATTTTTACTGGATTGATCCGAGAGCCAGTGTGGGGATTAGTAAGGTTTGAGTTCCATCAAATGTAATTCACTACCATGGCAGGAGTACTGACTTATCAAAGGATGAAGGTGCGAAAAAATTAACCCATGGGCGCCACATATTTTCAAATTTTGGAATTTGATTATGTTCTATGGCAGCCATTTTAGAGTGAATCATGAAGTTGTTCATTCTATGTTTTGACTCAGCTACCACCAAAGAAGGAGATTTCCATGCTTTCGCCAGAGTTTGCTTTGCAGCTGTAAGGACCCGGCAAAAAGCTTAAACTGTATATGTGTCAGGTATACTGGTTTAAGATTAAGTAATGCCGTGGTAGGGTCTGGTTGCATTGGTATTTTGAATAGTTTGGAGGCAATTAAAAATATTTCCTTCCAGAAGGTTTGAGCTATAGGACAGGCCCACCAGATGTGCATTTGCGTACCCAAGTCCGAACAGCCGCGAAAGCAAAGGGCTGAACAGGATGAAGAGTATTTAGCAACTCTGGAAGGTACAAGGTACCATTGGGTCAAGACTTTATAATTGGTTTCAACCGCTAAAACGTTAGGAGAGGATGTTTTGGTAGCCAACTAGATATCTGACCATTCTGTAGCAGTTATTGTACGCCCAAGGTCCTCCTCCCATTTCTGAGCATAAGAAGGTTTGTCCGAGTTGGGTGCAGTTAGTAACTGAGAGTAAAGAGAGGAAATTAGATTCTTGGCATGTGGGTCCTTTTTACATGTGGCTTCAAACTTTGTGAGTTGATCAAGTGGTGTGTCTGTATTTGTATAAGGTGTGAAAAAATTTTTAATCTGAAGGTATCGGAATATTTCCGAGGGAGGTAACCCAAAAGTCTCTTGGAGATCTTGAAAAGGAATAATGTTGGAGGACGTAACGAAGTTATGTAATCTTAAAACATCTAGGGAAGCCCAGACTTTGAATGACTTGGGGAAGACCCATGCTGGGTAAAAAGCTGGATTTTTAAGGAAGGAGAGGAGAGGATTGTGTGGGGATAGTAATTTGTGTTTGGTTTTAAGCCTATCCCAAAGGGATAAAAAGTGTTTAGTAATAGGGTTATGTAGACCAATGCGATCTTTAGGATGAAGCCATAGAAGGTTTTAGACGGATAAGGGATCACACTCAGTTGCTTCTATTGACACCCACAGAGGGGTTTCTTGTGTTGCATGATATTTTGGTAAGCTTGCAATATGGGCCGCTTTGTAATATAACGCAAAGTTGGGAAAACCCAAGCCACCAGAAGGCTTAGGAAGATATAATGTTTGGGAAGGGATTCAAGGTTTGGAAGATCCCCATACAAATGTCGTTACCTTTTCTGAATTAGTCTAAGAAAGTATGCTGGGATTGGGATCGGCAGGACTCTGAACAAATATAGTAATTTAGGTAAAATTGTCATTTTTATAGTATTAATTCTACCTAGCCAAGATAATGGAAGGTGAGACCATTGTTTCATTAAATCAGTCACTCTTCTCAGAGTAGATGGGTAATTGGCTGAAAAGAGATCTGAGATAGAAGCTGTTAGATTGATACCAAGATATGGGATTGTTTTTTTCCGCCCAGGTAAAAGGAAGTGCTGATTTTACCATGTCTTTTTCTCTGTCATTGTTAATCCGGATATATTGGCAAACCTATTAAGGATAGGTAATAGATTGGGACCAGAGACTTGGGGAGATGATAAGAATAGTAAAATATGGTCCACAAACAAGCAGAGTTTGTGATGGAAGCCTCCTAGTTCTATTCCGGTTATTGTTGGGTCTAATCTAATATATTGTGCAAGGGGTTCTATTAAAAGGGCAAATAAAAGTGGGGAAAGTGGACATCCCTGACGTGTGCCTCTTTCTATTTTGAAAGAGTCAGATTTATAGCCTGCATATTTTACATATGCTTGAGGTCTATCATAAAGTGCTGATATCCACTTAATGAAGTGGGGTCCAAAACCCCATTTCTGGAGAGTGTGATACAAATAGGGCCAAGAAACCGAATCAAAAGCTTTCCTGATATCTAGGGAAAGGAAACAAGAGGGAATGCGGCGAGTTTTGGCAATGTGCGCCAAGAGTACTGCTCGACGCACATTGTCACTAGCTTGGCGAGTAGGCATGAAGCCTACCTGGTCACGATGAATAAGGTTACCTATGATTTTGTTGAGGCGGGGTGCCAAAATTTTCACTAGAATTTTAATGTCAAGGTTTAAAAGTGAAATGGGGCGGAAATTTGAGCAGGATGTGCTATCGGAATTTGGTTTTGGGATCATGCAGATTATTGCCATTAACGATTCTTGTCTAAATGAGTATCCTTCTAATATTGTATTGAAAGCTTTGGTTAGGAGTGGAGAAAAGATCTCTGCAAAAGTATGGTAATATATGGCTGAAAAACCATCTGGGCCTGGCCTTTTGTTTTGCTTTAGTTCTTTAATAGTTTTTACTACCTCAACCTCTGAAATAGGTTCTTCAAGAAGAGAATTTTGGGTCTGGGTTAGTTCAGGGAGCTTTAAATGAGAGTAAAAGACATCGGCTTCAGAAGGATTAAATTCTGTTGTTTCCGAATATAGGGAAGCTAGATGGGATCTAAATTTGTGTACTATTTTAACCGGATTACAGGTATAATTATTCTTCGACAATTGGAGTCGGATAGGGTTAGGTTGTTTATGCCTAGAATTAAGAGCACGCACCAACATGGTGTCTGGTTTGTTAGATTTCATAAAAAAGGCGTGTCTAGAACGTCGCAGGGACTTATCCGCGTTTTCTGTGAGAAAGAGATCATATTCTAACCGGGCCTTTTATAATCTAGTTTTTGTGGTCGAAGAGGGATTATCTTGGAAATTTACATAGGCAGTGTTATATTATAAGTCCAATTTGCGTTCGAGAATTTTTCGCTCACGTTTAAACATTGCAGATTGGCGTTGAAATATTCCGCGTAGTACTGGCTTATGTGCTTCTCAGAGAGTCAGTGTAGAAATTTCAGGGGAGGTATTATGTGTTAGATATTCTTTTAAGGCTTGGTCAAATATAAGGCAATGAGATGGGTTTTTTAGCAAAATATCAGGGAGGTACCATGATGAGTCGTGTGATTTAGGTATAGTAGATGCTATGGTAGTGTATACTGTGTTATGGTCTGACCAAGGGATGGGTATAATGTTTGATGAAAGGATCTCTGGTAACATACCAACAGTTAGGAGTATATGGTCGATTCGGGAAAAGGTTTTATGGGGATGCGAGTAGTAAGTATATTTCCTTTTTGCTGGGTTATGTTCTCTCCAAGAATCAACTAAGTTATATCTCGAGAGAAGTTGTGAGAAAGATTGCTTGGTTGGGCTTCTCGGTGGAGAGTATGGGGATTTATCTAGAAATGGGAGGAGGACCTGGTTTGAATCTCCGCACACAATCGTTGTACTCATCCTGTGAGTGGATACTACTTGTAGAAGGTGAGATAGAAAGGATGTAGGCTGTTTGTTTGGGGCGTAATAGGACACAACTGTAACTGCCGTATCCATAATATGTCCTGTGAGAATAATATATCTCCCTTCGGGATCTTTGATTTCTGATTTGAGTATAAATGGGGTAGAGCGGTGAAAAGCTATAAGGGTTCCACGTTTCTTAGTGGTAGCTGAGGCCGTGAAAATTTGTGGATAAGAGGAGCTCATATATTTGGGTGTGGAGTCTACTGTAAAGTAGGTTTCCTGTAGGCACAAGTTGGTTGTATTCCATTCTTCTGTAATTTTCCAGAGCAGGCTGGCTCTGATTCTTCATACCTCAGAGATGACTATACCAGATTAGAATGACCTTTTCTAAAATTATCAGCCTCAGCTGAGACATAGCATGACTTTTGTAAACAAAATTAGAAATAAAACTATGCTGTTATGATTACACATACCCCAAAACTCCCTGAGCTGAATTATTGCCAGTTTAAAAATGTATTCTTGTATGTTTCTAGTTTTCACGAAATGGATGTTAAATCATTACACCAAATTTTTACTTTAAAAAGAAAAACAAAAATAGGATTTTTTCGTCATACTTACCTCTAAAATCCTTTTCTTTGAGTACATCATGCTAATATTCATTACCTGCTGGTTATACTTCATCCCCAGGTGAATGGACACTGGTAGACCAAAGAGTGATCCCCTATATAACCCATCCCACACAGGAAGTACTTCAGCTTTGTAGCAAGCACTGAATCCTCAAAAAGAGGGGAGGGACCTCTGTGTCCCATGATGTAGTCAAAGAAAAAGATTTTACAGGTATGACAAAAAAAATCCTATTTTCTTTTTCATACATCATGGGATACAGAGTTAGGCTAATATTCATTACCTGCTGGGACGTCCCAGAGCAACAACCCTGAGGGGAGGGAGACACCCTGCCAAACAATAGCCATCAGACCTTATACGGCAGCCCACAGTACACTGTGGTCCTGAAAGCCGAATCCTCGGCTGCTCGAACATCCACTTGATAACATTTTGTGACCGTATGCACTGAAGACCAGGTAGCAGCCTTACAAATCTGAGCCACAGATACCTGGTGGTGAAAAGTCCATGACCAAGTACGACATAGCTACATCTCAGTGCTGCCCAGCTGTACGCTCCCACCCTTACCTTACCCAGTAATGGAGACCACACCGTGCTGGAGTGTAAATATGCCGTAGCAGCTCCTTTATTAAATAACAAAATATATATATATAAATAACTTTATAAATAACTTTTATAACCAATAAACAACAAATAAACAACAAATAAACAACATCAAGAAAAACGTGACGTAGGCCTATAGTAGTACATTACCCCCCCCCCCCCCCCACCCAAATTACCATAATAAACAGCTCGTGCACTGCGGTCAACTCAACTGTAACTAGGCCTCAAGCTGACATACTAGCTCAGAGACAAAACTATTCCCGCAGTGCAGTCATCCACTATATACCCTACATCACTTATAGGGAATATACCAAACGGGCCCATATCTCCAATGGGTCCCGCATCAAGTTTCCTGTGGGGAGGGGGTTTCTTCTCTATGCCTACGTCACACAACATCCGCCAATGCTACGACGTCCGGTGTACCTGTAAACAAATTATTAGTACCTGTAAAGCATTAAACAAGGGAGGGCGGGCGGGAACTT
This sequence comes from Lithobates sylvaticus, assembly GCA_028564925.1. Taxonomy (NCBI): domain Eukaryota; kingdom Metazoa; phylum Chordata; class Amphibia; order Anura; family Ranidae; genus Lithobates; species Lithobates sylvaticus. The sequence goes on along the minus strand of CM053034.1, from coordinate 80,464,814 downwards.
TTCTCCTAACAGACTGAACTCCGGGGAGGATTGTTCCTCCCTTTCCTGTTGCCCAGCTCCACCCCCCTCTAACCCTTAAACGGCCATGCACTTTAAAGGCAAGTGGACTTTTGTCATGTCAGCCCTGCGCTGATCACTACGTTCAAAGCTGCGGGCTGTTCTGGAGGTTCCTACACCCCAGGTAGAATGAGCTCTCACCCTAAAGGGAGGATCTTTACATTTCAGACCATAGGCCTGAATGACCAATTGACGGACCCAATTGGCAATGCAAGCTTTGGAAGCTGCCTGCCCCTTCTTGGGTCCTTTTGGTAAAACAAAAAAGGAGTCTGATCCTCGGATCTCCACAGATCTAGACAAATAAACCTTGACTGCCCAGACAATGTCCAAAGAATGTAGTCATCTCTCTTCCACCGAACGAGACTGAGAGAAAAGAGAAAGAGAAAAGAGTCCTGATTTAACCACTTGCCGACCGCCGCTCGACGATGTACGTCGACAGAATGGTACAGGCAGGCATATGGGCGTACAGGTACGTCCCTACCTGCCCACGGGTGGGGGGCCCCCTGGTGCCTGCAGCAGTCTGCATCATTGCGGGAGCGATCGGAGATGAGGGGGAGGCCACTCATTCGTGGCCACCCCTTGTGATCGCTCCCGGCCAATCAAACACTTCCTCTAGCCCTGTCATGTAAACAGTGCTAGAGGAAGTGATGTCATCCCTAACTGCCGCTGGTGGGGGGCCCCCGCCTGTAAATGTCCGGGTCATTGCTAGAGGGATCGGAGAGGAGGGGGGGGCACTCATTTGTGGCCACCCCCTCGTGTCACCAGTGTCACTAAGCAATCGTTTTTTTTGACCGCTGTATTAGTGTCACAGGTGACGCTAGTTAGGGAGGTAGGTATTTAGGTTTGCCGCATCGTTTTATAGCATCAGGGACCCCCCATATACTACCTACTAAAGGTTTTGACCCCCTGATTGCCCCCTAGTTAACCCTTTCACCAGTGATCATCATATAACTGTTATGGGTGACGCTGGTCAGTTAGTTTACTTTTTATAGTTTCAGGGCACCCGCCGTTTATTACCTAATAAAGGTTTAACCCCCTGATCGCCCGGCGGGTGATATAAGTAAGGTTTTAGAGTCAAATAGGGTTAGTGCCAGTACCGCTAACACCCACGCACGCAGCATACACCTCCCTTAGTGGTATAGTATCTGAACAGATCGATATCTGATCTGATCAGATCTATACTAGCGTCCCCAGCAGTTTAGGGTTCCTAAAAATGCAGTGTTAGCGGGATCAGCCCAGATACCTGCTAGCACCTGCGTTTAGCCCCTCCGCCCAGCCCAGCCCACCCAAGTGCAGTATTGATCGATCACTGTCACTTACAAAACACTAAGCACACATAACTGCAGCGTTCGCAGAGTCAGGCCTGATCCCTGCGATCGCTAACAGTTTTTTTGGTAGCGTTTTGATTCAGTCGCTAACAGCCTAGGAGCTTTTTTTCCTGTGAGTCTCACTAGTGTACTACTAAATTTAGAGCCCAAAATGGCAAATCGAAAGTACACTAGTGAACAGGCCTACACGTTTCTGAGCATGACAGATAGTGAAGAGGAGGTCACTCATCTGTCAGAATCAGGCTCAGAATGCGATCCTGTAGACGACAGCGGCTCCATGACAGATAGCACTGACGGCGGAGTTGTGGTCCCTGCTAAGGTCAGGCGTACCAGACCCCAAACTCCTTCTTCTGTTGTTGAGGTGCAAGAACCGCAGGTCGCTCCTAGGAAGCAGAGACGTACTAGAGCCGCTATTCCTTCTGGTGAACTGGCAAGCACCAGCGGCCTAGTACACCCTGGACGTACATCCAGCACTGCAGTATCACGTGGTGACGTGGCGAGTCCCATAAGTGCAGTTCAAGCTGGCAAGGTGGCAAGCACAAGTAGTGTCCCGATGCCACCAAGAAGAAGACAAAGACAGGCCCGTCGTGCCCATAGTGCCCTTCCTGCTGCATTCGCCAATCCTGATTGGGTGCCCACTACTTCTGCAGCACCCGTACTTCCCCCATTCACTGGCCAACCAGGCATTCAGGTGGAAACTCTCTATAGATCTATTGTGGACCAAAGAAATTTGTACGCTGGTCAATACATCCCTGCTAATCCCCAGTCCTCCCTTGCCAGAGATTGGAGACCAATTACGGTCCCCGAATTTAAGCTCTTTCTGGGCCTTTCCCTTAACATGGGCGTAGTTAAAATGGGTACGTTGCGTTCATATTGGCCCACTGAGCCAATGTACCATATGCCGGTGTTCTCTGCTTCAAGGTCCAGGGCACGATACAAGATGATTTTGCGGTTCATGCACTTCAACGACAATGAACTCTGTCGTCCTCGTGGAGACCCTGCATACACTCGGCTCTACAAAATTTGGCTCCTCATAAACCATTTCAACCAACGTTTTGCAGACTTGTTTACTCCCGATCAAGTTGTCTGCGTTGATGAGTCCCTGATTAAGGTTTCTGGCCACTTGTCATTCAAACAGTACCTTCCCAGCAAGCATGCCAGATACAGGGTCAAGATGTATAAACTCTGTGACAGGGTCACAGGCTATACATGTAGTTTTATGGTTTATGAGGGCAAAGATAGCCACGTAGAGCCGACAAACTGCCCTGACTACATAGGGAGCGCTGGCAAGATTATGTGAGACTTGGTGTCACCCTTATTCGGAAAGGGGTACCACTTGTACGTGGACAATTATTTCACGAGCATGCCACTGTTTAGTCATTTGTTTGATCAGCAGATTGGAGCCTGTGGCACCGTGCGACCTAATCGCCGGGGCTTTCCCCAGCAGCTTGTAGATTCCCGTCTTAGGCTGGGGGAGAGAGCCTGCTTGAAGTATAATAACTTGTTCGCTATGAAGTGGAGGGATAATAAGAATGTTTTCTTTCTCACCTCCCTTCATGCAGACACGATGGTCCAAATTACTACGGCGACTGGTGTTGTGACGAAACCCCTCTGTGTCCACGAATATAACCAAAATATGGGAGGGGTGAACCTCAATGACCAGTTGTTGGCGCCGTACCTAGTTGCCCGTAAGGCTAGACGCTGGTACAAAAAAGTGTCTATTTATTTATTTCAATTGGCTTTTCTGAACGCTCATGTGCTATACGGAGCTTCAGGACGTACTGGATCCTTCCTTAAATTCCAGGAAGAGGTCATCGGTGCCCTTCTGCATCCAGTCGGTGCTCCACCTCACCTTCCGCAACCAAATGCAGTAAGCCGGCTGCATGAGCGGCATTATCTTTATGCCCTCCCGTGTACCCCTACCCGACGAGCCCCCCAAAGAAAATGTTGTGTCTGCAGAAAGCGCGGATATAGGCGTGACACCCGCTATTATTGCCCCCGCTGTCCTGACAATCCTGGTCTTTGCATTGGTGAATGTTTTAAAAGGCTACCATTCACTAGTTGAGTATTAGCGTACGGTACAGCATTGCACAGACTAGGCACACGTTCACAGGGTCTCAAGAATGCCATCACATTTTGAGACCAAAACTGCTGGAACCGTTACAACAGTTACATTAGAACTGTTACAGTTACAAAAAAAAAAGTGTAAAAAAAAATAAAATAGTTGTCGTTTTATTGTTCTCTTTCTCTCTATTCTATCTCTATTTTACTGTATTCTCTTCTGCAATGTTTTATTGTTAACAATTTTTTTGTTTTCAGGTATGCCATTCAGTTGCAGCGCAGATTTATCTATCTTGACAGCAACAGCGTTTGCTCCCACGATACATAAAGCCATGACTCCAACGCTGTAGGAGGTGATTTCACCACCACAGTTAAAAAAAAAAGAGCATATATGCCGAAGCATGGGGGCAGCAGGGGCGGAGGAGCGATTGGCTCCTAATGCCGTGTACATACGGTCGAAATTCCGACGGAGGCTTGCCCATGGAAAAGTCAGACCGTGTGTACGCGGCATAACTTTTTTGCGGGAGGATGCCCCCATGCTTCGGCATATATATATTTTAGGCACAGGTTGCGTTTTATTTTTTACTATGTTTTGTTTGTATTTGCTTTGCAGGTATGGTAAGTCTTACTGTTATACTGTAATGTTACTTTGTTTAATTGTTAACCATAATTTGCTTAGCAGGTACGCCATTCAGCTGCAGCGTGGATTTATTTATCTTGACAGCAACAGCGTTTGCTCCCACGATACATAAAGCCATGACTCCGGTGCTGTCGGAGGTGATTTCACCACCACAGTTAAAAAAAAGAGCATATATGCCGAAGCATGGGGACAGCTGGGGTGGAGGAGCGATTTGCTCCTACCTTTTGCGGGAGGATGCCCCCATGCTTCGGCATATATATATATATTTTAGGCACAGGTTGCGTTAAAAAATGTTTTATTTTTTACTATGTTTTTTTTGTATTTGCTTTGCAAGTATGGTAAATCTTACTGTTATACTGTAATGTTACTTTGTTTTATTGTTAACCATAATTTGCTTAGCAGGTATGCCATTCAGCTGCAGCACGGATTTATTTATCGTGACAGCAACAGCGTTTGCTCCCACGATACATAAATCCGTGACTCCAGCGCTGTTGGAGGTGATTTCATTACCACAGTTAAAAACAAAATGGTGCATGTATGCCCATCATTAGAAGTGGGTGGATGAAGGGAGGTATTCTAATGGTGGGCATACCCACTGATCAATCTCTTTTTTTCGTTCAGCCCACAGGCTGCATGAAAAAAAAGATTACAATATATGCCAAACAAGGACCAGCAACGTACTGGTATGTTGCTGGACTTTGAGTGGTTATATCAGAATGATGCCGGCGGGTTTAGGTATTATCTTGGTATCATTCTTTTCAGCCAGCGATCGGCTTTCATGTAAAAGCAATCCTAGTGGCTAATTAGCCTCTAGACTGCTTTTACAAGCAGTGGGAGGGAATGCCCCCCACCGTCTTCCATGCTTTTCTCTGGCTCTCCTGTCCCAACAGGGAACCTGAGAATGCAGCCGGTGGTTCTGCCAGCTGACCATAGAGCTAATCAGAGACCAGAATGGCTCCAATCATCTCTATGGCCTAAGAAACCGGAAGCTACGAGCATTTCATGACTTCGATTTCGCTGGATATAAACAGCGCCATTGGGAAATTGGGAAAGTATTTTATCACACCGATCTTGGTGTGGTCAGATGCTTTGAGGGCAGAGGACAGATCTAGGGTCTAATGGACCCCAATTTTTTTCAAAAAAGAGTACCTGTCACTACCTATTGCTATCATAGGGATATTTACATTCCCTGAGATAACAATAAAAATGATAAAAAATATATATAAATGAAAGGAACAGTTTAAAAATAAAATAAAAAAGCAAAATAAATAATAATAAAAAAAAAAAGCACCCCTGTCCCCCCTGCTCTCGCGCAAAGGCGAACGCAAGCGTCGGTCTGGCGTCATATGTAAACAGCAATTGCACCATGCATGTGAGGTATCACTGCGAAGGTCAGATCGAGGGCAGTAATTTTAGCAGTAGACCTCCTCCGTAAATCTAAAGTGGTAACCTGTAAAGGCGTTTAAATGCTTTTAAAAATGTATGTAGTTTGTCACGGCTGCACGTTTCTGCGCAATTTTAAAGCATGTGGTGTTTGGTATCCATGTACTCAGCCTAAGATCTTCTTTTTTATTTCATCAAATATTTTGGCAAGATGGTGTGTTTTAGTGCATTAAAATTTAAAAAAGTGTGTTTTTTCCCCAAAAAATGCGTTTGAAAAATCGCTGCGCAAATACTGAGTGAAAAAAAAAAAATGAAACACCCACCATTTTAATCTGTAGGGCCTTTGCTTTAAAAAAAAATATATATTGTTTGGGGGTTCAACGTAATTTTCTTGCAAAAAAAATGATGTTTTCATGTAAACAAAAAGTGTCAGAAAGGGCTTTGTCTTCAAGTGGTTAGAAGAGTGGGTTATGTGTGACATAAGCGTCTAAATGTTGTGCATAAAATACCAGGACAGTTCAAAACCCCCCAAATGACCCCATTTTGGAAAGTAGACACCCCAAGCTATTTGCTGAGAGGCATGTCGAGTCCATAGAATATTTTATATTTTGACACAAGTTGCGGGAAAAATAATAATTTTTTTTTTATTTATTTTTTTGCACAAAGTTGTCACTAAATGATATATTGCTCAAACATGCCATGGGCGTATGTGGAATTAAACCCCAAAATACATTCTGCTGCTTCTCCTGAGTAAGGGGATACCACATGCGTGAGACTTTTTGGGAGCCTAGCCACGTACGGGACCCCAAAAACCAAGCACCACCTTCAGGATTTCGAAGGGTGTAAATTTTTGAATTCACTCCTCACTGCCTATAACAGTTTCAGAGGCCATGGAATGCCCAGATGGCACAAAATACCCCCAAATGACCCCATTTTGGAAAGTAGACACTCCAAGATATTTGCTGAGAGGTATGGTGAGTATTTTGCAGATCTCGCGTTTTGAAAATTGAAAAATGAAAAAAACAATTTTTCTTTTCTTTCTTCATTTTCAAAAACAAATGAGAGCTGCATAATACTCACCATGCCTCTCAGAAAATAGCTTAGGGTGTCTACTTTCCAAAATGGGGTCATTTGGGGGGATTTTGTGCCATCTGGGCATTCCATGGCCTCCGAAACTGTGATAGGCAGTGATAGGTAGTGAGGAGTGAATTCAAAAATTTACACCTATTTATACTTCGAAATCCTGAAGGCGGTGCTTGGTTTTTGGGGTCCCGTACACGGCTAGGCTCTCAAAAAGTCTCACACATGTGGTATCCCCGTACTCAGGAGAAGCAGCAGAATGTATTTTGGGGTGTAATTCCACATATGCCTATGGCATCTTTGAGCAATATATCATTTAGTGACAACTTTGTGAAAAAAAAAAAAAAAGTTTGTAATTTTCCCGCAACTTGTGGCAAAATATAAAATATTCCATGGACTCAACATGCCTCTCATCAAATAGCTTGGGGTGTCTACTTTCCAAAATGTGGTCATTTGGGGGGGTTTTGTGCCATATTGGCATTTTATGGCCTTCAAAACTGTGATAGGTAGTGATAGGTAGTGAGGAGTGAAATCAAAAATTTACGCCCTTAGAAATCCTGAAGGCGGTGCTTGGTTTTCGAGGTCCCATACACGGATAGGCTCCCAAAAAGTCCCACACATGTAGTATCCCCGTACTCAGGAGAAGCAGCAAAATTTATTTTGGGGTGTAATTCCACATATGCCCATGGCATGTGTGAGAAATATATCATTTAGTGACAACTTTTTGTAAACATTTTTTTTTTGTCATTATTCAATCACTTGGGACAAAAAAATAAATTATTCCATGGACTCAACATGCCTCTCATCAAATAGCTGCTCTGCCATTTTAGCACCTCAGGAAATGAGATAGGCAGTCATAAACTAAAAGCTGCGTAAATTCCCGAAAATGTACCCTAGTTTGTAAACGCTATAACTTTTGCGCAAACCAATAAATATACGCTTATTGACATTTTTTTTACCAAAGACATGTGGCTGAATACATTTTGGCTTAAAAGTATGACTAAAATTGAGTTTATTGGATTTTTCTTATAACAAAAAGTAGAAAATATCATTTTTTTTTTTCAAAATTTTCTGTCTTTTTCCGTTTTATAGCGCAAAAAAAAAAAAAAATCGCAGAGGCAATGAAATACCATCAAAAGAAAGCTCTATTTGTGGGAAGAAAAGGACGCAAATTTCGTTTGGGTACAACATTGCATGATCGCGTAATTACCAGTTAAACCAGTGCAGTGCAAAATTTTAAAAAGTCCTCTGGTCTTAAGGCTGCAAAATAGTTCGGTCTGAAAGTGGTTAAATGAAAGGCCAACACCACTTTTGGCAAAAAGGATGGGACAGGTCGTAACACGACCCTGTCATGGTGAAGGATCAAGTATGGTTCCCTGCATGAAAGGGCTACCAACTCAGACACCCTTCTAGCCGAGATGATGGACATCAGGAAGGCTAGCTTGCGTGACAGCAAGTCTAATGGAATTTCCTTGATAGGCTCAAATGGTTGTTTCTGTAATACAGACAGCACCAAGTTCAAGCCCCAAGGACATATAGGTGACCTAAAGGGGGGAAGCAAGTGAATTCCCCCCTGCATAAAGGTTTGCATCAGTGAATGGGAGGCTAAATGCCTTTGGAAGAATACTGATAGGGCCGAAACTTGACCTCTGATTGTACTCAAAGCCAATTTGATTTCCACAGCTGACTGTAGAAAAGAAAGAAAAAAAGCAAAGTTTCATCAGCGCTCAACTGATGTCATGTGGAGTGGGATCATAGGTAATATAATAGGGGCTAAAACCAAGGCAGCTAGACAATAACCATACTGGAGGATATGGGTGACAGTAAAACAAAACCAAGGGTGACAGCGCTCAATGGGTTTAAAAAAAAAAGGGGTCTCTGGGAGGCAGCATAAACCAGCATGAAAAGTTTAATAAGACATGCACATAGGAAAGCCAAAATCCAGAGTCAATGCAATAATGATGTGGATGATGGGCTTGCCCCTGGCCCTAGCACCCTGTTGGCGGTGGAGCTGCCTTGGCACTGAGACATTTGAGGAAGCAGTCCCTGATGTTTTTTTTTTCAAATATATGTTTTTATTAGTGCCCAAAAAGGGCAAATGTAACAAATACAGTTTATGCAACAATTTACATCAAGGTATAATAGGGGAAGGAAGGAGGGGGAAAAAGAAAAACAAAAAAAATAAATAAAGGAGGGGGGGTCCTCCTGATGATCAACAAACATATGCAGGAGGGCAACATTCAACAAGTCAGTACAACACTTTTACTTTGCTTTGCATCACCTGCCCAGGCCTCTAAAGTTATTAGTGTAGGGTTCAAGACCCTTCCTAGTGGTAAGATCCTAAACCGAGGCTGCTGGTCTCGAGAGGACGATCTGATAACGTCCCTGATGTTTTAAACAAAGGATGCCTGGTGCTTTTCTTCACAGGAAGTAGAGAACTCTTCCCTCCGGAAATCTTTTGGATATATTTGTCCAAATGATCACCAAATAAACGTTCTCCATGAAAGGGGAAACCTGCCAATAACTTCTTACAAGGAAGCTCGTCAGACCAGTTCTTAAGCCACAAAAGTCTGCGCATATGTACAGTTAAGAGAGCCAAATGAGAAACCTGCTGTATTGAATCCTTTAAGGCATCAACAGCAAAACACAGCACTCTAGGAATACCTGCCTTATTTTCAGGCAGATCACCCTCCTGGTTAGGTCTGTCAGGCCATCTGATCTGATCCTTTATGGACTGGCAGATACCAATTGCTGCAACAGCTGGCTGAAAAGCTGAACTGGCCAAAGAAAAGGAAGCCTTTGATAATGTCTCCAATTTCTTGTCAACAGGGTCTTTCAAGCCCTGTGAGGTTATCTACCAGACAAGTCAAGTTCTGTATAAGGAAGAGACTGCTGCATCTACAGCTGGCATGCTCCACTTCTTAACAAACTTTTCATCCATGGGATATAAAAGGGAATACCTCTTAGGAGGAACAAAAATCCTGTCAGGATGTTCCCAATCAGCATACACCACCTGTTCCAACAGAGGGTGTAAGGGGAAAGCCTGTGTGGCCTGAAGAGGCCTCAGGAATCCCAAAGAGGACCATGGAGGCTCAGTAACCTCTGCAAGAGGCAACTTAAAGGCAGAAAGAACCATTTTGTCCGGATCAAAAGCCTCTGTGATTGAGAGACAGACACCAACTGGATATCTTATTGTCCAGATTGCTCGGAAGCAGACTCATCTGCCAGGCCATCCACAGAATCCTGTGCTTTAAGCTCTTCCCCATCCTCAACCCATTCCTGCTCCAGACTAGGAGGCTTCGGGGAGGGGGATCTGTCACGCTTCTTGCCACCCTGTGGGATGGAGGCAATCATGCCAGCAATCCTGTGCTCTAACCCGGCTAGGGCTGAGGACTGTTCATCCTTAGTGATAAAGGGTGAAGCAGCAGCGTTGACTGAAGGCACAATCCCAGATAGGCGCAGCGGCACAGATTGCTCGGAAGCCTCTGGTCCTTCAGGGAATACAAAACTAGGGATACGACTAGGTTCATCAGGAACTACTGATGATATAGGTGTGCCCTTCCCTGTAGTGTTAGTCCTGTTCTTCTTTATTTAAAACATTTACTAGCCACAAAAAGGGAGTACCTGGGTGTAGTATTAACACACCTCAGAAGGGAGACCCTTTAATAGGGCTCGCCAAGCCCCTATGCAACATTCTTTAGCCTGCCAAGCAACACTTGTTAACTCACGTAACATGGGTAAGGAGAAATTAACCTGCTGCAAGTGCCTGGTTCAGAGCCTGCTCTGTGTCCCACAGCTGCCTTCTGGAAGCACCACTTGGCATACACAGCTTAAATAAGCTGGCTGTGCGCTGGAATGTTCTGTGCATGCATGCGTGCGCACGTGCTCGGTCCCAACGAATAGGCGTGGCCGTATACGTGTATGATGCAAATCTTCATGCAACCAGATAAAGACTATGGCGCATGTGCGGCGATGCCGCGTGCACCATGGGTGCCAAACAAACAAACTGCTGAGCCCAGCGGCGCTTTTGCGAATGCATGTGCGCCATGGCAAACCAAGGGGAAATGGTGAACCATTGTGCGCCATTATACAGGTAAAAAAAACAGCCAGTCACAAGCAAAAAAGCTACACGTTGCAAATACCCACAGGTAGCCCAAAAACTCCCCGGAGCTCAGAGATCTCAAACAACCGTACCATCCACCTTGCAGACACTGGTAAAAAACTGAAGTACTTCCTGTATGGGAGGGGTCATAGAGGGGATCACTTCTTGTCTAAAGACCTTTGGTCTACCAGTGTCCATTAACCTGGAGATGAAGTATAACCAGCAGGTAATGAATATTAGCCTAACTCTGTGTCCCATGATGTATGAAAAAGAAAAGCATGTTGATAGGAAGAGAAATCTGAGAGAACTGCGATTTAATTGGTATTGCTAAATCTTTGGTTCATTCTTCACACAAGTGGGCTATTAATATTCTTTGCTATGCTCTCTTTCAGAGAGACAGGGTAAAACATAAAGGTGGTGGTGTCTGTCTCCATGTGAGAGGTGATCTCAAAGCGATTGTGAAAGACGACCTTGTTGATGGAGAGTGTGATGGTGCTAAAGCAATATGGATGGAACTGAATAGGAGTGTGCGTACTACAAAGTTAATAATTGGAGTTTGTTATAGGCCACCCGGTGTTAATTAGGAGGTGGAGACTTGAGTAATGGCACTGCTGGAACAGTAAAAGAGCAGACATTTTTTAAACCTATTACAAGACAATTTTATGATACCGTTCATAGAGGCCCTAACTAGAAACAATGCTCTGCTGGACCTGTTAATCTCAAACCATGCGGAGCTTATTACTAATGTTCAAATAAAGGAACATCTGGGTTGCAATGACCATAACATAATTTCATTTAATGCAAGCTGTAAACAACAAACAGATACTGGAAAGATAAAAAAGACTTAATTTTAAGAAAGCTAATTTTCCAAGGCTGAGGGCTGCTCACCAAGATTTAGACTGGGAGAGAATGTTGTCATTTTAACTGTATGCAAACACACTGCAAAATATAGTTCCATGGGCAATACGTTTAACCAGTTAACAACCGGCCCATAGCCGAAAAACGGCTACAGGGCGGTTGCTTAACTCTGGGAGGCCGTTAATTAACGGCCTCACAGAATTCTGCTCTTGCGCGCCCCCTGGTGCGCGCACTCGAGAGCATCCATGATCGCCGGGTCCAGAGGACCCGGCGGATCATGGATCACGGTAAACGGCCGCTCATCGCGGAGTGACGGAGTGATCACATGTAAGCAAACCGGCGTCATTTGATGACGCCGGTTCCTCTCTCCTCCTCTCTCTGTACCGATCGGTACAGTATGAGAGGAGAGGGGGAGGGATCGGTGGCAGCAGTGCTGTGGGTGGGATCTGTAGGGACCACAGCCTGCTCTGCCACCACCGATCCATCCATCCATGCTCAGCCATCCCTCCATACCCTGCAATACCCAGCAATAGCCTGCAGTGTATTGCTGGGTATTGCAGGGTATGGAGGGATGGCTGAGCATGGATGGATGGATTCTCTGCCATCCCCCCCAATACTGTGCCATACCCCCCTATACTGTGCCATACCCCCCAATACTCTGCCATACCCCCCAATACTCTGCCATACCCCGCAATACTCTGCCATACCCCGCAATACTCTGCCATACCCCGCAATACTCTGCCATACCCCGCAATACTCTGCCATACCCCGCAATACCCTGCGATACTCTGCCATACCCTGCGATACTCTGCCATACCCTGCGATACTCTGCCATACCCTGCGATGCCCTGCCATACCCTGCGATGCTCTGCCATACCCTGCGATGCTCTGCCATACCCTGCGATACCCTGCCATACCCTGCGATACTCTGCCATACCCTGCGATACTCTGCCATACCCTGCAATACCCTGCGATACCCTGCAATACCCTGCGATACTCTGCGATGCTCTGCCATACCCTGCAATACCCTGCCATACCCTGCCATACCCTGCCATACCCTGCGATACCCGGCGATACCCGGCGATACCCGGCGATACCCTGCGATACTCTACCATACCCTGCGATACTCTGCAATAGCCGGCGATACTCTGCGATACTCTACCATACCCTGCGATACTCTGCAATACCCGGCGATACTCTGCAATACCCTGCGATACTCTGCCATACCCTGCAATACCCAACAATACCCTGCGATACTCGCTACGATCAAAGCCAGGATCGTTTTTTTTTTTTTATTTCAGGCTTTCCAGCCTAGAGGTGAGATGTGGGGTCTTATTGACCCCATATCTCACTGTAAAGAGGACCTGTCATGCCATATTCCTATTACAAGGGATGTTTACATTCCTTGTAATAGGAATAAAAGTGATCAAAAAAATTTTTGGGGGGAAAAAAAGGGTCAAACTAAAATAAATAAAGTAAAATGAACAATAAAATATATATATTTTTTTTAAAGCGTCCCTGTCCCCGTGTGCTCGCACGCAGAAGCGAACGCATACGTAAGTCCCGCCCACATATGAAAACGGTGTTCAAACCACACATGTGAGGTATCGCTGCGAACGTTAGAGCGAGAACAATAATTTTGGTCCTAGACCTCCTCTGTAACTCAAAACATGTAACCAGTAAACAAAATTAAAGCCTATGGGGATTTTTAAGTAGCGAAGTTTGGCGCCATTTCACGAGTGTGTGCAATTTTGAAGCGTGACATGTTGGGTATCTATTTACTCGGCGTAACTTCATCTTTCACATTATGCAAAAACATTGGGCTAAATTTACAGTTTTGTTTTTTGTAAAGCACAAAACATTTTTTTTCCAAATAAAACACGTTCGAAAAATTGCTGCGCAAGTACCGTGCTAGATAAAAAGTTGCAACGACCGCCATTGTATTCTCTAGGGTCTTTGCTAAAAAAACATATATAATATTTTGGGGTTCTATGTAATTTTCTAGCAAATAAATGATGATTTTTACATGTAGGAGAGAAATGTCAGAATTGTCCTGGGTGCTCCCCCCCCCCCCCCCTTGTTTTTTTCCTGGACTATTGGGAACCTCTGCATAATTACGAGGTACTGTGACTTTGCGCCTTTGTACTAGTTATTTACTATTTTCTGAAGCTTTTTAGTGCTGCTTGCACACGCCATTGTTTTATGCCCCATGTCCGGTTTTATTTGGTTTTATTTGTTCCTATTTGTTTTTATCTACCATTCTAATCACAACTGTTTTATTTTCTTTCCATTGTTTGTTCTGGAATGATATTTACATAACCACTGTCTATTGTTTTTATTGCAACTTACCCCTCCCCCCCTCCCCCTCCCGCCTAATCATATGTTCCCCATCATACAGTACCATTAACCGTTTATTATCTGTACAATTTTTTCTTTTTCTTTTTTCATTTTATACATATTCGTACTATATTCCACCTTATTCTATTTTATCTTATTTACATATTATCTTTACATATATATATATATTTTTTTATTATATGTTTTTACTTCTTAGTTTTCGTTCCCCATTCGTCATTATTTACCCCTACCATTACCACCACTACTTTTATCATCACTCCCTCCTTTAAATATGGATCTTCTTACAGATATAGAGGCCCTCAGGTATAAGACTCTAGAAGACCTCTATTCCACACTGCTCCCCATCACTTTTTCCCAAGATCTAAAATTATCCGGTGCAAAAAGATATAGTCTATGTGGGAAATTCAAACATCTTGAAAGACTCTTCAAACACACCAACCAACAATGGTTGGATAAGTTCTTTCTAGAAAAATACCTAGCCACAAAAATCTCGCCTAGAGGTTTGAGAGTGACCAAAGAATGCCCCTTCCTCAATTCCAAAAATAAAAAAGAATGGGAAAACATCTCGGAATTTTGCACCTCCAAGTGGATGGAAATCTTAGTGGAACATAGACTACATCTCTTCGAGAAACTTAAAACTGAAATCACCACACTCATCCAAGAAATTACAGCCCAAAATACTGCTGTACCCCTCTCCTGGCTTGACATCCTCAAGAAAAATACCAAGTCTGATGAAGACTTCACAATAAAAACTAAATTAGGCAAATTCAAGCGGGACCTTGATGATTTTAATACTGAACATGTCTTTAACTGGAAACAAAAACCTACACCACACAGCAATAACACACGTCACCCCCCCCTCCCCCTCTCATCTCAGCTCCTCCCTCTAGGTATTCTCGTGCTCCTCCTCCCCCTCCCCCCTCCCCTACTCAGCCCCCTACCTGCCCATTACCGTTGACACAACATCCCCCCCCTCCTCCGCTTATGGGGCTACACCTCCCCAAGTTTATCACCAAAAACAGATACCCAACCAAACCCCGTTCTACTCCATCTAACAACATTACTAGCAATCCTTCCACACACCCCACCCCAAAATCTCATCGCTTATTAACTGATCTCTACAAATTTTATAATAGACCATCCTACACTCTTAAAAGCAATAACCATACAGCCATCACTAAAGACACTACACCATCCCCCCATGCTGAATATGGGGACATGGAAGCCCAAGAGAGCCACCACGTTAGTCCCCCTGTGGTCTCATATCCACCATCTACCAATACTGCCCAACAACTTGGGTCTAAAAATACTGTTTTTCCGTGCTCCTCGTCCCACACCTATTCTCCTCTTCCTTCCCCTTCTTCTTCTTCTTTTTTAGTGCCCAGTCCCCCTCCGGCCAACCCGAGAATGCGAAAAAGAAAATTCACCGGAGAGGCTGTAGAGGGGGACGACGAAAAAAGCTCGCAGGAAACCTCACTGAAAATTCGCAAACTATAAAAATCTTTAATCTATCTTCACTAAAACTCACAGCAGCTGACACCAGCCTGCTGAGTAGAGGACTTAATTTTGCCCCTGTAAACAAACCCAACCCATTCCTCCTCTTCAAAGACCTCAATAGATACATACGTAACCTAACTTTAAAACGTTTTTTTCAAGCCAAACAGAATAAACCCAGTACTAATCATATTACTCCTCCCCCATCCACTCCACTTCCCCCTGAGAATTTTCTGGAATATGACGGTGACATCATTGACACTATGGAATTCTCCTATGATGAGGAGGAAGATGATATTCTTAATCTTTTTACTCAACACCTAGCCACCTCTCCACCTATAGTACATTCTGCCTTCAAACCGAAGTCAGTTTTCTACCCTGCTCAGTCCAAAGGCCCCTATTTGGAAAGTTTTTATCGTGTTGTATACGCAGACCTCCTCAAACTCTGCCAATCTTCTTCCACCATTCCACCACATAAACACAACATATCCTTTGCAGAAACCAAAGCCCTGGAATCCCTTACGACCAACACTAATGTCATCATCAAATCGGCAGACAAAGGTGGCGGTATAGTCATACTAAATAAAGTGGACTACATCAAGGAGGCCCGTAGATTACTATCCGACACCACCACATACAAAAAACTGACCAAAGATCCCACCAGTGAATATGCCATTGAGGCTGCTCTTTTAATCCAGTCAGCTTTTGACAAAAAAGTAATCAACAAAATGGAAACCTCGTTCCTCCGAAAAAGTTTTTACCAAATCCCTTACTTCTACCATCTTCCAAAAATTCACAAAAGTCTTCAATCCCCTCCTGGTAGACCGATCCTAGCCGCCATGGACAGCGTGACGACTGGCTTCAGCCAGTACATCGATTTATACCTGCAACCCATAGTCCAACAACTGGCATCTTACATTAGAGACGGCACCCACCTACTTGAACTACTAAAACCTTACAGATGGGAACCCTCATATATGTGGCTATCCCTGGACGTCACTTCCCTTTATACTTCTATTCCACACCAATTTGGCCTTTTAGCACTTGAATTTTACCTCGCACAGGACCCCCTTATTAACCACAGACAAGCTGTTTTTATCCTTGAGGCTACCAGTTTCTGCTTAACGCACAACTATTTTAACTTTGATGATGAGTTTTATCTGCAAATTCAAGGTACCGCTATGGGGGCCAATTTTGCACCCTCCTATGCAAATCTGGCTATGGGCTATTGGGAAAAAAACTTCATCTGGCATGACAACCCCTTCTCCCCCAATATTGTTTTTTTCGGGCGATACATTGACGATATTATAATCATCTGGGATGGCCCTGCCCCCTCAATTACCTCCTTCCTAAACCACTGCAATAATAACCCCTATGGACTAGCCTTCACCCATGTGTCCGATCCCACGTCTCTAGCTTTTCTTGATCTTGAACTAAGCCATATGGACTACAATATAATAGCAAAAAATTATATCAAACCGACTGCTGGCAATTCTTTTCTCCATTACAGCAGTTGCCATTACCCTAAATGGACACAAAACATACCCAAAGGCCAATTCTGTCGCTTAAGACAGAACTGCACACTAGATAGTGACTACACGGCCTCTAGCACCCTACTAAAGAAGAAATTTGCAGAGAAAAACTACCCTGAGGAACTAGTCGACAAAGCGTATACACTCTTCGCAAATGGCAAACCTCCTAAAAAGGAGAAGAGTAATATTGACCACTCTACCAGATTTATCACCACGTTCAATTTCCAGTACAAAAAAATGGAGAATATCTTCAAAAAACACTGGGGAATCCTCCTACAGGACCCTCTCCTTAGAAACAGCATCCCGTCTATACCCAGGATCACTTATCGGAGAGCACCCAACCTCAAAAACAAAATCGCCCAGAGCAAATTGAAAACCACACTCCCCAACACCACTCCATCAGTCCTCATACCCCTTGTCGGGATGTACCAGTGCAAGAAAAGCCGCTGTAAGACGTGCTCCTTCGTACTACATGGCCAAAAATCGTTTTTCTCCAAAGGTAAAACATACACGCTAGACCAATTTTCCAATTGTTCTTCTGACTTTGTCGTATACGGCCTAACATGCCCATGTGGCCTAATATACGTCGGACGAACCATATGCCCTCTCAGACAACGCTTCGGACAACATCGCAGGCTCATAGAAGGTGGGAGAGACCAACATAGTGTCCCAAGACATTTTGCAGAACACCACCAAAAGTCCACCACAGGTTTAAGAGTTTGGGTCATAGAACAAATTTCGAAGACATTCACCCCCGCTGAACGCTTCAAAAAACTATGCGCCAGAGAGACATTCTGGATATATTCCCTTGACGTTCTCTCCCCCGGTGGCCTGAACGAAGGAATCGAGGTCGCCACCATACTATGATATCTCTATTGCCATAATTCTATCACTGTTTACCATTTTTAAAATACTATGAGCATCAGCTATTTATTTTATTTTATTTCTTTATTTTATTATTTTATTTCATATCTTTTTTCCATTTTTTAGTCTCCTTTTTCTGTTTCCTTCTCCCCATATTACCAGCTTTTAGAGTCTTCCTTATACATACATATATTTATGTATGCATTTATATATATATACATATTTTTATATATATTGCTTGTTTCTCCTCCCTTCTCCTCTTCCCCACTCCCCCCCCCCCCCTTTTGATTGATACCAATATTGTTACCAATCATACTTATTATAGCCTTTTTTTCCCCTCTCCCCCCTCCTTTTTTTTCTTCCTCCCCTCCCCCCCCCCCCCCTTTGTTATATATTAGTATTGATATTGATATTTACCCCTTTGTTTTGTCATCCCCTATCCAGATAATTGTTTATAGCCGGCCGTTACATCATAGTTTCTTGGGGGTGGCGTGGTGGTCCTCCTGTAAGTACTACTCCCCGCATCCCCCCCCCTTTTTAAACCCCCCCCCCCCTCCTTTTCCCCCCCCTCTTTTCCGTCCCTTCCTTTCCTCCCCCCTTCTTTTTTCTCCCCCCCCCCATATGTATACATATATATTTATATTCCTTTATCTATCTATCCCTTTCCTTCCCTCCCCCCCCCCTTTTTCTTTCCCCTCTACCTATTAACGTATCCATACCCTATAATATTCCACACCTGGGTCTTTAATATGTCTTTAATATGGTTTTATATGGTCTCTTATATTTATGTACCTGTATATGTTTACTAATTTATTAGTTTATATATTTATATGTCTGTATAACTATGTATTTATTTATTTATCTATGTATTTATACGTTTATATATCCACGTATCCATACATAATTTATCCATGTGTGCACATATAGATGTTTGTGTGTGCACTCTACAGATATACGGCCTTCACCACCTTCATCTACCTATGTACGCATACACTTGCATCAGTCCATATATACATATTTCGACGTCTTTATCCCGAGTGTACACCTGCGGTATTATATCTCCTCCTCACCTGATGACAGATGGCATTTTGTCATCTATCACCATACCCATCCTCCCCAAAATATAGTTCACCTATAATATATATATTTTAAATCCTAAATTTCATGTCACCTCCATGTAATTTACCTATCCCCTTCCACACCAGTTTTACCACACAGTCCTGGCCCCTTTATTTATAGCACTATAGTACTATTTAACCTGCTATATACCGTCAACATAGTATCTATTTGCCACCCTACCTTACTACTTTAAATGTCATATTCATTGTTACACACCCTTCTGTGTACATTAGCTCTCCATACACACACTTTTGCCCTGCGCGTTCCCCCCCCCCCCCCCTCTCCCTCCCTTTCTCTTTTTTTCCCCCCCGCCCCCGTTGCTCTTTTGTGCAGCAATACCATATCCCTTGTCCCAACGTTATTTTATTAATAGTCCCCTGTTACGTTCTCGCCTAATTCCCCATCCACGCTATATACTGCTCATACTGAATTCCCCCCTCCTCTACTTCATTGTCAATTACCATTCAGCCAGTCTATCATTGTCTCCACACATATTTTTATTTTTATTTTTATTTTATTTATTTTTCCATATTCATCTTTATTTTTATCTTATTTTTTATTTTATATTTATTATTATTTTTATTTTATTTCATTTATTTTTTCCCTCAATGCCACTCTTATACATATATATATATTTTTTACTGTCATATTTTCTTTTCTTTTTTCTTTTTCTTTGTCTTTTGCCTTTCCTCTTTTTTTCCCATTTTTTCCTCCGTTTTCCTCTTCTCTCCTCCTTTGTCTTTCCTTCAATACAATTGTACTCCGCCCCTCGGCCAAACCCCTCCCGATCCAATAAAATCAGCCCCCATCCTTGCCCCCACACTCCCCCTGCTTGAGAAAGGAGCGCCGCTACTCAGACCATCGATAGCGCTGTAAGCTCGGAAACGCGTCGCACAGATATGACGTCACGCCCCGGCGCCTAGCACTGTTTGCGGTGCAAGCCTCGTTCCCGCACCTGAGACACGGCCGTGCCTGACACACCATCCTGTCCTAGAACTGGGCTGCACAAACCACACAGCAGGCTACAGGGCGCAGAACGTCTCCACACCAACCACCCCTTTTCCCCTTTCCCTTTTGCATTCATTGTAAACTGCCATAGAGACTTTTTTGTGGAATTTTTGCCTACACTCCCCCTGTACCACCTGGATCCCACTTGTGATACATTGAAAGGAGCGATATCCATCGGACCCTCCTCCCTGGATTGACGCTACCACTCCACTGGAGGACCATCGCAAGGATACCTACCCCTTTTGCTGCACCCATCCTCCTTTCTTCAGGACTTGAGAAGGATGACAGCCTCCTGGGAAAAACTTCTGTGACTTGCAGTTCCACCAGCCCTCCATCTACTGAGATCCACCTGGATGCAACACTCCTTACCTAGATGTGAGTGGATATTGTTTTTATTAATAAATGTCTATATGATACATATTCAGAGGCGCCCCTCTCCTTGTCTTTTTTCCCCAGCTTTTATTGGACCTGGCTTCAGGCCTCTTCGGTGGCAGCCCTGACAACTACATATGCCTTGCTGTATATACCATATATACACATTCAGCCGCAAAAACCCCCTCCCCCCCCATTTCTTTCCCCCCCTTTCCCCCCCCCCCTTGTTTTTTTCCTGGACTATTGGGAACCTCTGCATAATTACGAGGTACTGTGACTTTGCGCCTTTGTACTAGTTATTAGCTCCAGAACACCTGATGGTGCTCCCTGCATGTTGGGCCTCTGTATGTGGCCACGCTGTGTAAAAGTCTCACACATGTGGTATCGCCGTACTCAGGAGTAATAGCAGAATGTGTTTTGGGGTGTAATTTGTGGTATGCATATACTGTGTGTGAGAAATAACCTGCTAATATGACAATTTTGTGAAAAAAAAAAAAAAAAAAAAAAAATCTTGATATTGCAAAGAATTGTGGGAAAAAATGACAACTTCAAAAAACTCACCATGCCTCTTTCCAAATACCTTGGAATGTCTTCTTTCCAAAAAGGGGTCATTTGGGGGTATTTGTACTTTTATGGCATGTTAGGGTCTCAAGAAATGAGATAGGCCGTCAGATCAGGTGTGATCAATTTTCAGATATTGGCACCATAGTTGTGGACTCTATAACTTTCACAAAGACCAAATAATATACCCCAATTTGTACTTATTTTTACCAAAGATATGTAGCAGTATAAATTTTGGCCAAAATTTATCAAGAAAAATTACAAATTTGCTAAATTTTATAACAAAAACGAAGAAAAATTCATTTTTTTACTGAATTTTCAGTCATTTTTCTTTTATAGCGCAAAAAATAAAAAACCCAGAGGTGATTAAATACCACCAAAAGAAAGCTCTATTTGTGTGAAAAAAAGGACAAAAATTTCATATGGGTACAGTGTTGTATGACTGAGTAATTGTCATTCAAAGTGTGAGAGCACCGAAAGCTGAAAATTGGTCTGGTTATTAAGGGCCCAGTGGTCAAGTGGTTAAAGGGATAAATATAAAACCTATGTAGCCTACTTCTAAGGTTAAAATAGCATAAATATGCTATAAATATAAATATGTAGCGCTACACCTGAAGGGGGTCTAGAAGATGACTTTTTGAAATGCATTGCTTGAAGAATTTTAAACAGCAGAGGGGTTAGGGCATGGGATATTCCACAATGCTGCACAGTATGAAGAGGACACTTTCCTCTAGGCTTACTCTCCAGGATTCTGCTGAGGACAGAGGAATGGTTAGTACTCTGAGACCCTGTGGGAGCCGTCTCAATCCAAACTATATCTGGCATTTATATCCTAGCTAAACACCTTGAAGCTTCCTCCAGGCACAGTCCAGTGAGGGAGATAAGCCTTTTCCTGACCCACAATGAGCTACTCAGGATGATCACTCTTGGCCCTCAGCTCTGACACTGCTAAAGCCTCAGGAACAGTTACACAGTCTACAGGCTGCCCAAGGGAAAAGTCAGTTTGCAAAAAAAATAATGGATACATAGATAAAACTGTTTAAAATACTGTATTCAGAAATTAGTGATTAATGGGGGGCGTGGCGACCGGACTCCAAGATGGCTGTGTGACTTGGAGCTCCGCTCGCCCACGGAAGACAATCGTCAGCCTACACACTTCCCCGGCGGTTTACAAACCCCAAAACGAAGGCACTTGCCGACGGACCTCCGGAGCACTCACAGGTGATGGCCAGACCCCGTAAGAATCCCCAACAGCCCCAGAAAATGTCGGGCTATTATGCCGCGAACTGCGCCACACAAAATGGTGGCGGCGGAGGTGACGCTAGTACCTCACAGAGGTCACATGGACAGACTGCGGACGTCACAGGGCCTCCGGTCTCCAGCCTTTCTCCTCAAAAGGGTCACAGTGACTCCTCCTCCGGTCCTACAACCCCCACTACACGGAGCCCGGCCAAATCTAGGCCAAGGAGGGAATCCCCTTATAGGCCGCAACAACCTCTGGAGATGGAGGTAAGCGGTGGAGCTATGGCGGCAGCGGTTCCTCACACACAGGCAGGCGACCCCATTTCAGATTTCCCCACAGCTGACAGGCCAGTGTCAGACACTGTATTGAAAGACATGCTACTGTCCTTACGCTCATCTTTACAAACTGATATAGTCAGAGAGATTACTGCATGTAGAAGAGACGTTGATTCACTGGGCATGAGAGTAGATAGAGTGGAGAACAAAAGGGAGGAATTTACCTCATCTTACAATGTGATGGTAGACTCTAATACTGCTCAGGGAGCTGAAATTAGCTGGATAAAGGATAAATTGGCAGATCTCGAGGACCGCTCCAGGAGAAACAATTTAAAGCTAAGAGGAGTACCTGAAGATATACCTCAGAATCAATTACTACCTTTCGCACAGGCACTTTTCTCCACCATTTTGCCTCAAGCTTCTGTGCAGGACTTGATTGTTGACAGGATTCATAGAATCCCCAAGCCATCTTTCCTTCCTACTGAAATTCCTAGGGGTGTTCTATTGCGAGTACACTATTTCCATATTAAAGACCAGATTTTGCAGGCCTACAGGAGGATGGAAAATGTCCCCCCACAGTTTGCTAACGTAAGGATGCTCCCTGACCTGTCTAGACACACTCTACAGCGTAGACGTAACCTTCTCACTATAACTAAAGCCTTGAGAAATCATAACATTCTTCATAAATGGAAATACCCTGCTACTCTGTCCATTACTCATAATGGTATTACTACACTGATTTCCTCTTTAGAAGATGGCTTGAAACTTCTCCGTACGTGGAATATTTTGCCTGCTATAGATGCACATTATCCCACTCAAGCTGGGCCTTCTTTTCTACAAAACGAATGGCAAGTTGTGTCTAGAAAAAGATCTACCAAAAAACCCGCCGGTGGATCCTAATTTGCTCTTCTGTTGTTGTATGATTGTTTCTATGGGAGAGTTATATAATCTCTTCTATTTCCCCTTATTTACCATTAGCAGTTATATCTGCTCTTGGATCTGTTTATAGATCCGTTTCTTATATTTACATGTCTCTTTTAATATTTTTTTCCTTTTTAGGTTTTTTATTTGATATGCATGATCCGGATGACTGCACCACTGGCACTTCTACTATATTCAACTACTTGATGCCTTCTTCGAATAATGTCCGAAACAAGCTACGTATTACCTCCTTGGTCACAGTGAGTCCTATTTTGTCAGTATCACATAATCCTGTTATATTTGGTCCATGACGATCACCTGCTTGTCTGTTAATGCACATGGACTAAATCATCCGACCAAAAGATTCTCTCTATGGAAGGAAGCATACATGCTCAGAGCTGATATCCTTTGTGTTCAGGAAACACACTTTCAAGTAGATAAAGCTCCGCATTGCTCTCATCGAGATTATCCACATATGTTTTTGGCTTGTAACCCACGTAAAAAATCAGGAGGTGTCCTCTTAGCACTTAAGAATACTCTCTCATTTCAACTGAAAGATTCATTCCTAGATGCTGAGGGTAGATTCATCATCATAACAGGAGACATTAATTCTCAACCATTTACTTTAGTTACTCTTTACGCTCCAAACAGGCATCAACTTAGTTTCTTTAAGAAGGTTCTACGTAAGCTTGATTCATTGAAATATGGTAGAGTGCTTATATGTGGTGATTTCAATATCACTTCGGATCCTACAGTAGACACGTCTTCGGTAAAGTCTGATAGGTCACCAGCGCTGCAGGAAGTTCTACACAAAGAAGAACTGTATGATGCCTGGAGATGTCTTCACGCTAACGAACGTGATTTTACTTTTTTCTCTAGCAGACACAAATCTTACTCTCATATTGACATGTTCATTACTGACAGGTTATTGTTGCAGGATATTGATGTAGCTACCATACATGATATTATTTGGTCTGACCATGCAGCGATTTCGCTACGTATATTGGAAAGAGGTGTCTCCTCTTCACCTCCCATTTGGCGTTTGAAATTGAATTACTATAACAACGCAAACAAACCAGGCAAGTACCTTGCTAATAGGTTAAAAGCTGCACGCACTAAATCACGGATTGCATTCCTCAAACATCCTACTCTATATCATAAAATTATTCACCCTCAAGAAATAGCTGACCAATTTGCAGACTACTATAGTTCACTTTACAATTTGAAAGATGATCCACATACATACCAACCGACAAAGGAAGCTATTCAATCCTTCTTAAATAGTGTGCAATTGCCATCTCTTTCTGTACAACACTTAGACAATTTGAATGCACCATTCACGATTCAAGAAGTTAAAAAGACCATTGACTCGCTTCCGAATGGTAAATCCCCAGGCCCTGATGGGTTTTCTAACGAATATCTCAAGACATTCAAACACATTGTATCGCCTCATCTGGTGAATTCTTTTAATACAGCTGCTGAGTCTGCGTGCTTTCCTGATATGCTAAAGGCCTATATTATTACACTACCTAAACCAGGTAAAGAATCGGATACCCCGGCAAACTATAGGCCGATATCCCTTTTGAATTGTGATACTAAGGTTTATGCTAAATCACTGGCCATTCGCCTGTCAAATATTATTCCCTATCTTATTAAAAATGACCAGATGGGATTTGTGAAGGGGAGACAAACCTCTGATGCTACCAGACGAATTGTGAATGTTTTACACTATGCTAAATTGCATAGAACGCCTTCTCTGCTGTTATCTATTGACGCAGAGAAGGCGTTCGATAGCGTTCATTGGACCTACATGCGAATGACCCTGGAAAAATTTGGTTTCCAAGGGCAAATTCTGCAGGCTATTATGGCATTGTATTCTTGCCCTACGGCTCAAGTATACACGAACAATACCTTATCTACTTTGTTCAGTATTGGAAATGGAACTAGACAGGGTTGTCCTCTGTCTCCTTCTATTTTTAACATGATGATTGAACCTTTAGCTGAAAAAATCAGGACACATCCTTCCATTACAGGCTTTAAATTCGGTACGCAAGAACATACTATTAATCTTTTTGCCGATGATATTATTTTATTAATGACCAAGCCGCTTGTCTCTTTACCGGTAGCTCACACTATTCTCCAGTCGTTCGGTAAGATATCGTACTATAAGGTAAATTTTTCGAAATCTTTGATACTTGATCTTAATATTCGGCCCAAGCAGAAAATTGATTTCCAGGCATGGTTTCCATACACTTGGAATACAGGAGGTGTACCATATTTAGGAATTATCCTGAAAGCCAAGGTCTCTGAGCTAGCAAAAGCTAATATGGTTAGACTTATTGCCAAAATAGAAGCTCAACTAAAATCTTTCTCGATGAAGGAGGTGTCCTGGTTTGGTAGGATGGCTGCATATAAAATGTTGGTTTTACCGCAAATTTTATATATTTTTCGGTCCTTACCTTATTCATATTCCTCAACATTTTCTTTCTAAATTGGCTACTATGGAATGGAAATATATATGGAATGGAAAAAAAGCTAGGTGCTCTAGATGCAATCTTACCTCTCACAAAAGAGTTGGTGGGGCAGGTCTGGTGGATATACATGATTATTATTGGGCTGTTCGATTAGACCAAATTAAACACTGGTTTCAGACTGTTAATGTTCCCTCATGGGTGTCTAT
Organism: Lithobates sylvaticus; assembly: GCA_028564925.1. Classification (NCBI taxonomy): domain Eukaryota; kingdom Metazoa; phylum Chordata; class Amphibia; order Anura; family Ranidae; genus Lithobates; species Lithobates sylvaticus. The sequence goes on along the minus strand of CM053034.1, from coordinate 80,438,878 downwards.
GAGAGCTCAATGTTACCGGTGACTGAAATTTCCACTTTACTACTTACAGATGGTTGGTCTGACTGGGATTTGCGAATCCTATCCCCCACTATCAACATTTCATTGAGAGCATGGAGACATGCTCTGGGTAATGTCTGCAGTGGCATTAATGAGGTTTCCTACGATGTGCCTCTATCTGTACTTGAATTGAGCATTCCGTTACTCACGGTCGATGATTTGATTGCTAAAGGAATTACTACTGTGATTGACTTATATATTGGTGCTCAACTCAAGTCCTCTGACTCTTTGTCATCACATTATCACCTAAATGCTGATGAAACTCTTAAATGTTTTACAATATTACAATATCTTGAGAAGAAATCGGTCCCGACGGTCAGAATTCCATTTACTCTTTGGCAATTCTATGCTACGGATAAACGCGACTCGAAAGGTATATCGTACTTTTATAACATTTTTAAAAACAAACTTACCTTTGCCAAAACGTCAGCTATGCTTAAATGGGAATCCGATTTAGGTTCTGAATTTTCAGAACTTCAGTGGCGTCAGGCCTTTTCGGAAATACATAAGGCTTCTCACTGTGCTAAACACTGGGAACTGACTGTTAAGTTAACTAACAGATGGCACTACACGCCATTTAGGTTGGCGTCTTTTTTCCCCGGTAACTCACCACTTTGTTGGAGAGGATGTGGACAAATAGGGAATTTATTTCATATGCTGTGGTTTTGCCCTACAATTAGAAGCCTATGGAACAGAATATTTCAACTAATCTCTTCTATAACGGATGTATTGACTTCTCCTGACCCCGCACTGGGCATTCTTCATTTAAACATTGACAGGTTTGATAAAACTTTTAGACCAGTAATATCTCATATCCTGTTGGAAACTAGACTGTTGATTCTTTGCAACTGGAAATCCACTACTGCTGTGAATTTGTCTGATGTCACCTCAGCTGTGATTAGAAATCATTCCTTTGAACGTTTGCTAGCCATTAATACTTTAAAATGTTCAATGTTTGATACGCAATGGTCTATTTGGCCTAAAGATCTTTCCATGGCTTGTCCTTAGTTAATGTCTAGATGTTGTTTCTAGCTATTGTTGACTCAGGTATTTTGTGCATATCTCTGTCTGTTTTCCTTTTCTTTTGAATTTTTCCCTTGTACTTAATATTTCTTTGTGTTCTGTGAAATATTCAATAAAAACTTCAATGATTAAAAAAAAAAAAAAAAAAAAGAAATTAGTGATTAATGATTCATACTTTGAGTAGTCTAAGGTTATTACTGGTGTACCCCAATGCTCAGTGTTGGGATGATTACTTTTTAACATATTTCTAAAAAATATAGGGTCTGGGGGATTAAAAATATAATTTCAGTGTTTGTAGATGACACCAAGGTATGCAGTGGAATTACATTCTTACAGGATGTCTCCAACTTACCAGCCAACCTCAATGCACTATTTAACCACTTGCTTACTGGGCACTTAAACCCCCCTCCTGTCCAGCCCCATTTTTAGCTTTCAGCGCTGTCGCACTTTGAATGACAATTGCGCAGTCATACAACACTGTACCCATATGAAATTTTTATAATTTTTTTTTACCACAAATAGAGCTTTCTTTTGGTGGTATTTGATCACCTCTTCGGTTTTTATTTTTTGTTAAAATTTTTTAAAAAGACCGAATTTTAATTTTGCAAACAGGTCATTTTTCTCCTTCATTGATGTATGCTGAGGCTGCACTGATGGGTACCAAAAGGCTGCACTGATGGGCACCGATGGGCTGCACTGATGGGCACTGATAGGGCGGCACTGGTGGGCACCGATAGGGCGGCACTGGTGGGCACTGATAGGTGACACTGACAGGTGGCACTGATGGGTGGCACTGAAGGGCATTGATAGGTGGCATTGGTGGGCACTGTGAAGTGGCACTGATAGATGGCACTGATGGGTGGCAGTGATGGGCACTGATGGGTGGCAGTGATGGGCACTGATCGGCACTGGTAGGTTACACTGAAAGGCAGCAATGCTAGGTGGCACTAATGAGGCACTGATTGGCACCACTGGTGGGCATTGATAGGTGGCACATGTGGGCATTGATAGGTGGCACTCATGGGCATTGATAGGTGGCACTGGTGGGCACGGTGGGCACTGGCGGTTGGCAATGGCAGGGGGTACTAATTGGCACAGAGGAGGCAGAGGAGGAGGCAGATGTGCCTCTTTCCTCTTCGGGACCGATGTTCCTTTAACATAAGCTGGTGATGGGCTGACAGCGTGAGGAGAAAGAAAAATGATTACCAAGCTTTTGTTTTGATCATGTGATCAGCTGTCATTGGCTAGGAGCGTGCAAAGGGGAGGACGTCCTATGACAGCCTCCCGGAAATTCATTCGGCTATAGCGCAGACCTCAAGTGGTTAATCGGGCAACTATGTAACAAATGAAGTTTATTGTTGATAAATGTAAAGTTATGCACCTGGGAGCTAAAAACATTCATGCATTATACATTAGGAGGAATACACTCCTAGATCTCAGTGTTCTGGAACCTCATAAACTTAGTAACTTAGAGTGCAATGCCAAGCTGCAGTTTTTAAAGCTAGCAATATACTTTTGTGTACTAAAAGAGGTATAGACTCCAGAGAGAAAGACATAATTTTTCCCCTGAACAAATCAGATCAGACCTTATCAGGAACATGGCAATCAATTATGGGCACCAGTTCACAAAAAGTATATTGGGGAATTGAAGAAAGTGCAGAAAAGGGTAACCAAAATTGATAAGAGGCATGGAGTAGCTCAGCTATAAGGAAAGATTAGCTGAACTGAATTTATTCTCTCTTGCTGTCTGCTGAAAAGGGGGTCACAAGAGTGCAGAAGGAACTGCACTTATGTGATTCATAGGAGTACAGCCAAACAAACTTTGGATGTACTTCTGCTTTAAGCATACCCCTTTAATCCCCTCCCACTGCATCATTATTTTCATGCGTTTTTCCAAGGGTGCCCTGGGTTTTCACATTTCTAGTTATTACCCTAGTTTTACCTAAGAAATGCTATAATGGTCAGTTATCTTGTTATGTTTGGCTAGTGTTCTGCTTTAATCATCACTGACCGCAATAATTTAGTCATAGGAATGACAAACTGGACTTGGGTGAGAAGCAGCAAGAGCAATATGCTTAATTTGCCTTGGGTGCCACAATGGTTAGCCCTAACATCCTAACCTTTGCTGGAAACATCAGCCACTCTGGAATTTATGCAAGTTGTATAAACTGCTGCACTGTCACTGCTGATCAGAATGACTTACAAAACTAAACAAAGCAAATAGAATATTGGCATGCATTAAAAAGGGGATCAACTCCAGAGATAAAATGATAATTCTCCCGCTCTACAAGACTCTGGTCCGGCCGCACCTGGAGTATGCTGTCCAGTTCTGGGCACCAGTCCTCAGGAAGGATGTACTGGAAATGGAGCGAATACAAAGAAGGGCAACAAAGCTAATAAAGGGTCTGGAGGATATTAGTTATGAGGAAAGGTTGCAAGAACTGAACTTATTCTCTCTGGAGAAGAGACGCTTGAGAGGGGGTATGATTTCAATATGCAAATACCATACTGGTGACTAGGGATGGGCCCGGTGCTCGATGCGAACCCACGTTCGCATCGAGCACCGGGCGTTCGCTCGATCGGCGAGCCCAGAACTGTTTGGGCCGTTCGCATCACATTCGTGTGATGCGAGCGGCCCCGCAATGCATTGCGGACGGCGCGGCCGGCGCAGTGCATTGCTGTCTGATGATTGGCCAAGCATGCACTGTGACCCCGCATGCTTGGCCAATCACAGCGCTGGAAACTCGGAGAGCCATAATTGGCTACAGGCAGGACGCCTGTAGCCAATTAAAGCTCAGGGGCTTTAGTACACGCCCCACCATTTAAAAGGCCGCCACGCCGTCGGCGACGGTCACATGAGTTCTGGCTTTAGGAGAGATCAGGCTGATTCTGTGTCTTTGCTAGATTCATTCATATAGAAAGATTTGCTCTACTTTGCTAAACCATTGGCTATTTATTTGCTAAACCATTGCTACCTGTCATTGATCGTCCGTTGCTGCTGGTTAGTGTGTTATTGGCTGCTGGGGATTAGTCTGGTGCGTGTTTTACTGTTAATACAGTATTTCAGTAGTACCAACCGCAGTGCTGTTAGCACAAAATTGCACCCCAAAAGCACCAATAGGACTTTTAGTGTGTTAGTGGCATCACACAGAGCTCCCATATTTTCTTCTCAGCAGCACCCACAGGACTTCTAGTGTGTTAGTGGCATCACACAGAGCTCCCATATTTTCTTCCCAGAAGCACCCATAGGACTTCTAGTGTGTTAGTGGCATCACACATAGCTCCCATATTTTCTTCCCAGAAGCACCCACAGGACTTCTAGTGTGTTAGTGGCATCACACAGAGCTCCCATATTTTCTTCCCAGAAGCACCCATAGGACTTCTAGTGTGTTAGTGGCATCACACAGAGCTCCCATATTTTCTTCCCAGAAGCACCCATAGGACCTCTAGTGTGTTAGTGGCATCACACAGAGCTCCCATATTTTCTACCCAGAAGCACCCACAGGACTTCTAGTGTGTTAGTGGCATCACACAGAGCTCCCATATTTTCTTCCCAGAACCACCCACAGGACTTCTAGTGTTAGTGGCATCACACAGAGCTCCCATATTTTCTTCCCAGAAGCACCCATAGGACTTCTAGTGTGTTAGTGGCATCACACAGAGCTCCCATATTTTCTTCCCAGAAGCACCCATAGGACTTCTAGTGTGTTAGTGGCATCACACAGAGCTCCCATATTTTCTTCCCAGAAGCACCCATAGGACTTCTAGTGTGTTAGTGGCATCACACAGAGCTCCCATATTTTCTTCGCAGAAGCACCCATAGGACTTCTAGTGTGTTAGTGGCATCACACAGAGCTCCCATATTTTCTTCCCAGAAGCACCCACAGGACTTCTAGTGTGTTAGTGGCATCACACAGAGCTCCCATATTTTCTTCCCAGAAGCACCCATAGGACTTCTAGTGTGTTAGTGGCATCACACAGAGCTCCCATATTTTCTTCCCAGAAGCACCCATAGGACTTCAATTGTGTGTTAGTGGCATCACACAGAGCTCCTATATTTTCTTCCCAGAAGCACCCATAGGACTTCTAGTGTGTTAGTGGCATCACACAGAGCTCCCATATTTTCTTCCCAGAAGCACCCATAGGACTTCAATTGTGTGTTAGTGGCATCACACAGAGTTCCTATATTTTCTTCCCAGAAGCACCCATAGGACTTCAATTGTGTGCTAGTGGCATCACACAGAGCTCCTATATTTTCTTCCCAGAAGCACCCATAGGACTTCTAGTGTGTTAGTGGCATCACACAGAGCTCCTATATTTTCTTCTTAGCAGCACCCACAGGACTTCTAGTGTGTTAGTGGCCTCACACAGAGCTCCTATATTTTCTTCGCAGAAGCACCCATAGGACTTCTAGTGTGTTAGTGGCATCACACAGAGCTCCCATATTTTCTTCCCAGAAGCACCCATAGGACTTCAATTGTGTGTTAGTGGCATCACACAGAGCTCCTATATTTTCTTCCCAGAAGCACCCATAGGACTTCTAGTGTGTTAGTGGCATCACACAGAGCTCCTATATTTTCTTCTCAGCAGCACCCACAGGACTTCTAGTGTGTTAGTGGCATCACACAGAGCTCCTATATTTTCTTCGCAGAAGCACCCATAGGACTTCTAGTGTGTTAGTGGCATCACACAGAGCTCCTATATTTTCTTCCCAGAAGCACCCATAGGACTTCTAGTGTGTTAGTGGCATCACACAGAGCTCCCATATTTTCTTCCCAGAAGCACCCACAGGACTTCTAGTGTGTTAGTGGCATCACACAGAGCTCCCATATTTTCTTCCCAGAAGCACCCATAGGACTTCTAGTGTGTTAGTGGCATCACACAGAGCTCCTATATTTTCTTGTCGAAGGTGTGAGTATAGTCTAATGTTCTAGGAGTACATTTAATTTAAACAAGTACCATCATCCATCATGCTTGAAAAGACAAGGGGTAATTGGGTCAAACAACGCAGGTGCTGAGTCTGCGTGTAGTGAGCCTGTAATCCACAAGAGATAGGGAAGGGGGGTTGGACTATATCGGTACTGGTGAATAGTATAAACAGGGACTGGAGTAAAGATGTTTTAGAAAAACATAATTTTAATAGAAAAAACAGCAGCACCCACAGGACTTCTAGTGTGTTAGTGGCATCACACAGAGCTCCTATATTTTCTTCCCAGAAGCACCCATAGGACTTCTAGTGTGTTAGTGGCATCACACAGAGCTCCCATATTTTCTTCCCAGAAGCACCCATAGGACTTCAATTGTGTGTTAGTGGCATCACACAGAGCTCCTATATTTTCTTCCCAGAAGCACCCATAGGACTTCAATTGTGTGTTAGTGGCATCACACAGTGCTCCTATATTTTCTTCCCAGAAGCACCCATAGGACTTCTAGTGTGTTAGTGGCATCACACAGCACTCCTATATTTTCTTCCCAGAAGCACCCATAGGACTTCAATTGTGTGTTAGTGGCATCACACAGAGCTCCCATATTTTCTTCCCAGAAGCACCCATAGGACTTCTAGTGTGTTAGTGGCATCACACAGAGCTCCTATATTTTCTTCTCAGCAGCACCCACAGGACTTCTAGTGTGTTAGTGGCATCACACAGAGCTCCTATATTTTCTTCGCAGAAGCACCCATAAGATTTCTAGTGTGTTAGTGGCATCACACAGAGCTCCCATATTTTCTTCCCAGAAGCACCCATAGGACTTCAATTGTGTGTTAGTGGCATCACACAGAGCTCCTATATTTTCTTCCCAGAAGCACCCATAGGACTTCTAGTGTGTTAGTGGCATCACACAGAGCTCCTATATTTTCTTCTCAGCAGCACCCACAGGACTTCTAGTGTGTTAGTGGCATCACACAGAGCTCCCATATTTTCTTCCCAGAAGCACCCATAGGACTTCAATTGTGTGTTAGTGGCATCACACAGAGCTCCTATATTTTCTTCCCAGAAGCACCCATAGGACTTCTAGTGTGTTAGTGGCATCACACAGAGCTCCCATATTTTCTTCCCAGAAGCACCCACAGGACTTCTAGTGTGTTAGTGGCATCACACAGAGCTCCCATATTTTCTTCCCAGAAGCACCCATAGGACTTCTAGTGTGTTAGTGACATCACACAGAGCTCCTATATTTTCTTCTCAGCAGCACCCACAGGACTTCTAGTGTGTTAGTGGCATCACACAGAGCTCCCATATTTTCTTCTCAGCAGCACCCACAGGACTTCTAGTGTGTTAGTGGCATCACACAGAGCTCCCATATTTTCTTCCCAGAAGCACCCATAGGACTTCAATTGTGTGTTAGTGGCATCACACAGAGCTCCTATATTTTCTTCGCAGAAGCACCCATAGGACTTCTAGTGTGTTAGTGGCATCACACAGAGCTCCCATATTTTCTTCCCAGAAGCACCCATAGGACTTCAATTGTGTGTTAGTGGCATCACACAGAGCTCCTATATTTTCTTCGCAGAAGCACCCATAGGACTTCTAGTGTGTTAGTGGCATCACACAGAGCTCCTATATTTTCTTCTCAGCGGCACCCACAGGACTTCTAGTGTGTTAGTGGCATCACACAGAGCTCCTATATTTTTTTCGCAGAAGCACCCATAGGACTTCTAGTGTGTTAGTGGCATCACACAGAGCTCCTATATTTTCTTCTCAGCAGCACCCACAGGACTTCTAGTGTGTTAGTGGCATCACACAGAGCTCCTATATTTTCTTTGCAGAAGCACCCATAGGACTTCTAGTGTGTTAGTGGCATCACACAGAGCTCCTATATTTTCTTCTCAGCAGCACCCATAGGACTTCTAGTGTGTTAGTGGCATCACACAGAGCTCCTATATTTTCTTCGCAGAAGCACCCATAGGACTTCTAGTGTGTTAGTGGCATCACACAGAGCTCCTATATTTTCTTCTCAGCAGCACCCATAGGACTTCTAGTGTGTTAGTGGCAGCAAACAGATCTCCTACATTTTCTTGTCAGCAGCACACATAGTACCTATAGTGTGTTAGTGTCAGCACCCATAGGACCTACAGTGTGTTGTGAGCACACATAGGAGCTCTATTTTTTATACTATATACACTACCGACTACAATGCCTGGAAGACCGCCAAGGGGAGGCAGAGCGTGCAGAGGCAAGAACACAGGGCAGGCAGGCTCTGTTTCTAGAGACAACAGTGCTGGCCGTGGTCGTGCATCGTCATCAGCACGTGTCCATGGGACACGCTCGTCTTTGTTTTCGGCAGCTGGACATGTGGAGCCGCATCATGCTGAAGGCTTGGTAGAATGGATTACCAAGCCCTCCTCATCCTCTCTCACCCAGGCTCAGGGTACTGGCAGAGCAGCTGCCAACGCGTACTCAATGGCATCATCAGCCACCCCTTCCCTAGACCCACCATGTCCTCCTGAGGAGTCCCCCGAACTCTTTGAGCACAGTGTTGGGTACATGCTCCAAGAGGATGCCCAACGATTCGAAGGATCGGATGATGATACCCAGCTTGAGGAAGTCAGTAGTGTGCGCGCAGAGAGAGGGGATGCTGAAGGACAGCAATCTGGCAGTACTGTTCCACCAGCTGCAGCTTACTGCCAGGTTTGCTCTAGTGGTGAAGAGGGAGGGGATGATGAGGTCACTGACTCCACGTGGGTGCCTCAAGGGAGAGAGGATGAGGAGGAGGACGAGGAGGAGGAGGATGCGGCGTCACATGTCCAACGAGGCAGGATGCCCCCTGGAAGCCAGCTAGAGGCCAGCACAGCATCTGTACCACACCGCAGAGCTCCGCCTGTGCAGGGCGCTGCCTCTGCACGTTATCAGAAAAGTTCTTTGGTGTGGGCCTTTTTTGAGACGAGTGCATCAGATCGCACCACTGCTATTTGCAATATTTGTCTCAAGCGTATCTCGCGTGGCCAAAACATCAGCCGCTTGGGCACCACAAGCATGAGCAGACATATGTCGACCTGCCATGCAGCTCGTTGGCAAGCACACATAAAAGACCCACACCAAAGAACAAAGCGGACCTCTCCTTGCTCCTCATCAGCTGGGATCTCCATCCCCACTACATCTTCAGTCCTCTCTGAAAGCTGCTCTGAGAGGACTGAAGGTGTAGAATTAGGTGTGTCACAACCAAGTACTTGCAGTACACCGATGTCCGATTGTAGCAGGCAAATTTCCCTGCCCCAGCTGCTGGACCGTCGAAAGAAGTACACTCCCAGCCATCCACATGCCCAGCGGTTGAATGCTAGCTTGGCTAAATTGCTAGCACTTCAACTGCTGCCTTTTCAGTTGGTAGACTCGGCCCCCTTCCGTGAGTTTGTTCAATGTGCGGTTCCTCAGTGGCAGGTTCCCAAACGCCACTTTTTCTCACGGAAGGCGATTCCGTCTCTCTACCGGCATGTGGAAGGCAATGTCCATGCCTCGCTGGACAGGGCGGTCAGCGGTAAGGTGCATATTACCGCTGACTCATGGTCCAGCAGGCATGGACAGGGACGTTACCTTTCTTTCACGGCCCATTGGGTCACTCTATTGGCAGCTGGGAGGGATGCAGGACAAGGTGCAGTAGTGTTGGAGGTTGTTCCGCCACCACGCCTCCAAAATGCTACTACTGCTACTGGTTGTGACACACCTCTCTCCTCCACCCCCTCCTCTTCTTCTTCCTCCAGTGCTCTGTCCTCGGAACCAGCGGTGCTCCGTAGGCGTACAAGGGGCTACGCAAGTACGCAGGCAAAAAGATGCCATGCCGTGCTTGCGCTGGTGTGTTTGGGGGACAGGAGCCACACTGGGCCAGAGGTTCTGGCAGCTCTGCAGGGGCAGGCCGAGAGGTGGTTGACGCCACGCCAGCTTAAGCCAGGAATGGTCGTTTCTGACAATGGCACCAACCTCCTCTCCGCCCTGCGACAGGGGCAGCTCACCCATGTGCCCCGTATGGCTCACGTCCTCAACCTGGTGGTGCAGCGGTTCTTGGGCAGGTTCCCAGGCTTACAGGATGTCCTGAGGCAGGCCAGGAAAGTCTGTGCGCATTTCTGCCGATCTTATAATGCCAGTGCTCGGCTGACTGAGCTGCAAAAGGAGCTGAACCTGCCCAAGAACCGCCTAATATGTGACATGCCCACCAGGTGGAACTCAACGTTGGCCATGCTGCAGCGACTGCACACGCAGCAGAGGGCCATCAATGAGTACCTTTGCGACTACGGCACCAGGACAGGGTCAGGGGAGCTTGGCTTTTTTTCCCCACGTCAGTGGAGCATGATCAGGGATGCATGCACTGTCCTCTCACCATTTGAGGAGGCCACGAGGATGGTGAGCAGTGACAGTGCATGCATCAGTGACACTGTACCTCTTGTCCACCTGTTGGAGCATACGCTGCGTGGGATAATGGACAGGGCACTTGAGGCAGAACAGAGGCAGGAAGAGGAGGACTTCCTTGCCTCTCAAGGCCCCCTTTATCCGGACAGTGTTCCTTCTGTCCCACCCATCACACAGGAAGAGGATGAGGAGGAGGAGGAGGAGGATTGTGTGAGCATGGAGGTGGAGCCTGGCACTCAGCATCAGCAGCAGTCTTTTAGGGATGATGTACAGTCCCAACAAACCAGTGGACTTGTACGTGGCTGGGAGGAGGTGGCTGGCGATCATGTCATCCTCAGTGACCCAGAAGACTCCGGACCGAATGCCTCAGCTAACCTACGCTGCATGGCCTCCCTGATCCTGCAAAGCCTGCGGAAGGATCCTCGTGTTCTTCGGATCAAGGAGAGGGACCATTACTGGCTGGCCACTCTCCTTGATCCACGGTACAAGGGTAAGGTTGCGGACCTTATCTTGCCATCGCAGAGGGAGCAGAGGATGAGACATCTCAGGGAGGCCTTGCAGAAAGGTCTGTGCAACGCGTTCCCAGAAACTGGGAGGTTACAAACTCCTGGTCCTGGACGACGAGTTGCTGAGGCTTCGGTCAGTAGCAGAAGGAGCGGTGGGGAAGGTGGACGTCTGACCGATGCATTCAAACTATTTTTTAGTCCGCAGCCCCAAGGTATGATCGGTTCCAGCAACCATCGCCAGCGTCTGATATACATGGTGCAGGAATACCTTGGGGCAAGGTCAGACTTGGACACCTTTCCCACCGAAAATCCTCTGGCTTACTGGGTCCTGAGGATGGATCACTGGCCAGAGCTTGCACAGTATGCAATTGAGCTACTGGCCTGTCCTGCCTCCAGCGTTCTTTCCGAACGCACATTCAGTGCTGCTGGAGGATTTGTCACCGATCATAGGGTGCGCCTGTCCACCGACTCGGTTGATCGACTGACCTTCATCAAAATGAATCAGTCTTGGATCACCACCAGCTACCAGGCACCTGAAGCGGATATAACGGAATAATTTATAATGTCACATCCCTTCAAGACTGCCTATGCTGATGCTGAGTGACTGTCCTGTTATGTTCACTGACTATCCTCTTCCTCCTCCTCAATGATCCATGCCACCACACCAGTGCCTAAGGCACAATTTTTCAGCCCCTGTATAACAGGGGCGTGTACTTACAATTTTTTTTAAAAAATGCTTCGCAACACGTGTGACTGCTGTGCTCCAAGTACAGTATCTGTGAGGGGTTGCAGTGTTGTGGCACCAGCACCAGTGCCTAAGGCACAATTTTTCAGCCCCTGTTGGGGCGTGTAATTACAATTTTTAGGCAATGCTTTGCAACAGGTCTCATTGCTGTGCTAAGAGTACAGTGTCTGTGAGGGGTTGCAGTGTTGTGGCACCAGCACCAATGCCTAAGGCACAATTTTTCAGCCCCTGTTTAACAGGGGCGTGTAATTACAAATCTTGATCTAATAGTTCACAGCAGGGCCCATTCCTGCGCCCACCAAGAGTAACTATGAGGGCCTACAGTCTTGTGGCAACACCGTCCACCACCACCGCCTAAGGCACAATTTTTCAGCCCCTGTATAACAGGGGCGTGTACTTACAATTTTTTTAAAAAATGCTTCGCAACACGTGTGACTGCTGTGCTCCAAGTACAGTATCTGTGAGGGGTTGCAGTGTTGTGGCACCAGCACCAGTGCCTAAGGCACAATTTTTCAGCCCCTGTTGGGGCGTGTAATTACAATTTTTAGGCAATGCTTTGCAACAGGTCTCATTGCTGTGCTAAGAGTACAGTGTCTGTGAGGGGTTGCAGTGTTGTGGCACCAGCACCAATGCCTAAGGCACAATTTTTCAGCCCCTGTTTAACAGGGGCGTGTAATTACAAATCTTGATCTAATAGTTCACAGCAGGGCCCATTCCTGCGCCCACCAAGAGTAACTATGAGGGCCTACAGTCTTGTGGCAACACCGTCCACCACCACCGCCAAAGGCCCAATTTTTCTGCCCTGTTCAACAGGTGCATGCCATTACAAATCTTGATCTAATAACTCACAGCAGGGCCCATTCCTGCGCCCACCAAGAGTAACTGTGAGGGCTTACAGTCTTGTGGCAACACCGTCCACCACCACCACCACCACCACCACCAAAGGCCCAATTTTTCTGCCCTGTTCAACAGGTGCATGCAATTACAAATCTTGATCTAATAACTCACAGCAGGGCCCATTCCTGCGCCCACCAAGAGTAACTGTGAGGGCTTACAGTCTTGTGGCAACACCGACTCCTACTTGCAAACGGAAAGAGAAAACAGGAAGTGAGAGGAAATCTACCCCTAGGAAGGGAAATTCTATCATGTTAGATTTAATTTGGGAAAAAGGTATCTCCTCTCTACTGATGCTTTATCACCAATCCTTGTTTCAATTAAAACCCCACTTTTCCAAAAACATTTGTCATTGGGACGGAAAGTGAGGTGACATGTTCTGAACAGATGTGCAAAGACAGCAAATGTTACAGGGGTGATAACCCCTCCCTATGTTCTCCAAAAAGCTTAAAAATAGATTTTTTTTGGGATGGAGCTACACTTCATAATGTACCTGTTCAGATTCTACTTAAGAACAAACCTACAGTCCGTGTCTTGTTTGCACCACCTATATACTGCTGTTCAGAGTATATAGGGTTGTAGGTATAGGGTTTTATTTTGGGTGCGGGGTCCCCCTTAATATCCATACAAGACCCAAAGGGGCTGGGGTGAGGGGGTAGCCATGCCATTTTTCTCAAGGATTTTCAGCCATATGGCGGCCAGGACAAGACATGACATTAAAGCCGCAAGTGGTTTTAAATGGCTTCTTTTTTTCCTTTACAAATGTCATTTTGTGCAAGGACAGTTCTAAACACGGGAAACACATGCCACTTCATAGGCATACTTTAGACACCCCCCAGGTACCATATTTAAAGGAAAATTTCACTTTTTTTTTCACTTTATGCATCATTAAAATGACTGCTCCCGAAAAAACGTTAGTTTTTAAAAGTTCTTTTTGCATTGATATATGTCCCCTGGGGCAGGACCCGGGTCCCCAAACCTGTTTTATGACATTAACATGCATATTGGCCATTGTAATTAGCACTTTTGATTTCGAACGTTCGCGTCCATTATAACGTATAGGGTTCGAAAATTTGCGCAAACTTTCGGTCGGTTCGAAGGTTCTGGTGCGAACCGAACCCGGGGGTGTTCGGCTCATCCCTACTGGTGACCCCACAATAGGGATAAAACTTTTTTGCAAAAGGGAGTTTAACAAGACTCGTGGACACTCATTAAAATTAGAAGAAAAGAGGTTTATCCTTAAACTACGTAGAGGGTTCTTTACTATAAGAGCGACAAGGATGTGGAATTCCCTTCCACAGGCAGTGGTCTCAGCGGGGGGCATTGTTAGTTTCAAGAAACTATTAGATAAGCACCTGAACAACCCCAACATACAGGGATATACAATGTAATACTGACATATAATCACACACATAGGTTGGACTTGATGGACTTGTGCCTTTTTTCGAACTCACCTACTATGTAACTATGTAACATATCCTGGTAGAGATAACAATATATACTTTATGCAAAAAAAAAAAAAAAAACCTTAGCAATCTACTGATTTATTGTTACAATCTAAAATGTAATAATCAAATCCATGATACACCTTACAGTATGTGATGTAATATTAGCAAGAACATGCAAGCAGTTCCCAAAGGCTATTTGAATGAGAATTTTTTTAACATTCCACAGCATGTAAACAATATGTTTTTACATTAAGATCAAGTCCAAAGTACTATTACTGACTTTTTGTCTTCACATGAAAAATGTTTTCCCTTGCATAACAGACTACACCCTACAGGTGTAAAATACTGTTGACTGAAGCTATAATTACTAAAGAAAAGCTACACATATATAATTACATAGCAAAGGAATCTGAAACTTTGATTAGCAAGCATTTTTTAAGCAAATAGATTTGTTAGTGAAACATATCGAAGACTGCTTACATAATACAATCACATAATATTACCTGCTTTATACTAACATAGGTGTAGCTACTGAATAAATTGTCTGCATTATTTTGTTTCCATTTTTTAAATAATGGTTACAAAATGTCATGGTACATTTTATGTTGTCAATTTTCATTTTATATTTTATCTCAGTGGTGGTCACCTTAATTTATATAAGGAGCCTCAAGTGTGGCCCCTTACATAACCAAAGGGCCACACATATATTTGGTGAATGTTATCTACACAAAGTAATCAAAGACTGCAGACATGCAACAGGAGATGGTTAGAGCCTATGAGCATGCTATAAGAGATGGTCAAGGACTGCCAACATGCTATCGGATATGTTTGAACAGTCAGACTGGAGGCATGTTACATGAGACTGCTAGAGATCACGGCTATTGCAGTCCCTTTGCAAAATTGATATAAAATTAAAAGTGACCAGTGCTACACCTGTACACTATTAAGCCCCATACACACGCTCGGACAATCCGCGGACCAGGTCGGTCGGACTTTGTCCGACGTACTTTGTCCGATGTTGGCGTTGCGTACACACGGTCGGACTACGTTGTCGGAATATCCGGTCCGGAAGAACGTTGTGACGTAAGTCGTCGTCCACGAGATTACAAAAGGGAAGTTCAGCACCACGTCAGGCACCCGTTGGGCTCCTTCTGCTGATCCCGTGTTTATCGAGAGTTAGTGGAAGTTTGGTGACTTAAGATTCGCGCTTCTCAGTTTTCTGACTCAGATCGTTACTGCTCTTCAGTTTGTGCTTGTCGTGCGTATCTGTTTATTAGTGCGTGTAGTCAGTTCGCATTTGTTGGTCATTGCGGCCTATATCTTGATATAGGACGCTTTGATTTGCACTGCTTATTGTCTGCTCGTTGCTGGTATTCACTTCGTTCTTTCAGGCCTTGCTGTTTATCGGTGCTTTCTGTTTGTCCGTTCTGACCAGCCGACCTTTTGTGACCTTCTGAGCGATGTTTCCCGTGCGTACTCGTCGCCGAGTTCGTGCTGTACGCGGAATTAGTGTCGGGCTTTTAGCTTTGAGCCAAGACCCGTCCATAAACAGAGTGACGAGGAGTATGTGGACCAAGAATTGGTTGCTTCAGCGTGACCAGTTCTCGCACATGCCTTTGCTTCGTGAGATCCGGAGAATAATCCTGATGATTTCAGTAACTTTCTCAGGATGACGGACCCCGATTTTCACCGTCTTTTGGCTTTGCTGACCCCCTTTATCAGCCGGCAGGATACCTGCATGAGACAAGCCATTACTCCGGAGCAGAGGCTTGTTGCCACGTTGAGGTACTTGGCGACAGGGAGAAGTCTTCAGGATTTGAAGTTCTCTTCAGGTATCTCTCCCCAGGCCCTGGGAATCAATATTCCAGAGACCTGTTCTGCCATCATTCAGGTCCTGCAGGAGGACTATATTAAGGTAACATTTCTACTTTACTATTCCCTTCTATGTATGCTCTGTTTGCTAATGTCTTGTATTTTTGACCTCCTTCCCTAATTACCATGATTGCAATATGTTCTAATATGCTGTGCCCCTTTTCTCCTTCATGCATTTTTCCCTTCACTTACCTCACCAGCATGCTCTTCTGCCCCAATAGACACCTATGGCCTAGTCACTTAAGCAATGTCTTTTGTCTGCTGCATAGTATTGTTTGCCCCAAAACACCCCCTAAAATATGCACAAATGTTTGCTGTGTGGTTTACTTCATGTAGAGCCCCCTTTTTTTTTTCTTTTGGTGGGGGGGGGGGGCAAACTCATTAGGAACCCCCTCCCCCAACTGCTCTGTCAGATGGTACCAATCCTTTATCTGCTGGCTTTCCCAAGGTCCATACACACTATATACCTACCTCTTTATAGTGCGCATCTTTAGGGATGAATTCAGCAAAGCATGTAGTGCAAGGGGCTGCCTCCATACATTCCATTTCCTATTTTTTTGTCTTCTTTCCCTCCTATTAGCTTGCTTGGTAATTTAATAATGTCACACTGTGCCTGCCTTTTTTTTTGGGGGGGGGGGGGGGGGTTGAAATGTTATGTGATCTTTCCTGTGGCCTGCCAATAGTGTTAAGTACAGAGGGTCTGGCCAAACTAGCCCACATTCTTGAGCCATTTGCCAATCAATGAAGTGCAGAGGGTTAGCTGTCCACCACCCCCCCCCCCAAAACCCTAGTTATTGCCAATGTCCCATCAGAAGTGGGGGGATTGATGGGGGGGTGAGTAATCTGTGAAGGGGAGCCTCTACTTTTCTGTGCAAATACTTTCCAGCCTCCAATTTTATACAATGCTCTTGTTCCAAGATGTTGATTGTCTAATCTGCTTGCAATGTTTAGGTGCAAAGTGACTAATTTTTTTTTCTTGTTTCACTCCACAGTTCCCTTCCACGCCACAGGAATGGCAGACTGTGGCCTCCCACTTTGCCAGCCGTTGGGACTTTCCTAACTGCGGAGGGGCAATTGATGGGAAACACGTCCGCATCGTCCCACCGCCCAACTCGGGGTCCTACTATTATAATTATAAAGGGTTTAATAGTGTAGTGATGTTGGCGGTGGTGTCGGCAACATACGAGTTTATGTATGTGGACGTGGGGATGAACGGACGGATATCGGATGGTGGGGCCATTACGCACACGGAGTTCTACTGGCGTCTCCAAAGTGGCAGTCTGTGCTTGCCACCTCCAGAGGAGAATGCCGAAGGACTCCCCTTCGTCTTTGTCGCAGATGAAGCGTTTGCGTTGACTCCCCATGTGATGAGGCCGTTCCCGATGAGGACCCTCACCCCGGACCAGAGGGTCTTCAACTACAGGCTGTCCAGAGCCAGAAGAGTTGTGGAGAACGCTTTTGGCATCCTGGCCAGCCGCTTCCGCCTGTTCCTGACGGCATTTAACTTGGCGGAATACAAACTGAACCACATAGTTCTTGCCTGTTGCATATTGCACAACTTCCTCAAGAGACATAACAGGAACTATGTGGTGCCCGTTGGCCCAGATGTGGAGGGCCCTCCAAATGCGGAACTCACAGCCCTTCGAGTGGCACGTCCAGGCTTGCCCCCTCTAAATGCCCGTGTGGTCCGGGACCAATATATGCAGTACTTTGTGGGTAGGGGGGCCATTGCTCTGCCTGACGATGTGTGAGAGGCATTTTTTAATAAATCTGATATTTTAACCAACCTATGATTTCTTGTCATTTCAGTCTTCTTTTTAGCTTATTTTACTTTGACATTTTTTCCCTTTGCCTTCGACAGTGGGAATGCACTTTCTGGGCAAAAGGAGGTAACAGTCTCTTCTTCCAAAAAGATTATTCTCATGTTGTGTGTTTGCTACCTAATCTTTGGTCTAGAGAAGGTTTGTCCTGCATAACTGACACCCAAAATACTCCTTTTCAGCACCAGGTCTGACATGTGTGTATTCTCAAAAATGCTGTGCTCCGTGTTTTCGTACAAAGCACTGTGGGTGTCATTTACATAAGTCAAATCCGCTATGCTCTACAAGTGCATTGAAAAAGTTCCCAGGGAAAGAAAATTGGAGTGCAAAGTGGATTTGCCTTTAGTAAATAACACCCATTGCCCCCCATATCCTTTACATTTTACATACATAATGCATTGTGTTTTTTAAATAAGGAAGCCACACATTTAGAAAACTAAAAAAGTTTACTAGGAAAACATTCACAAGTGCGTTTACAATCTTCACGCCAAAACTGACAACATCTTGTTTATTTACAACATTGTTTACAAACATTCCGCAATTGGTAAAACCAGGCATGGAGCAAAACAGAACCTATGAACTCGGAAAGTTCAACTTTGTAAAGTGAAGACAAGATCAGACATGACTATATGTTCAAAGTGTGTTTGATCTTGCCTTCATCACATGGGGGGGTCACCCCCGGAAAGTGGAAATTTAGAACATGCACACAATTTGGGTCTGAAAATGGACATTAGATGGTAAAACACATGCCTAGAAGCTTCAAAAGTGCCATTTTCCATCAAGGGGGATGAATGGACGTTTTTTGGGGGTGCAACCCCTTCACCACAACCACTTTCGTAGTTCGTAAAGTGTTTGCACCCCCAAAAAAACGTTGGCATTCATCCACCATGATGGGAGCTAGCAAATGTGGACACAATGTGTGCATGTTCCAAATTTCACACAGTTTTTAAGTTGCAAATGTGTTCAGAAGCTGGCACAAATGTGTGTTAATTACTTGGTGCGTTTTCATATTTTTCCTAAAACATCAATGATGTTCTTCAATTTTTGTTGAACATCATTGATGTTTTGCTTTATGTAATCTAGATCTCTATTGCAGACCATTATCTCTCCGATGAGTACGTGGGCACTCTCTGTGGTAAAGTGCGATTTTTCTTCCACAACATCCACGTCACCTAAAAACCACAAACAAACAAAAATGGGGTGTTGGAAATGAGGCAGCCATACATGGATTAGCTTACCAGTAGCTGTGTTTTCCCACACTCACCTGTTGTGGTGACAATTTCTCCAAGTTCGATGATCTCTCCTTCCTCCTCCTCCTCTGCTTCTGCTCTTTCCCCTTTTTTGGGAGGTGTTGGTTTGGGGGTTTCCTCAGACGGGCCAAGTTTTCGCTCCCCTATGAGAATGTCCAAAAGGAAGATTTAGCAACACAAGCTATTGAGGGCAGAAATAGGAAATGACAAACATTGCTTGAAAGTGACGGACACTATTTTAGTTTGGCCAGTTACAAATGTCAACTACATGAATGTAGTCACTTTGTAAAGGTGCTAAACTGACTAGCTTTTTGGTAGAAGTTTGTGTGATGGAGACCCCCCTCTAGTATCCACTGGAGCACATGTGTGGAAAAGCATAATAAAAAGGGGGTTTGGGTGTCCCAGCACTAGTGCTCTAGAGTCCAGATGGGTAAACAGCTACTGAGTGACCTCTCCTTTACATTGACAAAATTTGGTTTACGCTCTTGCTGACATCTCTAGTGAGAACAAACTTCCTTTCAATAAAAACTTCACCAAACATCGTATTATAAGTGGCCGAACGATCGAGGTTGCGTACGATCGAATGGACACACACGATCATGACAGTGGCAGAAAGATCGAGGCTGAGTATGATCGAATGCACAGACGAACCTGAAAGTGGCCATTTTGGAATGTACAACTTTGTAAAAATCAAACCACAATGGAGCAGTATGCAAGCAAGAAATCAAACACAAAACACAACTACTTACTTTTTAGAAGAATTCGCTTGATCTTTCTGTACTGATCGGCCTCCCTCAGTTTCAGGTCTGACCAGCGTTTCCTCAGTTGCTCCTTGGATCGTTGTACCCCAAAATGATTGTACAGCCTCCTCACAACTTTAGACATGATCTTGGCCTTGCGGACATTGGGGTTGAGGTAAGGCCCATACTTCCCATCATAGTCGCTCCTCTTTAATATGTCCACCATCTCCAACATTTCTCCAAATGACATATTGGAGGCATTGAATTTCAGGCTCCGGGATCGGGACGTTTCTGCCTCCGGACTTTCCTCGTCCTCCTCCTCGTTGGTGGGATATTTGTGGCGCACCTGCTGTGTCCCCGCCATGTGCTCTCCCCACTACGCCGTAAAGAGAAGGGGTGGGGAATAGACGAGAAAGATCGTCAGGGGCGGGCGGAGTTTGAAGCATGCGCACTGTATATAAAACGTCACACGCCTGTGTCGTAGCCACGATCTGGGAGACGAGGGGAGAGAAAACTCACACGAGACGATCGCTACAAACGAAGGTACAATTTAACGTTGGTACATAACTAGCCTAGACTGATTTGAACTTGAGGCTTCTTTATGGAGAAGATTAGGAGAGTTTAGCCTGACATAATTTATAGGGTTTTGTGTGTTGTTGTGTCTTGCAGAGATTGATATGAAGGGATTCAACGACATGAGTTTTCTCCCCCTCTTCATTGCCAAATACAGGGATTTTCCCATATTGTGGCAGGGTATACACCCACATTACACCAACAAACCAAAGAGGCACGCAGCCCTGGAGGAACTTGTGGAATTTGTCAAGCCAAGGTTCCCCACGGCAACTGTTGATGATATTAGAAAGAAAATTGGCAGCCTGAGGAGTGCGTATATCAGGGAGCGGAAGAAGGTCGTGAAGTCTGAGGAAACTGCAACTTCAGCAGATGAGGTCTATGTGCCCAAGCTCTGGTACTATCAGAGTCTCCATTTTATGAAGGACCAGGCTGATGTCACGGAGCCAACCTCAACTCCTCCTTCCACGCTTCCTTGCGCACAGCCCACCCCTGTTGAGGCTTCCGAGGAGCAACCTGGGCCTTCCAGTCTGGAAGATGTGGAGGAGCCCAGCTTGTTCCAGGTATAGTAGTTTTGTTACCATTTATGGGAATAATGAATGATGTTCACTTAATTCAGGATCGCCAATTGCTTAGTTCCTAACGTGTTTGACATATCAACAGACAGTGGTGTGGGAGACATTTGGGGCCAGAATCTAAACTGCATGGCTGAGAATTGTATGGTTTTCTATTTGTAAACATTTTGCACCAGTCACTAGATGAGAATTGTGTGTGTTTGATGAACAAATAACTGAAACTATGTCCCTTTTTCATACACAGGAAGACCTCAGCCAGGAGGTGGCTGTGGAAGGTGGCAGTCAGGAGGAGGCAGGGGTTAGTGGCAGCCACCAGCTGGGTAGTGGCAGCCAAGAGGGGGCTAGGCCTCGGAGCCTGACTGACACCCAAACCCCTCCCCTCCGCCCTCCGTACAAAAGGGCGAGAAGGGGGGGTTATGCGGCACAGTCAGCGCTCCGGATGATCAGAGAGGCTTCAGACTCCCTACATGCCACACCCGCCGACGAGGAGACGTTTGGCTCGGTGGTTGTCACTAAAATGATGGGTATGGAGGTGAGGCAACGCAACATGTGTGAGGGGCTCATCCTCCATGTCCTAAATAAGGGTAGGGCTGGGGAGATGACCCCAGTCACACATGTTTGCCATAGCTACCATGCTCCGCCTCCTCCTCCTCCTCCTCCTCCTTCTGCCACCCCACCAGCACGACAGCCACAGCGTGGAAGGAAGCGTGGAAGGAAGACCTGAGAGTGACGACCTGCAATCAGTCTGGTCTGAGAGAAGATGGAGCCTCTCGTAGTACCAGAGCCTGGGGACCTAGATGGCATCTGCTGCAGTTCCGGATACTTTGGACTTCACGACCAGATTGCACTCCCCTTAATATATGTACTCCTCAGGCCCCCAATTTTCTACGCTTGAACAATGATGGTTGCCGTGGGGGGCCAAGACTTTGCAAATTCCCCAAGTTTCACCATGGCTGCGTTCCTCTTTGGTTTGTTGGTGTGACCTAAATAAAGGTTTTTTTGATTTGAAATAATCATTGACTATTGTGTTTTACTTTGCTACAATGACAGTTTTTCTTTGAGTAAGCAGGTACATTTCACTAATCCTAAAGTAGAATTAACAAGGGGCACCAACAACAAACAACCTCCTAGTAAATTTAAGCAAGAAATACAAATGTAAATTTTTGGTTTTTGGTAATTTGAGACACACAACCCCCCTCCAAAAAAAAAAAAAAAAAAAAACATTCAAATATGTATTCCCCAAAAAAAAAAAAAAAAAAAAGACAAATCATGGTAAAAAAATAACAAAGATTCTTTTCCGTTCAGAGTAAAAATAAACATGTAGTGTATAAATGCTGCAAAGTAATAAAGAAGTAAGTTTGTGAGAAGTGCGGGTGAATAGGAGCAGCTAAAACATGTCATTCTTGTTGCATTGTAAAGAAAAAGAGAATGCGCTGCATTAAAGACATTTTAACATTGCAGCGTGACGAATGTGCTGTGTCGATTAGGAAAGGTAGTTTTACCTGACCGAGCGCTTCCGTCACAGAATTTCTTCTGAGCATGCGTAGCACTTTGTCCGTCGGACAAGCGTACACACGCTCGGATTTGGTGTGATCGGACCGGGTTGACGGCAAATCTTTCCAGCAGGAGATAAGACTTTGTCCGACGGACAAACCGACGAACACTGTCCGATGGTGCATACACACGGTCTGATTTTTCAACAACCTTGTCCGATCGGACCAAATTGATGAAAAAGTCCGACCGTGTGTATGGGGCTTTATACAGTATATATGTAAAATTCAAATCCTTCAAGTGTGTAACAAATTAAATATACAATCCTATGTTTGGGGGGATGGAAGAAATACATTTTCCAGAAATTAAGTAAAAAAAAAATGAGAACTATAGTCCAATTCTTCCACATTTATGCTCCTGACAGCCCCTTAATGACTTTTGATATTTCTCAGCGCGATCCAATAAAAATCTGAAAAGAAGTAATGGATGGCACAGAAAATGTAAGATATTGTGAAAGAAAAGAGCCTAACCATATAACAACCAAAAGCCAATAAGTACCAAAATACAGACAACTGGCACAATGCAAGTATGCATATCTCATACCAGATGGGCTACTATAGAAGTTAATCACTGTAGTAGTCTGCACTACTACAGAGATAACTGCAATTTTCCAAGACTTGTGTGAGCGTGTTTACCTGTGCACACTGGCTGCAGGGTGTTGCTTGCTCAGCACTATCAGCTTTCATAGACTGCCTTGTATTTTTTTCAAATAATGCAAGGTGTTCTCTGACTGGACAAGGTGGAGAGGAGAGGTGGTGACATCAAAATCTCCTCCTCTTCCAATCACAGAAAAACATACAAGGCATTTTATAAATGGTGGCAGTGCCAAGTGAGCAACACGCTTTGGACAGTGTTCAGAGGGGAAGCTGCTCACGAGAAAGATCGTAGCGATCATGGTTTTAGCTCAGACTACTACATTGATTGTCAGCTTCCCCAGTGGCCCATGAGGTGGGAGCTATACTGTACATATTTATACTGTGACAAGCTAGACCAATACCAATTGCAATAACAATTATACCTGGATTTCAGCTTTAAGTAAATACTGCATGGTTTTCTTGGACATAAAATATACATAAACAATCAACCAGTGCTCAAATTATAGTAATATACAATTATATATATTATTTATATACACTTCAATCTATCACAGGTCTGAGCAACAATTCTTAGCATGAATTTGAGACAGTTTATCTAGTAAGACTATTGTGGTCCCCTAATGAGCAGAATGATAATTGTGGTACACATTTAATTAAGCCTCATTTTAATTTATGAAAAAAAATAAGGCTTAAGATTCCAAAGACCTCAAACAATGTTAGCTTCCTATAGATGGAAGCTATTAGAAGGTATGCCCTCAATATGGTTCATCCCATTAATATCAACTTGCTTTAGTTTCTCATATACAGTTCTACTTTTTTGCCCAATTGTATGTCTTGCTTTCAGTTTACTATGCTTATGAATAATTTTTAACAAGATTTGCCTTTTTTTATATTACTATAGGGTATGATTTTTTTTCCACGTACATACTTGATGGCAGTGCAGTGTTGCCAACTTAGTTTGCAATATTTTTTTTTACCAGGATTCCCAAGAGGAGGCACATATAGTAGCATTGTGTATAAGGGCTCATGCACACAGGATGTTCTTAAAGAGGAAGTAAATTCCGCAAGGCCTGCAAATGAAAAGCATAATGGGCTAGTATGCATTGCATACTAGCCCATTATATGACACTTACCTGCAAATGGAGCCTGCGCTGTCCCCTGAGCAGGCCCATCCATCTTCCCCCCACTTTCTTCCGGGGCCACTTCTGTGACTGGCCGGAGTCCTTATTCTAGGCTTACCTATAGGTAAAAGTTACAACCACTTTAAAGCTGCTGTTAGGGGCATTTGCCATTTTTGAATTTCATGAAGGCATAAGCGTTTCGGGGCAGTAGGAAAAAACTACAGCCTGTGCATCCAGCAGCAGAGGCTGTTGAGCTGTAAAAATGCAAAACGCCAAAAAAGCTGCTAAATGCAGCTAAATGTTGTAACAAGGTTCTAGATGTTTTTACAATATAGTGAGTGTTTTTACTGTAAAAACGCCCAAAAACGCTAACACCACAAAACGTGCATAAACGCCCATAAATGCTAGTCAAAAACATGGCTAAAAACGCGTTTTCACAGCTGCTTTTTCCTGGCAGCAGCGCTGGCTTTTTTAAACATCCTGTGTGCATGAGCTCTAAGGCCCCTTTCACACTGGGGCGGGAGCAGCGTCGGCGGTAAAGCAGTGCTATATTTAGCGCTGCTTTACCGTTGTTTTAGCGGCGGTATTCGGCCGCTAGCGGTGTGGTTTTAACCCCCGCTAGCGGCTGAAAAAGGGTTAAAACCGCCCGCAAGGCACCGCTGTCCCATTGATTTCAATGGGTAGGAGCAGTATAGGAGCGGTGAATACACTGCTCCTT
Source organism: Lithobates sylvaticus (assembly GCA_028564925.1). Classification (NCBI taxonomy): domain Eukaryota; kingdom Metazoa; phylum Chordata; class Amphibia; order Anura; family Ranidae; genus Lithobates; species Lithobates sylvaticus. Next base: position 80,414,054 of record CM053034.1, on the reverse strand, counting down.
CACCGCTCCAAAGATGCTGCTAGCAGGACTTTTTTCACCGTCCTGCTAGCGCACTGCTCCTCTGGCTTTCACACTGGAGTGAAAGGGGCCGGATTTTTTCAGGCGCTGTACAGGCGCTATTTTTAGCGCTGTAGCGCCTGAAAAACGCCCCAGTGTGAAAGGGGCCTAAGAGTTCACACTGTTACCCTATATAGTCCCAATGACAGAACAGTGCTACACAATTAAATTGTGATAAGTGCTTTGACAAGATCTCCAAAACAGTATAATCATCCATCCATATACTATATATTAACAAAGGAGATAGGGGTATAGTCTGACTATGGAGGAGTGAGGACGTGCCGCTCTGCAGCTCTGTCCATACCGCAGCTAAAACTCCAGCTGCAGGGGCGACTTCTCCTCCATGAAGCTACCAGCTATGTCCCAACACCAGGGGGCATGCTCACAGCCGCACGAGTATGGCCATACTCGTCAGGGCTCACTGGAATCTTTTTTCCCTGAGAGCCAGCGGCAGCAGAGTGGGAAATCCAAATCCAAGATGGCGCCAGAGCAAACCATATTGAGGGCATGCTTTCTAATAACTTCCCTATATAGGAAGCTAATGTTGTTTGATGTCTTTGGAATCTTAACCCTTTCGTGACTAAGCCTATTTCTGACATTTGGTGTTTACAAGTTAAAATCCGTATTTTTTGCCAGAAAATGACTTAGAACCCCCAAACATTATATATATTATATATATATATATATATATATATATATATATATATATATATATATATATATATATATATACATATATATTTTAGCAGAGAATCTAGAGAATAAAATGGCAATTGTTGCAATATTTTATGTCACACGGTATTTGTGCAGCAGTGTTTTAAACGTACCTTTTTGGGAAAAAGATACTTTGATGAATTTTAAAAAAACAAAACAGTAAAGTTAGCCCAATTGTTTTGTATAATGTGAAAGATGATGTTACGCCGAGTAAATAGATACCAAACATGTCACGCTTTATAATTGCACGCACTCGTGGAATTGTGACAAACTACCGTACCTCATAATCTCCATAGGTGACGCTTTAAAAATGTTTTACGGTTACCAGGTTAGAGTTACAGAGGAGGTCTAGTAATTATTGCTCTCGCTCAGACGATTGCGGTGATACCTCACATGTGTGATTTGTTTTAATTATTTTTATTAATGAATTTTTCACAAATACAATGAACATTTCACATTATTACAAAATCATATATATATATATCGATATATTTTTCAAAGAAACCAATAGTAGTCCCCATCTTCCTGATATAATTCATTACTCCCTCTGACTTAATTCGAGCAATATTTTATTTAATATTCTTTTTTCCTTTTTTATCCCCACCCTCTCCCCCCCTCCCCCTCCCCTCCCCTCCCCTCCCCTAAGTAGTTAACTACCCCCCAATTCCCCCTAGTCCATTTCTCATCGCTGTTCCCGTAATCCCCTGTTGTGTTTATATATTTATATTACACCTTGTGTGAAAAATAATAACGTCCTCTTCCAGAGAGAAAAAATAATAAAATAAGGGAAGAGGAACAAACTAAAAAAAAAAAAAAAAAAAAAAAAATATTTTTTTCTTCTTTTTCCTTCCCCTTTTCACTTCTTTTTCCTCTTTTGATAAAAAAAAAATCATGTGTTGGTGTGCGATTCAAAAACCTCCTTCATCAACTTATTAAATCCCTAAGTGATTCCCTCTTGTACTAGTGACAGCCGAAAAAGTGAAATAAAAAATAAAAAAATACATTAAAAATAAAAAAATCTTTTCTTATTTAGTGGAAAAGGTAAGGAAGGGGACGCTGCCCACCTCCTACTTGTGGTCCTATATGGCAAAAGACCCCTACATCTATTTTAGTGATTCCCTAAGTGATCCTTATTACGAAAGTGAAGAAGGGAATAGAAGGGGAAAAGGAGAAGACTCCTTCTCCTGGTAGTGACTAAGTGAGTAAAAGAGCCCCTTTATTTTATTTTTGTTGACTCCCTAAGTGCTCATTTTTTATGCAAGTGAGAGAGAAGAGGAGGGGTAATAGAAAGGGGGAGAGAAAAGAAGAGAAGAGGTAGGGATAGGGGGGAGTCAGGAAATGGATAATAATAAGGCATCTAATTACTCCCCACATAACTCATATAAGCCTGAGATAGTCTAAATTCCAGCCAACACTTCCAAGCGTCAATATATTTTGTTTCTGCGTTGTTTTGCAGGTGTATTACTTCTTCCATACATCTAATTTTATCTATCTACCTAAACCAATCCTTTATTGACGGAGTGTTTTTCATCTTCCATTGTTTCGGGATTCATTTCTTTGCTGCATTCAGCAGGAATGGTGTAATAGCTTTTCTATATTTCTTCCTCGGTATCCCTGTTACATGCAACAGGCATTGCCAGGGATCAAGTTCCATTACAGACCCGCTAATCTTCTTTATCCAATCCACCACTTCCCTCCAATATGATTGAATTAAAGGACACTGCCACCATATATGTGCATAGGTACCTGTCTCTCCACACTCCCTCCAGCATAAAGGTGATTGATTGGGATTAATTTTATACAATTTTATTGGGACGTAATACCACTTTGTTAATAGTTTATAATTCATTTCTTTTATCCCTGTGTCCACTGAAGTTGAGTGGGTGTAGTGAAAGACTTTACTTCTCATACTTTCAAGCAACAGATGATTTAATTCCCCTTCCCAATTCTCCATGAGACACAGGGAGTCCAGTTCTGGGGGGGTTATCAGTAGGCTATATACTTTCGAGAGCCCCTGTCTATTATTCCCGACTTTGTCAACTAATCTTTCCCATCTATCCAGTCTCCTATCTGAACGAAGCGGCTTTGGGAGAGAGCCTACAAAATGTTGGAGTTGCCTATATCTCCATGCATCCCAGGGCATTTTACCATATTTTTCTTGTAGTTCAGGTAGTGTACAAAGAACGTTCCCTTTCAGAACATCTTTTAACCTCAAATGGTCTGATGATGTCCATTTTAGGTATAATTTATTTTATTTGCCTGGAGGGAAGTAATTGTTACCTGTAAGGGGTAATAGAGGGCTATTGTATTCCATAGATCTATTTTTAGATAATTTATCCCATATTCTAAGTGTCTCTGCAGTAGTTGGGGCCCTATCCCTAGGGAGACCTCTATATTGGGTTGGGATCCAGATAATCTGGTTCAGGGCAGAATTACTCAATTCTAATTCAAGTGTTACCCATTTTTTATATGGAGAGCCATGGGCCCAGTCCAAGACTCTCCGCAGTGACGCTGCCTCATGGTATTTTTCGAAATCTGGGAGAAATAATCCCCCTCTTTCCTTTGGTCTACTCAGGACTTTATATGAGACACAATTCCCTTTATTATTCCATATAAATTTTTGTATTATTAGTCTGAGAATTTTTAAATATGTGGCGGGGATATTTATTGGAAGACACTGAAAGATATATAAAGCTTTCGGAAGGGTCATCATTTTAATCACGCTTATTCTGCCAAACCATGACAGTCTATGGACCTAGTAGCCTTTCAGGTCCTGTTTAATTTTATTTAGTAAGGGTAAATAATTATCTTGGTACAGGTCCGTTATTAGTGCCGACAGAGACAGTCCCAGATACTTCAATCCTCTTTTTCTCCACCTAAATGGGAATAGGATTCTAAGATCCCCAGCTTCATCTGGGGGAACCGAGATGTCGAGTATCCCAGTTTTCTCCATGTTGATCTTAAAATTTGAGATGGCCCCATAGCCATTTAATTCCATCAAAATATCTGGGAGCGTCTGTGTCGGGTTCGTTACGTATAGCATAATGTCATCAGCAAATGCTGATATCTTATGCTCCTGTCCCGCAACTTCTATTCCCTTAATTTTCTTATTGGCTCTTATTGAGGTCAGAAGGGGTTCCAAAGAAATCACAAAAAGTAGTGGCGAGAGGGGGCAGCCTTGTCGTGTACTATTGTTCAACCGAAGAGTATCAGACAGGGTTCCATTAACCTGAATTTTAGCCATGGGGTTCGAATAGAGAGCTTCGATCCACCTCAGCATTCTTGGGCCTATGCCAATTTTATGCAATGTCTGTACCATAAAGTCCCAATCTAACCTATCAAAGGCCTTTTTCGCATCTATTGATAGGAAGATGGCAGGTTTCTTTCCCTTCTTTGCAACATGCATTAGCCAGGGTGTTCTCAATACATTGTCTTTTGCCTCCCTCCCAGGGACGAACCCTGCTTGATCTTTCTCAATACAGTCAGGCATGAGGGGTCTCAGTCTCTCGGCCAATATCCGAGCATATATTTTGATATCCTCATTAATCAAGGAGATTGGCCGGAAGCTTGAGCATACAGTTGGATCCTTTCCTTCTTTTCCTATAAGTGATATGTATGCCCCCAATGCTTCTTGACGAATTTTCAAGCCTTCCCCAATGGAGTTCATATAGGAGTGATAGAATGGAGTCAGGATACCAATAAACTTTTTAAAGTACAGGGCAGTATATCCGTCTGGACCCGGACTTTTGCCCCCCTCACTTTTCCTGATCGCCTGCTCAATTTCATCACTCAAAATATCTTTTTCTAAATTATTTAAGTCCTCTTCTGATAACTCTGGCAGCTGAATCTTCTCAAGGTACTGTTTTATATTTTGGCTTCTATTTTGACTATCTTCAAAATCTTCGGTAGTATTTATATTATACAATGATTGATAATACTCAAAAAAGACTTTGCTTATATCCTTAGTGGAATATTTAATTTCTCCCTTTTTATCTTTCATTTTTGCAATATAGTTTACATTCCTTCTAGGTTTAATCGCCCCCGCCAGCATTTTCCCCGGTCTATTTCCATATTCCTACTGCCTTTTTTCTATTCTCATAAATGTTCGTTTAGCCTCTTGCTCCATTAATTCCTTCAATGCCTCTCGTCTTACTATCAGTTCTCTCTTTACTTTATTATCATTTAGCTGTTCCAAATCCTGAATCTCTTGTAGGAGCAATTGTTTCTGGCCTATCCAGATTTTTTTCCTCTTGGCCCCTTCTGCTAGTAATCTCCCTCTCATGAATACTTTGTGTGTTTCCCATAGTATGGTTGGGTCGATGTTCTCAACGTTGTTCTCTTTAAAGAAAAAATTCAGATCTCTTTCCAGGTCCTCCATTATATCATGATCGTACAGTAGTGATTCATCCAGCCTCCAGGATCTATGCCTCTCTGGTATATTTTTTAATTCCAAGCTAACTATAACCGGGGCGTGATCCGAGAGGGTGATTGATTTCACTTCTGCCTTTAATAATCCCTCTAGCAGCTTATGGTCCAGGAAAACATAGTCGATTCTCGAATATGAAGAATGTATCTGGGAGAAGTATGTAAATTCCCTCCCCCTGGGATGCATGATTCTCCAAGCCTCTACAAGCTGTTGCTGATGTAGTTTTTGTTTAACTACCTTAAGGTGTTTACCTTCTGAACGCAAGGAGAAGGGCTGGGTATCCAGGGCTGGATCAAGCACGAAATTAAAGTCCCCTGCCATAATGACTTTCCCTTCCTTGAAGTTTTCTAACTTATTCAAAACCTTCTTCAAGAAGTTACACGAGTGGATATTGGTACAATATATGTTCACAAATGTATAGTCAACGTTAAACATAGACCCCTTAATAAACAGATACCTCCCTTCTGAGTCAGATACCATACCTTTTAGATTAAATAGTGTATTTTTATCAAAACCTATTGCTATTCCTTTAGATCTCTTATCAGGAACCAGATAGGGAAATTCTTAGAGTTCAATCCAACCCTGGATGACCATTTAAAATGGGTCTCTTGTAGAAATATTACATTAGCGGATAAACTTTTTAATTCCTGTAGTATTTGATGCCGCTTACTGGGGTTATTTAAGCCCCTAACATTATATGTCACTATCTTCAACGGTGCCATCCCAAATCCCATACAATTTTACTATGAGGTGGGGAATGGGGTACTTCTATTTTGTCTGAGGTGATCCATATCCACTTAACTGACAAACAATTTAAAGCGGTAGTAAACCCGCTGACATTTTTTTTTTTTTTTTACACCTGTAAGGGAAAAGGCATAATGAGCTAGTATGCACCGCATACTAGCTCATTATGAAATACTTACCTTAGAACGAGGCGTCGGTAACTCACCTGGTCCACGCCGAGGTCGCTGACATGTTGCCTCGGCGTGTCTTCCGGGTATCGCGACTCCAGCGCTGTGAGTGGCTGGAGCCGCGATGTCGTCACTCCCGCGCATGCGCACGGGAGACTTCGTCCCGGCAGGGTTCGTATTCTGCCGGCCTTTCAGACGAGAATCCCCCGTGCGCATGCGCCGCTGCAGTCAGCGGCGTATTGCACGGGGAATATCTCCTAAACCGTAAAGGTTTAGGAGATATTTTTTGTACCTACAGGTAAGCCTCATTACAGGCTTACCTGTAGGTGAAAGTGGAAAATGTAACTTTACTTCCACTTTAACAATACATAACGAATCCATACAATAACTCCTAATCCCTCCCCAATAGGATTCCTCTTGGGGACCCAACCTCCCCTCCAAATATTTTGACCTGCCCCACTCCCGCCCATATCGTGAGCGGTCAGCTGGGCAGGGCATTCCGTGGGGGTTATAACATGTCCGTCCAGGCCCCCAGACCTCATCCCTAGTCTAGGGATGGGAATGGGGGAGCGGATAGGCATTGCTGGACCCCCATGCACCCCCAGGTGTATTTCCTCCCTTACTAAGACTCTGTGCCCCTAATCCATCCCATGCTGATCAGTTATATATTTAGACCCCTATATTCCATTCAGTAAGCACTAAACTTTTTTCCATTGCTGATCTGTTAGCTTCCTCCATTCGGGTGGTTTCTTTTCCCAGTTCTCCAAGTTGATGCATGGCAAATCTAATTTGCTACAGAAGTCTTTCAAATCTTCTGGGAATCGTAGTGTAGCTGATATGATATATGATATGATATGTAGATGCGTTTTTATGTTCCTCCAGTTGTGTTTCGGATTGTTCCACCCTTTGTAGTACATTTTGTATCTCCATTCTGGTGGCATTCAATTCTCCTTTAATCATACATTCTAAATGAGACATCATCTCTGCCATGTCCTGCTTGGTAGGTAAAGCTTGTAAGCCATCCATATCGCTATCTACTGCTATCTTCTGTTGTTGAGCCTTAGGGTCACTTACTCCCTCCCCCTCCCTGGCGTGAAGATTATCTTCCCCAGGCCCTTCCCGTTTATTCATTTGTTCTTCTGGAGAGGGTATTGTTGCTTCTACACGTTCAGGTTCGGCAGTAGATTCGGTTGCGTTTTTGCCTATAAACTCAGTTTTTTGCTCGGCTCTATTCTGTACCATGTACGTTTTTATAGAATTACTGTTTTGACTATCTTCTTGATTAGTTTTTGCCCCTTTTCTTCCCATTTTCTCTTTTCCTACTTTATTATTCCTTGTATTCATTAAGTGTCGCAGCAGAGGATTTTGTTACTAAATCGAATATACAGGGCAATATACTGGAGATCAGCAAGTATCTATTCTAATACAAGCTATGTTAGTAAGTGTAGTTAAGTATGTGTATGTTTTTCAAGATAACACAATAAATGAGATCCTGAGATATCAGAACTAAAGGCTTTCGATACTGAAAAAGTTCCTACTTAACCTTAACCTCACCCCTTACACGGTTCTTCTGATTAGTTAACTGTCCCCCAGCACCCTCAGTTCGTAGGACATGTAATAATAAAATCAATAGGTGATATATGAAGAACAGTCAGTATTTGAATTCAAAGTGTGACAGCATTTGAAAAAATTAATTGTGAAAAACCTGAAATAACCTTAAAAAAGAAAAAAAAATTAAATGTCCCTCTTTTCTTCTCTGCCTTTCTTTCTCCAAGTCCCTGTCTGTCCATCAAGTACCTACTAAGCATACAACATTCTTAGAAGCGAGCAATAATTGGTCAATTTTTAAATGCACAAATATATACTCTAATACGACCATTCACCAATAGTTGTAACAATTTGAAAAAAGGAATGAAAAAATCCAGAAATTAAATAAACAAATACAGATTATTCAAAAAGGTGGTGACCAATTCATACCAACAGTACAGAGTAAGACAATGCAAGACAAGCCTTCAGTGGCAGAGCCCTAAGTAATCTGAGGATTACATGTGTGATTTGAACACCGTTTACATATGCGGGTGCGACTTCCGTATGCTTTTTCTTTGCTGCGCAAGCTCGCAGGGACGGGGGCGCTTTAAAAAAAAAATTCTTATTTATTTTATTTAATTTTATATAATTAAATAGTGTTTTCAAAAAATAAATAAAACATTTGATAATTTTTATTGCTGTCACAAGGAATGTAAACATCCCGTGACAGTAATAGGTGGTGACAGGTACTCTTTAAAGTATTCAGATCACCAAAAACGGCAAATCTGAATGCTGTACTTTTTTTTTAAAAACCGGCGCCATTGGCAGCTGAGTAAACCGGAAGTGTCGTTGAGACGTCCCTTCCGTGTTTACATTCAGGAGCCTGGAACCAAGCTGTTTTCGGCTTTGTTTCAGTCTGTCTCTAAGCGCCGGAAGTGGCGCATCTCAGATGCGAACTCCCGGTGGGACGTGAGGCCCGGTAAGAGTGGCGAGAGGCGGCAGGAGGGGGGGGTGTCCTCTGCCGATCCTCCGGTATAACAGTCGAGCGGCTTTTAGCCACATCGGTTGTTATACCTGGAAAGCCGATCGCGGCTCTAAAAAACGATACCGGGATAATGCCTGCAGCTGCAGGCATCATCCCCGTATAACCCCCGAAAGCAGAGTATGCACATCTGCGTATGCTCGGCGGGAAGAGGTTAAGCTGCCGCGTCTCCCATTCCATCTCCCCCGATGGTAAGCGAGATCAGGCCCAGAACTTGCTCCACTCGTTGGGGATAGAGACATTAGACAGTATCTATTGTATAAATAATGCAGCGCTGCCCACTCTCAAGTGATTATGCAAATAAACCTCTAAACACTGGATAGTGATGTTTTATTCCGCCCTCATATGAAAACACCGCTCTGCGCTATAGGTATGTATTACTAACAATTCTAGGCTGGTCTTTTAATATACCAGTAATGTATTGAGAAGGTGTATATAAATATATAATTTAAATAAATAAATAAATATATGTATATATGTGCAAAATAAATATATAAATATCAAAATAAATGAGAATATATAAATATATGCATATGCATAGATGTGATGAAGATGAATGTGTGATGTGCAAACAAAATCTCAGTATGATATATACGTATAGTGAGACCTATACATATATCAACAGCTGCTGCTTAAACAAAATCAATATAGAAAAATACAAACAACGTTGGGTGGACCGTGCTCAGTCCCCTCTAATAGAAGTTTGTAGCAGCGCTACAGATATTTTTCCAAGTGAATGAAAAATCATTAATATACACACTTAGAGTGAATGACCATATATCTCACTAGAATATGTACATATAAACAATAAAATCAATATATATATGTAAAAACATCCAAATCGAGTGAGAGTGATAAACAGTCCAATAAGTGCTTTAAAAGTATCCAAGTGAATAGTGAACCATATATATGGTGAAAAAAATGATCAATAAAATAAATTAAATAAATAAATATGTATAAAAAAATATATTAATGAAAAAACTGTGTCTCCAGTCCACTTAAATATTGCTTGACAATCTGGTCAAGACAATCTGCAGTAAACCACCGAGTGACAGTTCCCAATTGGTATAAAACAGTTCAAAATTTGGTGATATCTGAGTGATCCGGCCACCATGCGTTTACACCTTGTGCAAGAATCGTCCCCCTATGGGGCTGCACTCACCAGAACACTGCTTTAAATACGCCTGTAGTTAAATATGGGCCTTCTCCTCCAACATCAGACCGTCCGCCAGCGCGAAAATAAGACCAGATCCTCTATCCAGCATCCCCTGATCAATACTCCACCAGCGCGGTTACATAATGTGTGAAAAACCAGCAGGTACACCGTCCAGCAATGGACACTTCCACACAGCGTGCTGCTGTCTCTTTCTCCTACACAAACAGCTCCTCCTAGCTCCTCCTTCCACGCTGTGTGGAAGTGTCCATTGCTGGACGGTGTACCTGCTGGTTTTTCACACATTATGTAACCGCGCTGGTGGAGTATTGATCAGGGGATGCTGGATAGAGGATCTGGTCTTATTTTCGCGCTGGCGGACGGTCTGATGTTGGAGGAGAAGGCCCATATTTAACTACAGGCGTATTTAAAGCAGTGTTCTGGTGAGTGCAGCCCCATAGGGGGACGATTCTTGCACAAGGTGTAAACGCATGGTGGCCGGATCACTCAGATATCACCAAATTTTGAACTGTTTTATACCAATTGGGAACTGTCACTCGGTGGTTTACTGCAGATTGTCTTGACCAGATTGTCAAGCAATATTTAAGTGGACTGGAGACACAGTTTTTTCATTAATATATTTTTTTATACATATTTATTTATTTAATTTATTTTATTGATCATTTTTTTCACCATATATATGGTTCACTATTCACTTGGATACTTTTAAAGCACTTATTGGACTGTTTATCACTCTCACTCGATTTGGATGTTTTTACATATATATATTGATTTTATTGTTTATATGTACATATTCTAGTGAGATATATGGTCATTCACTCTAAGTGTGTATATTAATGATTTTTCATTCACTTGGAAAAATATCTGTAGCGCTGCTACAAACTTCTATTAGAGGGGACTGAGCACGGTCCACCCAACGTTGTTTGTATTTTTCTAAACCTCTAAACACAGTGAAAAATATAAACTTTAAATGTCCATAATAAATAAAATATAAAAAAAGTTTATATATATAAATATATATATATATAGGAAGGCCAGTATGGTGGCCTGCAATTATGGGAGGAGCCCAGAGGGTATATATACCAGACCATCCACAACGTCCGGTGTCGGTTCCAGTTCGCCGTATCCTACGTCACCAGGCCGACAAACAACTTACTACACGTTCGTGAGTTGTCCTACGTTCCAGTCGTACTTCGCTCCCATTCGCAGTTTGCAGTTCCCGTTCGCAGTTGCAGATCGTTACGCTTCAGCGCCGCAGGTAGGACCTTATTGTTACCGTCGTTTCCATATCGAGTCACTTCGATTGTCACGTTGTTTTCCGCATTCGTTGTTTCGCATTCGTACGTTACGGCCCGACCCCCGCTGCCTCCACGTACGGTCGCTCCGCCACCCCATACAGGCCCCCACTGTTTTTTACTTACTACTCACCGCTAGCCGATTCGAACCTGGTCGCAGTCTCGCTTCTACGGTTCGGATCCTCTCGCATACCCACGCACGTCGCAGCTCCACCAATCAATTCGAGCCGGCGTCACGGTTTGGATCCCGTCACGTTCCCCTCGGCTTCTCTGCACTTACGGCCGATTCGAGTCTAGTCGCACACCGTCACTACGATTCGAATCGGCTCGGCAACAAGCCACGAACGAACAACAACGTCCCATCACCGACCAGCTCAACCAAATCCTCAGCTCATCTCCAGCCCAAACCAAAAAAAAAGGAAAAATAAGAGGGGGGGGGGGGGCACAAGTGCTATACATGCCTTTCATGCCGAAATCACAAATCATTGCAGCACCCCCTGTGCCCACCTCGCCCCCCCCCACACCTCGCAACCACCGCAAGTCGCTCCACTTCATGCCTTCACGGCAATCCATCTTAGCGTCAATCACTGCTATCCCCCCACATCTTGCAATCACCGCAAGTTTTTCGTCTCGCGGGCTCCACAACCCGCCCCCCCCCCCCCCACAGCTCACGATCGCTGCTATCTTCCCCATCTTGCCGTTCCGCAAGTACCCCCATACCGTTGCAATCGCTGCAGGTCTTTCTGCATTCGCCTCTTAGCGGCCAATCATCTCCAGTAGCGAACACAGCTGCTCATACTTTTCTCTATCCCTTTTCACCTTTGTAGGTCAGTAAGTCGCCATCTGGTCTCTCCTACGAACAGGATCAGACCATCTCTCTTTTTCCAGGTAAAAAAAAAAAAAAAAAAGAGAGAGGGGGGGATTTTGTTCTCATTTTGTCGAGGGCTTGCACCTCTTCACCAGGGGGTCAACTATGGCCCCGAAAGAGCTCTTGCAACCCATCTTTTACAATACTTCCATGTCACCCTACCGTAGGTACCAGGTCTACCAGGTTCGACCCCAACAAAGACTCTACCACTAGGGCAGCAAGCAGGTGCGTAGGTTGTTGTTATTTAGTTTTCCTTTCTCTCCACACACCTTTCACAACATACTCTCACTTCACGTACATATTTGGCTTATTGTCCGAGGCGTTAGTAACTGTCACATACTCCTATGCATTTCACTCTGTCTTCGAAGCACAAGCCTTCACCACGCAGACAAGGTCACCTAATCTCCTTACTTGCTGACAGTGCAAGCATTAGCAGACCGAACCCACGTCAAACCACTACAGATCGAAACATTCCTACTTAGCTAACCAATCAGCAGTCACTCTCCCCAGTGCCGCCCTGGGGGGCTCTGGTTAACTAGTCTGCACAGACGGACACCCGAGCATCGGTTACCTGGCCAGTCACCTCCTGGCTCACCTCGGTTGTCACGCATTCTCTAAGTTTCCAAAAAAAAAAAAAAGAGAAACAATCTCACTCAGTGCTCACGCGCAAACCGACTGTCCCCATACCTGTCGCTCCGTGTCCTGCTCTGTTTTCCCACTTCTCCCCCCATCTATTCAAACGCCCCTATTTCCCTCCTATTTTTTCCAAGCTTTCCAAAAAAGAAAAAAAAAAAAAAAAAACTGCATTCCCCTTCTTTATTCTAGCAGACGCCATGTCTCTGGCCGGCAGCGACGATCTCACCCCCGTCCCATCATCTCCCGAGGCGGGCTCGGCAGACAACGTCCCACAGTCCTTCAGAGCTTGGACTATCCCCAGACTCTCAGCAGAGCTGAGGCACAGGAATATCCCCTACCCCGCCACAGCCAGGAAAGCTGAACTATTCAAGCTACTATTCCCCATCTCCACCAACCCCACCAGACACTCAGGCATCACTACAATCAATCGCCTCGGCAGTGTCTCAGCTACACGCGCTAGTTTCCTCCCTATCAACCACCATCTCCGACGCCCAGTCCAGAGTGGGGACCTTGGAGGTTCGGTAAGTAACCCCCACCTTATCGTCTGTCACCACCGCCACCCCCGCATCAATCCTCACAGGTACGCCCCACAGCGGTTCCACCGTCTTCCTCGCACATCTCATCCCAGCAAGTATAAGGAAAGACATACTAGATGGCTGAGACGTCAACTTGGCATCCCTCCTTATCTCGGTACACGATGCAGCAGATAACAAAGCCTACGCTTGGGGCGACTCTCTGTCGTCCTAAAAGCGAAAGACCACAGGCTCACACGTAAGCTCACAGTCACGGAGTTCGTGCTAGCCTTCGGCATGTTTAGAGATGTAATTTGCTCCATCAAACCCAACAGGAGGGAAGAACTAGATCTTTACCTACACGCAGGGTACAAGTACGGGGGCAGTTCCTTCTACGATTACCATCGCTCCTTTTCATGAAAGTCAGCAGCCAGGCTCAGCCAGTTCCAGGCGACCACTGACTGGAGCACTGTCGACACCGAACTTTTCTGTCGCCATTTTGCTGGCCTTCGCTCCCCACTTTGCACCAACTGCCAATCCTCCACCCACACGGCCAACTGGTGTTCAGACCCCGATGGCAAACGCTTCCCCAACTTCTCCTCCGTCCCAAATACAGCCAGGAGCAACCCCACAGCACCCCCAGGAAGATAGGCTCGGACGGCCCATCCAAGCGATAGGAGGTGCGCAGATATGCAACAATTTCAATATGGGGGGTTGCAACTTCCCACGTTGCAGACTTCTCCACGTCTGCCTCACCTGCCGCAAGGCTCACCCCAGGGCCTCCTGCGGGATTAAGAAGCTCAGCCCGGCATGACTAAGCCGTACTCACATCGGATGGCTGCAATCCTACCTTTCCTCACACCCGTCACCCTCACTAGCAGCCTTCCTGGTACAGGGCTTCACCACAGGCTTTCACACGGGGTTTATCACACTCCCCGACACCACCCACGAGTGCAAAAACCTGCTGTCAGCAGCCATCGACGAGGAAGCCATCAGTACCTTGCTACAAAGCGAACTTGACCGGCCCTCTCACCCACCATTTTCTGTTTGGAGAGTTAGCCCTATCGGGCTCGTCAAAGGAAAGTTTACCAATAAACTCAGTTTAATCTATGATTTGTCCGCGCCTCATTTCTCTCACACACCTAGTTTAAATTCCCTCATACCCTCAGAGGAATTTTCCCTCAAATACTCCTCTGTCGACCTTGCTATCCAAAACCATCCTGAGCGTCGGTGCGGGCGCCTAGCTGTCCAAAGCAGACGTCGCGGACGCTTTCAAGCTGCTACCAATCCAGCCATGCCTGTGGCTGGCACGGAGTCAAGTGGAAAGGTCAGTATTACTTCGCCACGAAGCTAACCTTCGGCTCCAAGAGCAGCCCGTGGATCTTCGACACATTCGCACAGTCCCTGTCCTGGATTCTCTCACACCACGCGTCCTGTCAGAAAGTGATCCATTACCTGGACGATTTCTTGCTCATCGAAGACCCCAGCGAACCCCCTGTAGACCTGAAGAGTCTAAGGGAGGTCTTTTCCAACCTCAACATACCCATAGCAGAAAAGAAGGTAGAAGGCCCAGCACAACGCATCACCTTCTTAGGTATCATACTGGACACTCGGGCCATGCAGGCCAGCCTACCACCCGACAAGCTGACCCGCATCAGGGAGGTCATTCATACCTTCACGACTACCCAGGGGTGCACCAGGAGGCAACTCCAGTCTTTACTCGGGATGTTAAATTTCGCTGTAAGAATCATCCCTCAGGGACGTTCTTTCGTCTCTCGCCTCCTGGTCTTTCTCACACGTTTTCAAGACCCAGACCAGATCTTCAAGCTAGACCAGGCAGCAATAGCCGATCTCACCATGTGGGACCACTTCCTAGCAGATTGGAATGGCATTTCCATGTTCATACCATCAGCATCTCCCTATTCTCCCTAGATAGTCACTGACGCCGCTGCCTCCACTGGCTTTGCAGCTATTTTTGGCCCCCACTGGTTTGCCGGTCTATGGCCGCCAGAAATCTTGGCAATCCCCGGGTTCAGCCAATCCTCTTCGTTATTCGAGCTGTACCCCATAGTGGCAGCAGCACAAACCTGGGGAAGCAACTGGGCAGGTCAAACAGTGATATTCGCCACAGACAATCAGGCCACAGCCAGCAATATAAACAAAGGCCGCTCCAAGTCCATGGCCATAATGGCCTTCCTGCGCAGGCTAGTTCAACTGTCCCTTCTGCACCAGTTTAATGTCCTCTGCATCCACATCCCGGGCAAATGTAATACCTCAGCCGACGCTCTGTGTCGCTTTAATTTTCCGTCATTCTTTTCGCAGGAGCCCGGAGCCAACCCGACCATGTCTGCTATCCCACACTGGTCTCAACTAACCCTGCTCTGAGTCACTACCTTCACAGCGCCACCAGTCTTATTAACCTTTCGTTATCACATAACACGCTGAAAGCCTATCACGCTGCCTGGAAGACGTACCACCGGTTTCTAGACGCAAACCCCGGGGGGCACCAGGGGACCTTCACCATATCCTGGCCTTTATTTCATACTGCCACACACAGCTAGCGTTATCACACAACACTATCAAACTTCATCTAGCCGGTATCCAGCATTTCATTTCTTTGCAAGACCCTTCCAAACCGTCCTTGTTCTCCTCCCACGCAGTCAAGGCAATCCTGCGCGGCATTCTCAAGCGACAGCCGCAGATCAACATCAAACGTCTTCCAGTAACCAGTGCCATTTTTCGGGACTTGTCAATCATGCTCTCTCATTCCCTGTTCGGCTTACTTCCCAGCCTGGTCATCCAGGCAGCCATGTACCTGGCCTTCTACGGCTTCTTACGCCCCAGCGAATTTTCAGTCTCCGGCCCTAGCTGCAAGACGATACGCAGGCGGCACCTCATACGTCATCAAACATTCTTCATCCTGCACCTGGAAGCATCTAAAACGCAACAGGCTGGCCCAGGGGCTGACATCAAGCTTTTCGAAACTCTCAATGCCTGGTGCCCCGTAGCCGTTTTAGATCAGTTACTAGCACATCTACCTGATCCCTCACCCGACAGCCCGTTATTACCATTTCCGGTTAGACCCCTTAGCAGCAATCAATTTGTCGCGCACGTCAGGATCCTCCTTCGCAATTTAGGTCTTGACCCCGCTCAATTCTCAGGACATTCCTTTCGCATTGGAGCAGCATCAGCAGCCTCACGCAACGGAGTCCCGGATCACGTGATCAGGAAGATGGGCCGGTGGATGTCCACCTGCTTCGCCCGATACATTCCCGATCCACAATCCGAAATGTCCCGGGCTTTCAGCAACCTTGCCTTGTAGTGTTTACCTTTACATAAATAAACTATTACCTCCCTAAACCCAGTCTTTTGCGCCCTTTTCTTAACTATTCTCCAGCAGGGGCCTCACCGCTCAGCTCACCAGGGCTTACCTCACGGCAGGCCAGGGCCCACTTCAGGTCTATTTATGTTGTCTGTCTTGTGGCGTGTTTATGTTTGCTCCTTCATATCTTTCAGGACCGAGGGCTCCGACCATAAATAGGAAGGCCAGTATGGTGGCCTGCAATTATGGGAGGAGCCCGGAGGGTATATATACCAGACCATCCACAACGTCCGGTGTCGGTTCCAGTGCGCCGTACCCACCCACCCATTTCCCCTTCTCAGAACACTCCAATACATTTCTCTACAGAAACAGCCATTACTTCTTAAGGTAAGCGCCCTTTTCTTAACTATTCTCCAGCAGAACGGGCATCACCGCTCAGCTCACCAGGGCTTACCTCACGGCAGGCCAGGGCACACTTCAGGTCTATTTATGTTGTCTGTCTTGTGGCGTGTTTATGTTTGCTCCTTCATATCTTTCAGGACCGAGGGCTCCGACCATAAATATATATATATATATATTTATCAATCAACTTTTCTAATTTCTTGATTGCTGTGCATCAATATTCCACCGCTTTGTATCTATTACTCATCTCCAATATTATAAAATGTGTACACCTCCACCAGCTGTAATGCCTGCTCACCTCAACACTGAGCCATATAAGCTCTGAATGGAAACTCACTCCTCTCTACACTCCAATATCAGCTCTCCTGCTCCAGCCTGCTGTATGACCGTCTCACAGACAAGACTTTTCCCTCGGGATATGGTTCGTATTCATGCAAATTTAAATGCAAGAAACACAGTGCTCTCTGTTTAACCACTTGCCTACCAGGCACAAACACCTCCTTCCTGACCAAGCCATTTTTCAGCTTTCAGCGCTGTCGCATTTTGAATGACAATTGCGCGGTCATGCAACGATGTACCCAAATACATTTTTTATCATTTTTTCCCCACAGATAGAGCTTTATTTTGGTGGTATTTGATCACCTCTGCGGTTTTTATTTCTTGCGCTATAAACAAAATAAGAGGGACAAGTTTGAAAAAACGCAATATTTTTTACTTTTTATTATAATAAATATGCAATTTTTTTTTTAAAACAAATTTTTTCCTCAGTTTAGGCCGATCTGTATTCTTCTACATATTTTTGGTAAAAAAAAATCGCAATAAGCGTCTATTGATTGGTTTGCGCAAAAGTTATAGCGTCTACAAAATAGGGGAAAGATTTATAGCATTTTTATTATTATTTTTTTTTTTTACTAGTAATGGCGGCGATCTGCGATTTTTATCGTGACTGCGACATTGCGGCGGACATATCGGACACTTTTGACACATTTTTGGGACCATTTACATTTATACAGCGATCCGTGCTATAAAAATGCATTGATTACTGTATAAATGTGACTGGCAGGGAAGGTTAACACTAGGGGGCGCTGCAGGGGTTAATATGTACCCTATGGGAGTGATTCTAACTGTGGGGGGAAGGGACTGACTGGGGGAGGGGACCGATCGGTGTCCCTATGTACAAGGGACACACCATCGGTCTCCTCTCCTCTGACAGGACGTGGATCGGTGTGTTTACACACCGATCCACGTCCTGCTCAGTTACCGGGCAATCGCGGGTGCCTGGCGGACATCGCGGCCGCCGGGCACGTGCATCGGGACCTCCCGCGGCGCGCGCGCGCCCCCTAGTGGCCAAAAAGCGAGCGCCGTCATATGACGGCGGCCCGCCACAAGAGCTGCACCGCTCCGCCGTCAATTGACGGCGGGCGGTCAGCAACAGGTTAAATAATTTATTTGGGTTTCCCCTTAAAATATTGCACTTACAAGGTTTCAAAAGATAAAAATAATTTATCACAAAGTTACAAGACGTCTGCTCGCTCATCACTCTGATGGTGTGACGTCACAGGCTTGGCTCCTTCCCCTCTACACGCGTATCGCCTACAATTGGCTTTATCAATAGATCTATTGAGAAAGCCAATTCTCAAAGAGCACTATGTTTCTTGCATTTATAGAGACATCTGCAAGCTCCAGAAATACATGCTTTTATGCAAAAAATGCATAAACAACCATTCTTTGGCGGGGCTCATTTGTCCTTTTTTCAAGATCTCTCGAGGTACACCCTCATGCAGCGCAGAGCTCTTAGGCCTCTGCTAACTGCATTCCAGGCCACTGGTCTTACCTACAGATGGGGCTTTCCATTCAGCCTACAGGTAATAAAGAATGACCATATAAAAGAACATCTGGGTAGCAGTGACCATAACACGATTTTATTTAATGTTGTCTGTAGGCAACTAACACATATGGGAAATATAAAAACACTTAACTTTAAGAGAGCAAATTTTCCAAGGATGAGGGCTGCTCTCCAACACTTAGACTAGGACAGAATATTGGCATTGATGAATACAGAACAGAAATGGGAATTCTTTAAAAAGACTGTATGCGAACCCACTCCAAAGTATATTCCCATGGGCAATACGTTTAAAAGGCTAAAAAATAAAACCTATGTGGCCCACGGCCAAAGTTAAAAAGCTATAAATAATAAGAAAAGAGCTTTGAAAAAATATAAACATGAAGGAACACTATTATCGTTTAAATGTTACAAAGAATACAACAGAATATGTAAAAAGGAAATCAAGGGTGCAAAAATTTAAAACGTATGACAGATTGCAAAAGATAGGACAAACCCCCAAAAATTCTTCAAATATATTAATAGTAAAACGGTTAGGTCTGAGCATGTAAGCCTGTTACAAAATAATATAGAGTGGGTGATTAGGGACAAAGAGAAGGCAAATTTATTAAATACCGTATTTATCGGCGTATAACACGCACCGGCGTATAACACGCACCCCAAGTTTAGGAGGGCATTTTAAGGAAAAAAAGTTTTAGGAGGGAAGTTTAGGGAAAAAAAAACAACTTACATTTAAGCGTCATTTGCAGCTTGCCCAGCGTCATTGCAGCTTGCCCAGCGTCATTGCAGCTTGCCCAGCGTCACTGTAGCTTGCCCAGCGTCATTGCAGCCTTGCCCAGCGTCATTTGCAGCCTTGCCCAGCGTCATTTGCAGCCTTGCCCAGCGTCATTTGCAGCCTTGCCCAGCGTCATTTGCAGCCTTGCCCAGCATCATTGCAGCCTTGCCCAGCGTCATTGCAGCCTTGCCCAGCGCCATTGCAGCCTTGCCCAGCGTCATTGCAGCCTTGCCCAGTGCCATTGTAGCTTGCCAGCATCATTTTCAGTGTTTTCCGGGTTTAAATTTCCCGCCGCCGAGACGCTGTCGCGTGCGCCGCCGAAAAAAAACCCGAAGCACGGCCGAAAAAGACCGAAGCGCCCCCGGAAAAAGCCGAGCCGACTCGGACGGCTAAGCTCGCGGCCCCGCCTCCCTGCTGTTTCCGGAGCGAGCGCAGGGAGGCGGGACTACGAGCAGAGCAGAGTCTGCTCGGCTTTTCCGGGGGGCGCTTCGTTCTTTTTCAGCCGCGCTTCGCGTTTTTTCGGCAGCGCTTGCTATTTTTCAGCGGCGCTTGCCTTTTTTGTCATTTTTTTTTGGGGGGTATCGGCGTATAACACGCACCCACGACTTTCCCCCGATTTTAAGGGGGAAAAGGTGCGTGTTATACACCGATAAATACGGTACTTTCTTCAGCTATGTATACAAAAGAGCACGGGGGAGCTCATGTCCATAATGGAGATGGTATTGACACAGCCCCAAATGATCCACAATGGCTCAAAAGCAATAAGGTCCAGAAAGTTTTATATGGAATAAAAGTGGATAGACACGTGCATGACAAAAAAAATATTTTGTTTTGTTTAGATTCATTAATCTAGTTATTTTGTGTAATTAAATTTGGTTGATTCGTTCAATTCGTATTCGCAATTCGTTTTATGTATGTTTCAAATTTTCTTCAAATTTACAGATTTTTTTTGATTCTAAATCTTCAAAATTATACATTTTGAATCAGCCGAATTGAAAACATTAGATTTTTTTTTCTTTTTCGATTCCGCAAAGTGAATTAACGAAAGAAAAATCTTCATCAAATGATTACAATGACTCTTTAACCACTTCCCGCCCGGCCTATAGAAGATTGATGGCCGGGAAGTGGTTCAGTTATTCTGACTGGGTGTCAACAGTGGTGCTGGGCGATCAGTGGTACTGTGTCTCAATCTGACACACTGCATCTCTGATCGTGGTATGGTGCCTCTGATGGAGGCTCCTTCCAATGTGATCAGCTGTGACCAATCACAGCTGATCATCGCGTGAACCAGGAAGTGCTGGTAAACGGCATTCCTCGGTTTGTGCTGACAGGGAGAGCCGAGTGGCCCTAGTGGCCAAAAGGCGAAGCGACGTAAGGTAATGCTGTTTCGCCCAGCCGTGCCATTCTGCCACAGTAAAACTGCGGCGGCTGGTTGGCAAGCAGTTAATCTCCAAATACGGAAAGGTTTCTTAACAGTAAGAGCTGTGAAAATGTGGAATAGACTCCCTCAAGAGATGATTCTGGCCAGGTCAGTAGATTGCTTTAAAAAAGGACTGGGTTCTTTCCTAAATATACATAATATAACAGGGTAATAACATTTATAGGTAAAGTTGATCCAGAGAATATCCGATTGCCTCTCTGAGGATCAGGATAGAATTGTTTACCCTGCTGTAGCAAATTGTATCATGCTTTGCTGGGGTTTTTTGCCTTCCTCTGGATCAACTGTGGGTATTGGATTGGGTATATGGGATTGTACGATTTTTACTTTTTTCATTGGTTGAACTAGATGGAATTGTGTCTTTTTTTCAACCTAACTATGTAATATTGCGCACCAAGGATGACCTTCCACGCTCCCTGCAAGCTCTGGGATTGGAGCCTACCGATTTCCCGAATTGGCGTTGCTCTCAATAGATCTTGGTACATCCTTACCGCAGCCTTGGCTCCCTGCGAGAGGCAAAAGATGATCGCGTGGCCATAAGCAACAATCATCTGGATCTTCTGCAGTTCTCTTTTGGGACTTCAGCTCTCTACATTTTGAGGACTTAATTTCCTGTCTATTAATTGATTTAATTGATCCTGTCTAATTGTACTGGATAAGTCATAGAAAAATGGGAGATAGACCTTGCTACCTTGTCTAGCACTTAATACATAGAAAGCTCTTTCTCATTTTCACTTTCTCATTTTTTTCTATATAGCTCTCTCACTCTCATCGTATTTAGCAGCGGCCACCACTTCCATACTGCATCTATATCCTTTGCTTGCCACATATTGGGGTCCCCCTGCCCTTCTGCTCTACCAGTTGGTTTGGGAGGGGTGCAGGGTCCACGTCTCCTTTGTATTTGCAGTGATAAATGTCACTGGTCCCAAAAAAGTGTCAAAAGTGTCTGACCTGTCCGTCACAATGTCACAGTCCTGCTAAAAATCGCAGATCACCGACATTACGAGTAAAATAAAATAATAATAAAAATGCAATTATTCCATCCCCTATTTTGTAGACACGATGACTTTTGCGCAAACCAATCAATATACGCTAATTGGGATTTTTTTACCAAAAATATGTAGAAGACTACACATTGGCCTAAACTGAGGAAGAAAATAGTTTTTTGAAATTTTTTTGGGATATTTATTATAGCAAAAATTATTGGGTTTTCTTTTCAAAATCGTCTGTCTTTTTTTGTTTATAGCGCAAAAAATAAAAACCTCAGAGGTGATCGAATAGCACCAAAAGAAAGCTCTAATTGTGGGGAAAAAGGACATAAATTTAATTTGGGTACAACTTCGCACGACTGCAAAATTGTCAGTTAAAGCCGTGCAGTATCGCAAAAAATGGCCTGGTTAGGAAGTGGGTAAATCCTTCCGGGGCTGAAGTGGTTAAAAAGGAATCGGGGGATATGTAGTACAGGCAGCAGACTAGCAGAGCTCTAGGAAATTATGTCATAGGTTTACCTAAGCTTATGTTTATCTGATAACACAATTCATTTTTTACGTCTTTTGTGAGGCAGTATAAAAAATTTTGGTAAATCTTTTGCAAACAATGAGGGGAGTTTATAAAAACTGGAGCAGCCAGAATCTGAAGCAGCTGAAGAAGCTTATCTGAACAAGATGAAGACAGAAGCTGACTAGTTGCAATACACAACTGCTCCAGATTCTGTCTGCTCCAGTTTTGATAAAATTCACCCCAATTCCTTTTTATAGTTTCTAGACACTTACAAAAACTGACTCAAGCTATCTTTAGTTGTACTTTAAAATAAAGAAGGAATGAGTGATAAGAAAGAAGATAGCAAGAAAATACAGAAGTATTACTGAAGTAAAAGCAGTATTAAATCCAAAAACAAAAATGTATTATATGTAATAATGTATATTGAAGCTTACCAATTCATAGTTTTGGTGGCTGCATTTTTTTTCTTTCTTTGTAGGCCTTTTACCTTTATTTTCACCTGTTGATCCAACCAGTAAGTCTGTTATTTTTCAACTTTCTATAACATACCAAGCTGACCAGCGAGTGGTAGTTAGAGGGTTGATAATAAATCATACAACACCGACAAGGGTGCTTAAATTGCGAATTTTTTATTAATTGATATAAAACCTTTATCCCAAAAGTAAAAAATGGTTGCTGGATTGATAATGCGGCTTTCCAAGGGTGGCTGTGTTGCTCCTCCATAGATTGGAGCCACCTTGAGACAGGAAGTGTGTTAGTGGCCAAATCACCAGGTGAAAATAAAGGAAAAAAATCTGCACTATAACACATTTTTCTTTTTGGAATTAAAGTGTTACTAAACCCACAACAGTAAAAATCAGTCTGTATATGCAGTAAAGCATGCTTGTTATACTCACTGTGGAACCTAAGGGGTTAATCATCTGCATTGTGTAAAAAGTCTGTTTGATCCTGTATGCACAGATCCTCCCCTTCTTGCACTGCCCCTAAAACATGTCCGGATAAGACAGAGTTACTGAAGTCAGGCTGCACAAGCTCATTTTGGTGTGTATTGCTATAAAGTTTTTTTTTTCTTGGGAGAGTGCATGTGATCACCACAGGGCCAATCGGCACTGTCCAGACAAAGGGTCAGGTGTCCTGCATTCTGATAGGACAGCCAGTGCAGTATGAAAACTCCTCCTACAAGTTTTAACCAGGCACTAATAGAAGTCACAAGAGTGCTATATACTGCTGCTGAGAAAGGGTATTTAGGAGTTTATATTTACTAAAATGATTGCATTTCCATGTTCTGTGTACTGTGGGAGACCAGATATAGTGAATGCAGGGTCCTGGGTTTAGTAACACTTTAACAGTAAAACTCACACATAATAAAGATATCTGTGCTTGAAACTGGCAGCCTGCAACTATATAGCCCAAAATACCAGCCCATTGCTGCTTTCTTATCACATTTTTATGCCACTCTATACCAGCCTTGCATAACATTACTAGCTCTACTTTGTTTCCATAGGAAGATTCCATGTGTGTAAACATTTGGAGAAAATGTCCATAAAAGGACTGGAGGAGATAGAGAGGGAAAGGAAAGGCAATGAGACACAGAAATAATAGAACAGAAAGAAACTGGCATATTCCAAAGTGTCCAGAGGAAAAAAGCATATTGTTCATATAAAGTTAAGGCAAAATCTTAGAGAGAGAGATTGATGCTTGATCAGAGAGCTGGATGATAAAAAAGTGAACCCACATGGTTTAATATTCAATGGAAAGCAATATAAAGTTTTTCAAATAGTGATCACTGACACTCAAGATAATCATTCTCACTTGCATAAAATCTGACATGTATTACATGGCCCTTGATGATTCTTATGTACTGAGGCCAGATAGAGGGATGGGAACACAATGTCCCGATTAGGGTGAAATACTGAAATCAACTAGGGAAGGCTCCAGGACTTAACACCACCATGTCCTTGTGTAAGGCCAGTATAGATTCTGCAAGCAGCATGTAGGTGAACATTTGATTGAATAAAATTGGCCTTGAATAAAAAGAAAAACCAAATGGCTAAGCTGTTAAACTTTTTTTTCGGTAGAGAAAAGACATCAATTTATCTAGGACACTAGCAACTAACTGGGCATTTTGAAAGTGGGAAAGGTCATGCCAGGCTGGTCACTGCTTTTTGTTTGCTAAATCCTTTTTATAGGTGGCAATATAAACCATATGTATCTGAACACACAGTCCCCCAATGAACAAAAACAAATAGAAGCAACTAGTGTTGCACCGTTACCAGTGTAGCGCAGGGGTTTTACTACCAATGCTGTCATGGTAATGATAAGAGTTTGGCTCCCTCTAGTGGCCTATTTTATGCTATTAAGACTTTTACTTAGTTTCTGGAAAACCACGTCACAAAGCATTGTGAGAGATGTAGTTTAATGAGGAAGTGACTCATGTGCTTAAACTCAGTCTGTGAACTACTAAACCCACAATGCCAAGCCGCAGACCCACAAGGCAAAAGTTACTGCACTGCATGCTGGGAGCAGGAATACATTTTTCGGCCTCTTGGGACGCCATTCAATACCTGCCTGCAGTGAGGTCTGTGTGTGACCGACAGACTGTGGCCTGTAAGGCATGGAGTTGAATCGATCGGCCTCTGAGGAGTTACTGAGCACAGCCAGCTGGACCAGCGTGTGGATGGACCCGAGGAACCAAGATTGCTGTAAGCTTTCTGTGTTCCAGCCATCTGAAGGAGTGGTGCAGGGTGATGGCGCCAGCTTTGGATCAGACGGAGATCACAAGGAAAGGAGTTTGGAAGGAATCCTACAGCACCTGTACCTGTTGTGGTGCACTTGCCCAGACCAATAGAACACATTGTATGCTGGTCAAATTGTAGTTCCACGGAGGTGGTTCTGCTTATTCATAGGCTGTGCACAGCGGAACTCTAGGGTTTATTACAACCCATGCTATAGAGGTGATACTGTATTACCCGCACAGTTCACAAGGAAAGGTTTCAGGAGTTTTGTTTGTTCATCACCACCAAAGGAATAGTTCCCAATACACTCATCATTCTAAAGCCTGTTTCTTTGTTTTCTCATGTGGATTACAAATAACTGCAGTTCAAATCAAAGGGCTAGCTGAAGAATAAGTGAAGATAAAGAACTTTTGCCACCCTCAACAAAACATCAGGGTGTCACTATACTTTATGGACAATAAGTTGCACTCTAGGGGGAGCCCTAGAGTATAGGATTCAATATTATACTGCATTATCCTGGTTATGTGAATCTGTATTTGGGTCTGTTGTGTGCAATGAGGCTGTAGTGGGAAGGTGCTTAACCACTTGCCTACAGTGCACTTTCACCCCTTTCCTGACCAGACCAATTTTCAGCATTCAGCGCTCTCACACTTTGAATGACAATTACTCAGTCATGCAACACTGTACCCAAATGAAATGTGCGTCCTTTTTTTCACACAAATAGAGCTTTCTTTTGGTGGTATTTAATCACTACTGGGTTTTTTATTTTTTGTGCTATAAATTAAAAAAGACTGAAAATTTGGTGAAAAAATGCCTTTTTCTTTGTTTCTGTCATAAAATTTTACAAATTAGTAATATTTCTTCATAAATTTTGGCCAAAATGTATATGGCTACATATCTTTGGTAAAATAACCCTAATTAGTGTATATTATTTAGTTTTTGTGAAAGTTATAGAGTCTACAAGCTATGGTGCAAATCATTGAAAATTGATCACACCTGATCACACCTGATGTACTGAAGACCTATCTCGTTTCTTGAGACACTAACAAGCCAGGAAAGTACAAATACCCACAAAATGACCCAATTTTGGATAGCAGACACCCCAACGTATAATCTATGAGGCATTATGAGTCTTTTGAACTGTTCATTTTTTTCCAGAAGTTTTTGGAATATGTGGAAAAAAAATTAAAACGCATTTTTTTTCCCACAAAGTTGTCCATTTTTAAGATATTTCCAACACATAGCATGTACATAGCAAAAATGACACCCCAAAATACATTCTGCTACTCCTCCTGAGTATGGCGATACCACATGTGTGAGACTTTTACGCAGCCTGGCCACATACAGAGGCCCGCCAGTGAAGTAGCACCTTCAGGCGTTCTACAAGCATAAATTACACATCTCATTTCTCAATCACCTATTACAGTTTTGAAGGCCCTGGAGCCCCAGGACAATGGAAACGCTCACAAAATGACCCCATTTTGGAAAGTAGACACCCCAACGTACAATCTATGAGGCATTATGAGTCTTTTGAACTGTTCATTTTTTTCCAGAAGTTTTTGGAATATGTGGAAAAAAAAAGAAAACGCATTTTTTTTCCACAAAGTTGTCAATTTTTAAGATATTTCCAACACATAGCATGTACATAGCAAAAATGACACCCCAAAATACATTCTGCTACTCCTCCTGAGTATGGCGATACCACATGTGTGAGACTTTTACACAGCCTGGCCACATACAGAGGCCCGCCAGTGAAGTAGCACCTTCAGGCGTTCTACAAGCATAAATTGCACTTCTAATTTCCTGACAACCTATTATTTTTGAAGGCCCTTATATTTCTAACAGATAGCATTTACATACCAAAAAATACACTCCAAAATAAATTCGATTGAGCAAAGGGTAAAAAAAAAAAGTATTACCTGTGGTTTTTGTAGTGTCCCCAGAAGAGGGATTTGGTCCAGGCAGCAGGCAGCAGGCAGCAGGCAGCAGACAGCAGACAGCAGACAGCAGACAGCAGGCAGCAGGCAGCAGGCAGCAGGCAGCAGACAGGGATGTGCTTAGCAACAATAATAATTATCCAGGCAGCAGGTAGGAATATTGTCTAGTCAGCACAAGGATATCGTCAGCACAGCCAAAGCATTTGTCCTTTAGAAAATGTGTCCAGGTGTGGTCAGTTTATGCTGCAGGCAGGGAGATAGTGGCAGTAAGTCAGCAGCAGGCTGAGGGCTGCAATCGGGTAAGACCTGTGCACAGGGCCACAGGGGTAGAGGCTTCGACCCACCCAAATCTCTATGAAGCCTCCAGGCTCCAGACCCTAATCCGGAAATTAAGAAACCCGGAGACAACAAAAAAATTGTTTTCTCCATCCGGAAAAACATTTCTGGAGCCCCTCACATGTGAGACCCCTGTGTACTACAGTAGCAGGGAAACAGATCAGTCCAAGCGGTAGGCAAAAGCATAGTCCATAAAACAGGCCAGGGTCAGTTCACGTTCAAGCAGTCCAAGCGGTAGGCAGAAGCGTAGTTGATAAAACAGGCCAGGGTCAGTTCACATGTAAGCAGTCCAAGCAGTAGGCAGAAGCGTAGTTGATAAAACAGGCCAGGGTCATTTCACGTGGAAGCAGTCCAAACGGTTGGCAGAGGCATAGTCAAAAAACAGGCCAGGGTCAGTTCACGTGGAAGGCAGTGGATATTTGAGGAAGCATGGGGAATGGTCAGCACAGATGTTGAAAATGGGGAAATGGTTAAGAATATGGGCTAAAAATTTAGGGATGTGTGATATAGTCTGAAGCATATACCAATGCAAAGGCCGGGTTCGGAGGGACAGTCGACACAGTGGTAGCTGGTATCAGTTCTAAATCCATTTTTGCTGCATACTCGACATCTTTTTTGGCGTCTTTGGCCCGCTTCAGATGGTGGAATGTGGTCCGGGAAGTGGCGTTCGTGAAGTCGGCTAACGGCATCAGAGCGAAGGTTTTCTGGGGGGGGTCTTTGACCGTAGATGAGGGACCTGACAACGTTTTCTATAAATTTTAGGAAGTGGGCAGGGCTTTCTGTGGATTTGGTGTGAACTATGAAGGCATTATAAATGGCCAAATTAATTAAATAGAGTGCTACCTTCTTGTACCAGAAACGGGACCTCCTTATTGCTAAATAGGGCTGAAGCATTTGGTCGTTGAAATCCCCCCCCCCCCATGTACAGATTGTAATCGTGTACACATTTTGGCTTTACGATGGGACCTTGTCGTCTCTGAACTTCCACTGTAGTGTCATCATGGATGGTGGAAATCATGTACACATTCCTGGTATCCTTCCACCTCAAAGCCAGCACTTCGTCGCATCGCAAGGTTGCTCTTTCTCCCCTTCGCAATTTCTTGTTTACTATGGCTTGTGGGAAGCCCTTCCTATTCTTTCTGGAGGTTCCACAGGCCAGGGTTTCTGCGAGGTATAGGTGTTTGAAAAGGGGCAGGCTGGTGTAGAAGTTATCCAGGTATATGTGGTAACCTTTCCTCAGCAGTGGGTATGCCAGGTCCCATACGATTTTACCAGTTGTGCCCATGTAGGCCGGGCACTCAGGGGGCTGGAGCTGGGAATCTTTCCTTCGTATATGCGGAAAGCATACAAATATCCCGTGGCTCTCTCGCAAAGCTTATAAAACTTCACTCCGTATTTGGCCCTTTTGCTAGGAATGTATTGTCTTATTCCTAGCCGGCCTGAAAAGGGTACCAGGGACTCATCGACACATATGTGCTTTTCGGGGACATAGAGTTCTGAAAATCGTTGGGAAAAGAAATTAATGAGTGGGCGAATTTTATATAATTTGTCATGATTTGGATGATTGCGGGGAGGGCACTGGCTGTTGTCCCTGAAATGGAAAAAGCGCATTATCATCCTGTATCGGGACCTGGACATAACGGAAGAATAAATGGGCATATGTTGGATGGGGTCGGTGGACCAATAGGCATGTCCTTCATTTTTTTTGGTAAGCCCCATGTTTATGGTGAGGCCCATAAACACTTTGAACTCCTCCAGAGTCAAGCTTCTCCACTCAAATGGACGAGCGTAAGATGATTCGGGGTTGTTGGCTATATACTGCTGGGCATATAAATTGGTCTGGTCCACGATGAGTTGCAGCAAAGTGTCGGGCAAAAATAAATGAAAACAATCAATTGGGGAAAAATTTGGGGTATTGGCCTGCACACCTGGCTGTGCGGTGAAAGGGGGGATTCTTGCTGATCCTGAGTTGGAAGGCAGCCATGTTGGATTGGCAAGACCATCTGGGAGGTATGTAGCGGCCCTGGCTCTTGGGGGACGTGGCACTCCAGTGCTGGTAGTTGGGGGATTTGTTCCTGTGCTGGCATTTGGGCGTGATGATGCGGCAGTGCTGGTACTGGGGCTGGGCATTTCTTGTGGCCTTTCGCTGGCGGCAGCACTGGTACTGGTCCTGGGAATTTGATCCTGGGATATATTGCTGGTGGCTGCCTGGTTTCCAGAACGCCATGCTCGTTTAGGAGGGATCCATTCTTCCTCCGATTCATTTGCCGATATACTACTTTCGAACGGTTCAAATGCTGAATTTGAACGATCGGAATTGGCATTTGAATCTGATGAGAACTCCCCGCTGCTCTCATCAGTCATGGCGAGGATCTGGAATGCCTCCTCACTTGTATATAATCTTTTGGACATGCTTTGTGATGGGCTGTGCGACTGGTGACAAATGACGGTCAGTGATGGGCGACAGGTGACAGGTGACGAATGACTTCACTGGTGGGTGACGGGTGACGTGTGACGGTCACTGGTGGGTGACGGGTGAACCACTGACGGCAGTCTCTGGACAGTGACAGGTGCACTTTGTGGGCACTGATAGGTGACAGATCTGGGTCACTGATGGCGGTCACTTATGACGGTCACTGATGGCGGTCACTTATGACGGTCACTGGCGATGGTCACTGATGGGTGACAGGTGCACTTTGTGGGCACTGATGGGTGACAGATCTGGGTCACTGATGACGGTCACTTATGACGGTCACTGCCGATGGTCACTGATGGGTGACAGGGGCACTGATGGGTGACAGGTGCACTTTGTGGGCACTGACGGGTGACAGGTGCACTTTGTGGACACTGACGGGTGACAGGTGCACTTTGTGGACACTGACGGGTGACAGGTGGACTTTGTGGACACTGACGGGTGACAGGTGCACTTTTGTGGACACTTTTGTGGTGACTGTTGGGTGACAGCTGTAATGGGGGGGGCGATGTGACAGGTTCTCTTTGGCTGTGTTTGGTGCACTACAGTACAGTACAGACAAAGATCGGTAACTCACTGCTCCTGGCTGTTCTCTCCTCACACTGGTAACGGTGTGTGAGGAGAGAATAGCCGGTAACAGCTAGTAACCGGTCTTTGTTTACATTTAGTGGTCGGCTGTGAGTGGTAATCAGCCATCAGTCATTGGCTGATTACTCTTGTCGGTGACGAGCAGTGTTCCTGGGAACACGCCGCCACCGACATGACCGCGCTGCGCGCTCCCGATCGCGCGCATGCGCTGTCTGAAGTCGGGACTTCCCCAATGTGATCAGCCGTGGCGTAATCGCGGCTGATCACATGGTGAACAGCCATGCCCAATGGCTGTTCACCCCTGTCGGTGACGCGGTGTGTCTCCGGGACACGCCGGCACCGACAGAGCACGGCTGCGCGCCCGCGATCGCGCGCACGGCCGTGTTTTTTGGCCGCCGTCATATGACGGCGGCCCGCCACGAGAGCTGCACCGTCCCGCCGTCATATGACGGTGGGCGGTCAGCAACTGGTTAATATATGTGTTATGATATTGAGCATTTTTCCCACTGCACACCTGTCTGCATATACCTTGCATGACAATCATTGAATTATTGTTTCATGTACACATTGTCATTCTCTATATCTGAGTTACCACAGTGCTTATGGTGCCAAGCATCTTCTTAGTAAATTTCCTAAGTGGTTAATTGACAACTTGTGTGAGACCATTCAATACTACAACTGGCGAGGTGACTGGTTCCAAGGTTACGGTAAATATACTGTGTAGTGTACCATTATTGTGTTTTTATTTACCACTGGGTCTCACACTAATATTGCCACATAGGTGTGCCAGAGGGGTTGAGACTGTCATTGGGGTTGATAGGCAGGGTACAGGATTATACATACATCAGCAGCTCCTACGGGGGTAATGCTACACGTGGAGGCTCGTCCGGAATCCTGTTACTCTACAATCAACCCCCCCCCCCCAGTCAACGCCCCTATTGGCACCAGGATGGATCCTGCCACTGTGGTTCAGTGGTGTGAAGCAGAAGGCATCCGCTCAGAAGCGAGCCTGGCCATTGCGCTCCCCGGAGAGGCTTGGGAGGAAGAACAAATCAATCAAGTTGTGAAGGCAAATCCTAAAGGGAGCTCTACGCTCTGGCCCCGTCTGGCTCCAGCTGAGGACATCAGTGGGTGTAATGTCCCTGAGATACCCGGATCTCATTAAAATAGTGAGAGAAGAGGCCTTGTTTGGCGACAAGCAGGCAGCTGCTCGTTCAGTTTATACATCCTTAGTAGAAGTCAGGTCCATGGGGCCTATGGAACAGAACTTAGAATTTGTCGCCCTGAAATCTCAAATGGCAAAAATAACGGAGATGATGACCTTATTGATGGCAAAAACCATCAAGACAACCCAAGACAGTGTTGCAGAGACAAGTATAGCACAAACCTCATCCACTGCCTCGAGTTAGAAGTTAATGGGTAATGATATTTGTTTTAACCACATCAATACTGGGCACTTTTGCCCCCTTCCTTCCGGGACCATTTTTCAGCGCTCTCGCACTTTCAATGACAATTTCGTGGTCATGCAATGCTGTACCCAAATAAAATTTTTATCGTTTTGTTCGCACAAATAGAGCTTTCTTTTGGTGGTATTTATTCACGACTCCGTTTTAATTTTTTTGCAATATAAGCGAAAAAAGAGCGGAAATTTTGAAAAAAATATATATTTTCTCCTTTCTATATTAACCGCTTCCCGACCGGCGCACGACGATGTACGTCGGCAGAATGGCACGGACAGGCATAAGGGCGTATATATAAGTCCCTTTTAAAATGCTGCCACGCCATCGGGCGCGTGCCGGGAGCGGTGCTCGTGCCGGTCGGGACCCCCCTGAGGCCAGTCGTGGACTCGATCGCCGCGGGGAAAGCTGAACGGGGAGATGCGGAAATAAACAGCATCTCCCCGTTCTGCCTAGCAACTAGTGACGCCGATCTCTGCTCCCTGTGATTGGAGCAGAGATCAGCATTCACTAGCTGACAGCCACGCCCCCCACAGTAAGAAACACGCCCCTAGGCACACTTAACCACTACACTGCCCCCTAGTGGTTAACCCCTTCACTGCCAGTGTCATTTATACAGGAATCAATGCATTTAAATAGCATTGATTGCTGTATAAATGACAATGGTCCCAAAAATGTGTCAAAAATGTCCGATGTGTCCGCCATAATGTCGCAGTCACAATAAAAAACGCTGATCGCCACCATTACTCATAAAAAAAAATTATTAATAAAAATGCTATAAAACTATCCCCTATCTTGTAAACGCTATAACTTCTGCGCAAACCAATCAATAATCGCTTATTGCGTATCGGCCTAAACTGAGGGGAAAAAATTTTTTTTATATACTTTTGGGGGATATTTATTATAGCAAAAAATAAAAAAGAATGCGTTTTTTTCAAAATTGTCGCTCTTTTTGGTTTATAGCGGAAAAAATAAAAAACGCAGGGGCGATCAAATACCACCAAAAGAAAGCTCTATTTGTCGGAAAAAAAGGACGTCAATTTTGTTTGGGAGCCACGTCGCACGACCGTGCAATTGTCAGTTAAAGCGACGCAGTGCCGAATCGCAAAAAGGGGCCTGGTCCTTTGGCTGCAAATTGGTCCGGTCTAAAAGTGGTTAAAAGAAATCCATTAAAATCGAATGTTGTCATAAATTTAAGTCAAAATGTATTCTGCTATATGTTTTTGGTAAAAAAAATTCCATTAAGTGTATAATAATTGGTTCGTGCGATCACGCACATATGTACGCAAATGATCATGTACAGATGTGCGCAAGTGATCACGGACATGTGTGCAGATTTTAGTGGGACATATGTGGGGGACATGTGTTTTTATTATTTGGGGACATGTGTTTTGGGGACATTGTGTGGGGACATGCATGTTTTTTCTGTGTGGTGTGTTGTGTGTTTACACTAGACTGGTGATCAGTGAGTAAAAAGCTGTAAAAAGCAGCACATACTCACAGATCACCAGCCGGCTGCAGCGATCCGCTCTCCTCTCCTCACCGACGACTTTCATGTGAGGAGAGGAGAGCCGATTGCCTAGCAACTGGCTCTGTGTTTACATCACATGACGGCTGTGATTGGACACGGCCGTCATGTGATCAGGGGGGCCAATTACAGAGCCCTCCTGCCGATCAGAGATGCGCCGTGTCCGGGTGACACGAGCGCATCGGGATCGCACCGATGCGCGTGCACGCACGCTCGCGATCCCCCTCCTTCTGAGGGACGTTCAAGAAGAGCGCCCACCCGGCCGTTTATATGCATTGGTCGGGTGGGAAGTGGTTAACTGCGGAGGGGTTGGACACTATTGACGCGTATGTCCAAGTCCAGAAAAACCTGAGGTAAAGAGCAAAAAGCCGGCAGAAAACTACAGAGGGCCCCGGGGAAGGTATCAACCATCCATGAGCTAAAGGAGGGTGTTCCACATTATTAAGCAGGGCACCATTTCAAGCAATATGGGGAAGAAAAAGGATCTCTCTGCTGCTGAAAAGAGTGAAATAGTTCAATTTAAAACTAGAAGACAGCTCCGCGCTTAGGATAACCAGTATATGGTGTGCAGCCCGTCCAGAAAAATTTAACCCCCTAGAGGGAAAATTTGGTATGGAAATTGTAAATTAAAGGACGATTGGCGCTCCCCTTTTGCTTATTAAAATAGGTCTGTTAAAATAAAAAAGTAAATAGATAAAAATACCATAAAAATAACATGTATTACCTTAATTAAGGCAAAACTCCTATCTGCCTGCAGACACGTAATAATAATATTAACAATGACAAGGGATGGTTAAAGGCTAAGTGATCCAGTACCCAATGCTAAGTGAGAGGGACGGGATAAAAATCCAGGTCCTCTGCTCCCATGCAAGTTCAAAACGTGATCCAATAATCCGCCTTAATGACTAGTAATTTAAAAAAATTAGTAAAGAAAATCCTGTGTGTTGCCACCTGTATGTAACCGTGCTATAAGTGAAACAATACAACCTATTTAAATATGGCAGTGAACCATATTGACAGATACCACAACAAAAATAGATAAAATTAATTTAGAAGTGTCCCATATAAGGGCTTAAATGTATGCGTGTAAAGTGAAAATAAAGCAAAAACAAAAAACAAAAAACATAAAACATAAACATGAACATTCTTCAGGCGGTTGGGGGGTCCGATCGGACCCCCCTCCGCCGGCGGGGACGGTCGGGATGGCTCGAGAAGCGATGCGGGACGAGGGGACGGCCAGTCGTTTCTGGCCACCCCCCCGCGATCGCTCTGGCCAATGAGATGCTTCCCCTTCCTGTGTAATTGTAAACACAGGCAAGGGGAAGTGATGTCACGCTCCTCGTTCCGGTCTTTCTGACCGGGACGCCGAGCGGAGAAGACATCAGGTTAGTGCACAAACACTACACTGACACCAGTCACACATAGGCACATATTTCACCCCTCTGTCACCCCCTGATCACCCCCCAGATCACCCCCTGCCCCCCAGTCACAGTGTCACTGATTGCAGTGATCATTTATTTTACTGATCACTGCATTTAGTGTCAGTGTGACTGCAATAACTGTCAGGGCAGTTAGTTTTAGGCCCCTTTAGGTCTAAGGTAGCCCCCTACCCCCCCAATAAAGGTTTAACCCCTTGATTGCCCCCTAGGTAACCCTTTCACCCCCTTTAGCCAGTGTCACTAAGCGATCGTTTTTCTGATCGCTCTATTAGTGTCACTGGTGCCGCTAGGTAGCCAGTTTTTTTTTTAGGTAACCGCCAGGTTTATATAGGATTATAAATAGGTTTATAGGTCAGGTACCCCCATATTACAACCTAAAAAAAGGTTTTAACCCCTTGATTGCCCCTAGAGTTAACTCTTTCACCAGTGATCACAGTATAAGTGTCACTGGTTAGCCAGTTAGTTATTTAGTTATTTAGGTTCCCCGTCAGGTTTTTATATATCGTCAGGTACCCCCATATATTACCTAATAAAGGTTTTAACCCCCTGATTGCCCCTAGTTAACCCTTTCACCAGTGATCACCGTATAACTGTTACGGGTGACGCTGGTTAGTTAGTTTGTTTTTTTATACTGTCAGGGCACCCGCCATTTATTACCCAACTATCGGTTTAACCCCCTGATCGCCCGGCGGGTGATATCAATTAGGTTTTAGGGTCAAATAAGGTCTGCGTCGCCCCAGGTTAGTGCCAGTACCGCAAACACCCACGCGCAAAGCATACACCTCCCTTAGTGGTATAGTATCTGAACAGATCAATATCTGATCTGATCAGATCTATACTAGCGTCCCAGCAGTTTAGGGTTCCAAAAAACGCATTGTTAGCGGGATCAGCCCAGATACCTGCTAGCACCTGCGTTTTCCCCCTCCGCCCAGCCCAGCCCAGCCCACCCAAGTGCAGTATCGATCGATCACTGTCACTTCCAAAACACTAAGCACACATAACTGCAGCGTTCGCAGAGTCAGGCCTGATCCCTGCGATCGCTAACAGTTTTTTTGGTAGCGTTTTGATTCAGTTGCCAGCAGCCTAGGAGCTTTTTTTCCTGTGAATCTCACTAGTGTACTACTAAATTTAGAGCCCAAAATGGCAAATCGCAAGTACACTAGTGAACAGGCCTACTTGTTTCTGAGTATGTCAGATAGTGAAGAGGAGGTCACTCATCTGTCACAATCAGGCTCAGAATACGATCCAGTAGACGACAGCGGCTCCATGACAGATAGCTCTGGCGACGAAGGTGTGGTCCCTGCTAAGGTCAGGCGTACCCGATCCCGATCTTCTGATGTTGTTGAGGTGCAGGAACCGCAGGTCTCTCGTATGGAGCAGAGAAGTACTAGCGCCGCTATTCCTTCTGGTGAACTGGCAAGCACCAGCGGCCTAGTACACCCTGGACGTAGTCAAACCAGCACTGCAGTAACACTTGGTGACGTGGCGAGTCCCATAAGTGCAGTTCAAGCTGGCGAGGTGGCAAGCACAAGTAGTGTCCCGCTGCCACCAAGAAGAAGACAAAGGCAGGTCCGTCGATCACATAGTGTCCTTCCTGCAGAATTCGCCAATCCTGATTGGGTGCCCACCACTTCTGCAGAACCCGTACTTCCCCCATTCACTGGCCAACCCGGTATTCAGGTGGAAACAGCTGATTTTAAGCCATCCGATTTTTATTCGCTGTTTTTCACGGAAGATCTCTATAGATCTATTGTGGACCAAAGTAATATATACGCTGGTCAATACATCGCCGCTAATCCCCAAGTGCCTTCCCTTGCCAGAGATTGGAAACCAATTACGGTTTCCGAATTTAAGACCTTTCTGGGCCTTTCCCTCAACATGGGCATACACAAATTCCCGACTCTGAGGTCTTATTGGTCCACCTCACCGCACCACCAAATGCCCGTGTTCTCTGCCTCCATGTCCAGGGCACGATACGAGATGATTTTGCGGTTCATGCACTTCAGTGACAATGAACTTTGTCGTCCTCGTGGAGACCCTGAATTTGATCGGCTCTACAAAATTCGGCCCCTCATAAACCACTTCAACCAATGTTTTGCAGCCTTGTTTACGCCCAATCAATTTGTCTGCGTTGACGAGTCCCTGATTAAGTTTTCTGGCCGCTTGTCTTTCAAACAGTTCCTTCCCAGCAAGCGTGCCAGATACGGGGTCAAGCTCTACAAGCTCCGTGACAGGGCAACAGGCTATACGTGGAGCTTTTCGGTTTATGAGGGAAAAGATAGTCACGTAGAGCCGGAGAACTGTCCAGATTACATAGGGAGCGCTGGCAAGATAGTGTGGAACTTGGTGTCACCCTTATTCGGAAAGGGGTACCACTTGTACGTGGACAATTATTACACGAGCGTGCCACTGTTTAGTCACTTGTTTGATCATCAGATTGGAGCATGTGGCACCGTGCGACCTAATCGCCGGGGCTTTCCCCAGCGGCTTGTAGATTCCCGTCTTAGGCTGGGGGAGAGAGCCTGCTTCAAGTGTAATAATTTGCTCGCTGTGAAGTGGAGGGATAATAGGAATGTTTTCGTTCTTACCTCCCTTCATGCAGACACGACAGTCCAAATTTGTACGGCGGCTGGTGTTGTGACGAAACCCCTCTGTGTCCACGGATACAACCTTAATATGGGGGGGTGGACCTCAACGACCAGTTGTTGGCGCCGTACCTAGTTGTCCGTAAGGCTAGACGCTGGTACAAAAAAGTGTCTATTTATTTGTTCCAATTGGCTTTGCTGAATGCTCATGTGCTATAGGGAGCTTCAGGCGGGACGTTACCCTTCCTTGAATTCCAGGGAGCGGTTGTCATGGAACTCCTGTATCCAGGCGGTTCCACACCTCAACATCCCCTACCAAATGCAGTAAGCCGGCTGCATGAGAGGCATTATCCTTATGTCCTCCCGAGTACCCCTACCCAACGAGCCCCCCAAAGAAGATGTCGTGTCTGTAGCAAGCGCGGATGTAGGCGTGACACCCGTTATTATTGTCCACTCTGTCCTGACAATCCTGGTCTCTGCGTTGGTGAATGCTTTGAACGCTACCACTCACTAGTGAGGTTTTAGCGTAGGGTACAGCATTTCACAGGCTAGGATACACTTTCACAGGGTCTCAAGAATGCCATCGCATTTTGAGACCCGACCGTTACAGTTAAAATTATAGTTATATTTTAAAAAAAAATTTTTAAAAAAAAAAAAAAAAAAAAAAAAAAAAAAACTACAAAAAAAAAAAAAACCCCAAAAAAAATATAAAATAAAAAACCAAAAATAGTTGTCGTTTTATTGTTCTCTCTCTATTGTTGCTCTTTTTTACTCTATTCTATTCTGCAATGTTTTATTATGTTTTATCATGCTTGCTTTTCAGGTATGTTTTATTGTTAACCATTTTTTTGTTTTCAGGTGCGCCATTCAGTTGCAGCGCGGATTTATTTATCTTGACAGCAACAGCGTTTGCTCCCACGATACATAAAGCCGCGACTCCAACACTGTAGGAGGTGATTTCACCACCACAGTTAAAAAAAAGAGCATATATGCCGAAGCATGGGGGCAGCAGAGGGCGGAGGAGCGATTTTGCTCCTAATGCCACGTACATACGGTCGAAAAAAGTCCGACCATGTGTACGTGGCATAACTTTTTTGCGGGAGGATGCCCCCATGCTTCGGCATATATATATTTTAGGCACCGGTTGCGTTAACAAAATGTTTTATTTTTTTACTATGTTTTTTTTTTGGTATTTGCTTTGCAGGTATGGTAAGGTCTTACTGTTATACTCTAATGTTACTTTGTTTTAATGTTAACCATTATTTGCTTAGCAGGTACGCCATTCAGTTGCAGCGTGGATTTATTTATCTTGACAGCAACAGCGTTTGCTCCCACGATACATAAAGGCGCGACTCCAACGCTGTAGGAGGTGATTTCACCACCACAGTTAAAAAAAAGAGCATATATGCCGAAGCATGGGGGCAGCAGAGGGCGGAGGAGCGATTTTGCTCCTAATGCCACGTACATACGGTCGAAAAAAGTCCGACCATGTGTACGTGGCATAACTTTTTTGCGGGAGGATGCCCCCATGCTTCGGCATATATATATTTTAGGCACCGGTTGCGTTAACAAAATGTTTTATTTTTTACTATGTTTTTTTTTTTGGTATTTGCTTTGCAGGTATGGTATGGTAAGGTCTTACTGTTATACTGTAATGTTACTTTGTTTTAATGTTAACCATTATTTGCTTAGCAGGTACGCCATTCAGTTGCAGCGTGGATTTATTTATCTTGACAGCAACAGCGTTTGCTCCCACGATACATAAAGCCGCGACTCCAATGCTGTAGGAGGTGATTTCACCACCACAGTTAAAAAAAAGAGCATATATGCCGAAGCATGGGGGCAGCAGAGGGCGGAGGAGCGATTTTGCTCCTAATGCCACGTACATACGGTCGAAAAAAGTCCGACCATGTGTACGTGGCATAACTTTTTTTGCGGGAGGATGCCCCCATGCTTCGGCATATATAAATGGTGCATGTATGCCCATCATTAGAAGTGGGTGGATGAAGGGAGGTATTCTAATGGTGGGCATACCCACCGCGCCATTGGGAAATTGGGAAAGCATTTTATCACACCGATCTTGGTGTGGTCAGATGGTTTGAGGGCAGAGGAAAGATCTAGGGTCTAATAGACCCCAGTTTTTTCAAAAAAAGAGTACCTGTCACTGCCTATTGCTATCATAGGGGATATTTACATTCCCTGCGATAACAATAAAAATGACAACTAAGAAAAAAAAAATGGAAGGAACAGTTTAAAAATAAAATAAAAAAGCTAAATAAAAAGAAAAACTAAAAAAAAAAAAAAAAAAAAAAGCACCCCTGCCCCCCCTTCTCTTGCGCAAAGGCGAACACAAGCGTTGGTCTGGCGTCATATGTAAACAGCAATTGCACCATGCATGTGAGGTATCACCGCGAAGGTCAGATCGAGGGCAGTAATTTTAGCAGTAGACCTCTTCCGTGAATCTAATGTGGTAACCTGTAAAGGCTTTTAAAGGCTTTTAAAAATGTATGTAGTTTGTCGCCACTGCGTGTTTGTGCGCAATTTTAAAGCATGTCGTGTTTGGTATCCATGTACTCGGCCTAAGATCATATTTTTTATTTCATCAAAAATTTGAGCAATATAGTGTGTTTAAGTGCATTAAAATAAAAAAAAGTGTATTTTTTCCACAAAAAATGCGTTTGAAAAATCGCTGCGCAAATACTGTGTGGAAAAAAAAAATGCAACACCCACCATTTTAATCTGTAGGGCCTTTGCTTTAACAATATATATAGTGTTTGGGGGTTCAACGTAATTTTCTTGCAAAAAAAAAAATATGTTTTCATGTAAACAAAAAGTGTCAGAAAGGGCTTTATCTTCAAGTGGTTAGAAGAGTGGGTGACGTGTGACATAGGCTTCTAAATGTTGTGCATAAAATGCCAGGACAGTTCAAACCCCCCCCAAATGACCCCATTTTGGAAAGTAGACACCCCAAGCTATTTGCTGAGAGCAATGTTGAGCCCATTAAATAATTTTTTTTTTTGGTCCCAAGAGATTGAATAATGAAAAAAAAAATAATAATATTTTTTTTTACAAAAAGTTGTCACTAAATGATATATTGCTCAAACATGCCATGGGCATATGTGGAGATACACCCCAAAATACATTCTGTTGCTTCTCCTGAGTACGGGGATACCACATGTGTGGGACTTTTTGGGAGCCTAGCCGCGTACGGGACCCCAAAATCCAAGCACCGCTTTCAGGCTTTCTAAGGGTGTAATTTTTTTATTTCACTCCTCACTGCCAATCACAGTTTCGGAGGCCATGGAAGGCCATGGAATGCCGAGATGGCACAAACCACCCCCAAATGACCCATTTTGGAAAGTAGACACCCCAAGCTATTTGCTGAGAGGTATGGTGAGTATTTTGCAGATCTCGCTTTTTGTCACAATGTTTTGAAAATTGAAAAAAGAAAAAAACATTTTTTTTTCTTTTTACTTTCTTCATTTTCAAAAATACATGAGAGCTGTAAAATACTCACCATGCCTCTCAACAAATAGCTTGGGGTGTCTACTTTCCAAAATGGGGTCATTTGGGGGGGTTTTGTGCTATTTTGGCATTTTATGGCCTTCGAAACTGTGATAGGTAGTGAGGAGTGAAATCAAAAATTTGCACCCTTAGAAATCCTGAAGGCGGTGCTTGGGTTTCGGGGCCCCGTACGCGGCTAGGCTCCCAAAAAGTCCCACACATGTGGTATCCCCATACTCAGGAGAAGCAGCAAAATGTATTTTGGGGTGCAATTCTACATATAACCATGGCATGTGTGAGCAATATATCATTTAGTGACAACTTTTTGAATAAAATTTTTTTTATTAATTTTTTTTGTCTTTATTCAATCACTTGGGACTAAAAAAAAAAATATTCAACGGGCTCAACATGCCTCTCAGCAAATAGCTTGGGGTGTCTACTTTCCAAAATGGGGTCATTTGGGGGGGTTTTGTGCCATCTTGGCATTTTATGGTCTTCAAAACTGTGATAGGTAGTGATAGGTAGTGAGGAGTGAAATCAAAAATTTATGCCCTTAGAAATCCTGAAAGCGGTGCTTGGTTTTCGGGGTCCCGTATGCAGATAGGCTCCCAAAAAGTCCCACACATGTGGTATCCC
Source organism: Lithobates sylvaticus (assembly GCA_028564925.1). Lineage (NCBI taxonomy): Eukaryota > Metazoa > Chordata > Amphibia > Anura > Ranidae > Lithobates > Lithobates sylvaticus. The sequence continues at coordinate 80,372,394 of CM053034.1, read as the reverse complement.
CGTACTCAGGAGAAGCAGCAGAATGTATTTTGGGGTGTAATTCCACATATGCCCATGGCATGTGTGGGCAATATATCATTTAGTGACAACTTTGGGCAAAAAAAAAAAGTTTGTAATATTCCCGCAACTTGTGGCAAAATATAAAATATTCCATGTACTCAACATGCCTCTCAGCAAATAGCTTGGGGTGTCTACTTTCCAAAATGGGGTCATTTGGGGGGGTTTTGTGCAATTTTGGCATTTTATGGCCTTCGAAACTGTGATAGGTAGTGAGGAGTGAAATCAAAAATTTGCACCCTTAGAAATGCTGAAGGTGGTGCTTGGGTTTCGGGGCCCCGTACGCGGCTAGGCTCCCAAAAAGTCCCACACATGTGGTATCCCCGTACTCAGGAGAAGTGGCAAAATGTATTTTGGGGTGCAATTCCACATATAACCATGGCATGTGTGAGCAATATATCATTTAGTGACAACTTTTTGAATACATTTTTTTTTTTTTGTCTTTATTCAATCACTTGGGACTAAAAAAAAAATATTCAATGGGCTCAACATGCCTCTCAGCAAATAGCTTGGGGTGTCTACTTTCCAAAATGGGGTCATTTGGGGGGGTTTTGTGCCATCTTGGCATTTTATGGCCTTCAAAACTGTGATAGGTAGTGATAGGTAGTGAGGAGTGAAATCAAAAATGTATGCCCTTAGAAATCCTGAAGGCGGTGCTTGGTTTTCGGGGTCCCGTATGCGGATAGGCTCCCAAAAAGTCCCACACATGTGGTATCCCCGTACTCAGGAGAAGCAGCAGAATGTATTTTGGGGTGTAATTCCACATATGCCCATGGCATGTGTGGGCAATATATCATTTAGTGACAACTTTGGGCAAAAAAAAAAAGTTTGTAATATTCCCGCAACTTGTGGCAAAATATAAAATATTCCATGTACTCAACATGCCTCTCAGCAAATAGCTTGGGGTGTCTACTTTCCAAAATGGGGTCATTTGGGGGGGTTTTGTGCAATTTTGGCATTTTATGGCCTTCGAAACTGTGATAGGTAGTGAGGAGTGAAATCAAAAATTTGCACCCTTAGAAATGCTGAAGGTGGTGCTTGGGTTTCGGGGCCCCGTACGCGGCTAGGCTCCCAAAAAGTCCCACACATGTGGTATCCCCGTACTCAGGAGAAGTGGCAAAATGTATTTTGGGGTGCAATTCCACATATAACCATGGCATGTGTGAGCAATATATCATTTAGTGACAACTTTTTGAATACATTTTTTTTTTTTTTGTCTTTATTCAATCACTTGGGACTAAAAAAAAAATATTCAATGGGCTCAACATGCCTCTCAGCAAATAGCTTGGGGTGTCTACTTTCCAAAATGGGGTCATTTGGGGGGGTTTTGTGCCATCTTGGCATTTTATGGCCTTCAAAACTGTGATAGGTAGTGATAGGTAGTGAGGAGTGAAATCAAAAATGTATGCCCTTAGAAATCCTGAAGGCGGTGCTTGGTTTTCGGGGTCCCGTATGCGGATAGGCTCCCAAAAAGTCCCACACATGTGGTATCCCCGTACTCAGGAGAAGCAGCAGAATGTATTTTGGGGTGTAATTCCACATATGCCCATGGCATGTGTGGGCAATATATCATTTAGTGACAACTTTGGGCAAAAAAAAAAAAGTTTGTAATATTCCCTCAACTTGTGGCAAAATATAAAATATTCCATGTACTCAACATGCCTCTCAGCAAATAGCTTGGGGTGTCTACTTTCCAAAATGGGGTCATTTGGGGGGGTTTTGTGCTATTTTGGCATTTTATGGCCTTCAAAACTGTGATAGGTAGTGAGGAGTGAAATCAAAAATTTGCACCCTTAGAAACCCTGAAGGCGTTGATTGGGTTTCGGGGCCCCGTGCGCGGCTAGGCTCCCAAAAAGTCCCACACATGTGGTATCCCCATACTCGGGAGAAGCAGCAAAATGTATTTTGGGGTGCATCTCCACATATAACCATGGCATGTGTGAGCAATATATCATTTAGTGACAACTTTATGAAAAAAAAAAAAAATTTCTTTTTTTTTTTTTTTTGTCTTTATTCAATCCCTTGGGACTAAAAAAAAAAAATATTCAATGGGCTCAACATGCCTCTCAGCAAATAGCTTGGGGTGTCTACTTTCCAAAATGGGGTCATTTGGGGGGGTTTTGTACTTCCCTGCCATTTTAGCACCTCAAGAAATGAGATAGGCAGTCATAAATTAAAAGCGGTGTAAATTCCAGAAAATGTACTCTAGTTTGTAGACGCTATAACTTTTGCGCAAACCAATAAATATACGCTTATTGGCATTTTTTTTACTAATGACATGTGGCTGAATACATTTTGGCCCAAATGTTTGACTAAAATTGAGTTTATTGGATTTTTCTTATAACAAAAAGTAGAAAATATCTTTTTTTTTCAAAATTTGCGGTCTTTTTCCGTTTATAGCGCAAAAAATAAAAATCACAGAGGCAATCAAATACCATCAAAAGAAAGCTCTATTTGTGGGAAGAAAAGGACGCAAATTTCGTTTGGTTACAACATTGCATGACCGCGCAATTACCAGTTAAAGCAGTGCAGTGCGAAATTGAAAAAAGACCTCTGGTCCTTTGGCTGCCAAATGGTCCGGGGCTGAAGTGGTTAATGCAAACCCTCAGGCCGGTATGCAGTTTAATGCAAACACTCAGGCAGGTATGCAATCAATGCCAACAGTCCCGATTTTCCTGGTATTCAGACCCTTGTCCCGGTCTGTCGGTGTCCTGGGAACAATTGAAGGAAGTTGGCCTTGTCCCAGCAACCCGTCACTGGCCGATCACATCTCCTGGTTGTGAAAACATGACCACGGGGATCTCCATGCAGCTACTAGCCGCTAGCAGGTCTCTTCCCTGTATACAGTGGAGAGGGGAGGGGCCTCTGACCCATGCAGCTATTCGGCTAATAGTCTTCTCACTTCAGTGTACAAGCAAAGCAATTTGCTTGTACACTGCAACCGATTAGCTGTCCAAGTCGGAGGCCAATCCCCTCTCCACTGTACACACGGAAGAGACCTGCTGGCACCACAGAACTGCCGTCCGCCCCACCCCCCTCAATTCTCAGTGAGCCGACAGCCAGAGTAGCAGGGTGGGATGCTGCAGACACCAGGATGTTGCAGGTGAGTGGCCATGCCTGGGGTGATGCTGATCTGCTGGACGTTCTGTGTGTTGGGGGAGGAGAGGGGGAGTATAGAGTGCTGAGTTGGATGTGCACATCAAGTCCTGTACCATGTCTGCACCCTCTCAACCGCCATGTCTGCACCCTCTCACGTGCCATGTCTGCACCCTCTCACCTGCCATGTCTGCACCCTCTCACGTGCCATGTCTGCACCCTCTCACGTACCATGTCTGCACCCTCTCACGTACAATGTCTGCACCCTCTCACGTACCATGTCTGCACCCTCTTTCATCTCAGACTCTAACCACACCCCTGTTAAGCCACGTACAATATTTCATTTACGCCACGCCAATTTTTGAGCGCTAAGGGCGCCACATTTTTCCTTACTACTAAGCCACACCTAAAAATGAATGTCCCAGCTCTCATTAAAATAAAACCCTGCCTACATACTAAAAAAAAGCATCCCTATTAATTTTTCCACAATGTCGACAACTATGATTGTATACTGTAGGTATGCAGTTTACAATTATACAGGTATGCATGCAAAAATGTCCTATTATGCTGCACTTGCCCAACTGCATTTGGCCAATACTAGTTTTGCAAGACTAGCCAAGCACATCCAACGCATCCCGAATGCATCCTCTATGCTGCTTCAGTGCAGTCTAAATGTAAGCTTCTGCATATCAAATGCAGGCTACTCGGGAGACACAACTCCTTTAAATGCACTGATACCCATGCAGGGGTGCATTGACAACAGTTGTACAATGCCCCAGATTAAGCAGTAAGTATACAAGTATGCCTTTATGCAAATGTTTGCATCAATACAATATATAATCGTGTCCTGTCTGGTCACGCAGCTCTCCCATAGGTAGAACTCGCACCATAGTGCGAAGCATAGTGAAAAGCTGTATCAGAAATATAAAAATATCAAGTAAGAATGCTATAATGAATAAAAAATATAAAAAATATCCAAAATATGAAGCACACAGTGATGTCACCCGCTGGGCCTGGGTGAGAGAAATGAAGTCGCTCCAAGGGATATACCCTGTATGTGATGTGTGCGTCCTTATACATATATTATTCACGTTTATGAACTATATTTGCCGTATTGAAGGATTCAGCTTATATGTCTACCTCATCTATTTATTGATGCACCTGCACTTTATGTTCATTTTTATTGATGCACCTGCACTTTTGTTCATTTTTACCTCACTCTCTAATACTTATTTACTAACCACTATTTTGTGCCATTTGAACATCATACTCAAGGTACCTTTAACATTGTGCGATATAAATGTGCTAGCAGACATCACTGGCCTACCTTTTTTCTGCATATGCACCTAATTTTTTGGGTTTGACTTTCTAATATTGTAATATTTTAGACACGCTCTACCCTTATTTAGTACACCCCTTTATTCTCATTTTAGAACAGTGCCACTACCCCTTTATAGTGTTTTATATATTTTCCGGCCTCACCTAGGTGAAGTTGTCTGAGGGGGGCAGCAGTTCCACTTCCTAAGTGCGGATACCCACCATTGTCTTTTATACCAATTTACCATTCCCGCCGCAGGACTCTGAATCATATCAGGAGTCCAAAAGACCTTCAGAGACTCGATGCCACTTAATCTGGGGTCCACTCCCCTGGACTTGTATAGCGCCCTGCTGGAAAGCACCTTGGTCAGAACAAACACTGCACAGGTTTCCATTATGCAGGGTTTAGCACCATAAGGCTCCATTACAAGCAAACCTCGAGGATTCTTCTCTCCTATCCATTCAGGTACCATCTATTTTGACTGACACCTTTTTCGAATGGATCCGATTGAAGTCCATAATTCTCATTAGAACTATACCGGACATCCAAGTTCACTCCAAGAGCACATGTGGCACATCAGTGACCACCACCTTACAGACACTGGAAAAAAAACTGAGGTAGTTTCTGTATAAAAGGGGTTAAATAGGGGAGGACTTCCTGTTTGAGAAAGTGAAACGGCACTGCATTATTTTAACTGACAATTGTGCGGTCATGCAATGCTGTACTCAAATTAAATTGGTGTAATTTTTTCCCCACATATAGAGCTTTCTTCTGGTGGTATTTGATCACCACTGTGTTTTTTACATTTTTTGCGCTGCAAACAAAAAATTACCAACAATTTTGAAAAAAAAAAAAAGCAATATTTTTTACTTTCTGCTATAAAATATATCCAATACAAATATTGAAAAAAATCTAATTTCTTCATAAATTTAGGCCAATTTGTATTCTGCTACATATTTTTGGTAAAAAAAAAATCTCAATAAGCGTATATTAATTGGTTTGCACAAAAGTTATAGCGTCTACAAACTGTGGGATATATACTGTAATTTTAATTTATTTATTTTATACTAGTAATGGTGGCAATCAGCGACTTATAGTGGGACAATATCGCAGACACAAACTGACACTTTTAACACTTTGTGGGAACCAGCGACACTAATAAAGTGATCAGTGCTAAAAATATTCTCTGTCACTGTACTAATGACACTGGCTGGGAAGGGGTTAAACATCTAATGATTAAATGTGTGCCTAACCAGTGTTTATGTGTACTATGTGTGCTGTTTTTACTAAGGGAAGTGATGGATCCATCACATCTCCACTGACAGGACAGAGCCCTGCCTTGTTTACATAGGCAGAGCTCCGTCCTGTGTCTCTCCTCGCTGAGCAACAGCTGCCGGTGGACATCTATTGGCCGGCACCTGCTCATCTGTATCTGCTGTGACTAATCAAGTGATTCTGCACAGAAGTAAATCTGCTATAGGGCAGTTGGGAAGTGAAGCACTAAACTTTTCTTCTTATTACAGTATCTCACAAAATTGGGTACACCCCCTCACATTTTTGTAAATATTTTATTATATCTTTTCATGTGACATTACTTTGCTACAATGTAAAGTTAGTGAGTGTACAGCTTGTATAACAGTGTAAATTTGCTGTCCCCTCAAAAAATTAAATTGGGCCCAAAGTGTCAATATTTTGTGTGGCCACCATTATTTTTCAGCACTGCCTTAACCCTATTGGGCATGGAGTTCACCAGCACTTCACAGGTTGCCACTAGACATCTTCACATCCGACAGGTTTATTGTGCTCCAAGAAGATAACGTCCAGAGCTCCAATGGTACTCACTGTGGTCTCAATTCCTTTAAGAGCAAAGTCGCTGTAACTGCTATGCCCACGCCTTCCCTCATTGACTTCTGCCTATTTACAGAACCCTTTGTATTATGTAAATTCATAAAATACAAAGGCTTCTGTGAATGGGCAGTAGGCGAGAGTGGTGGGCATAGCTGCCCTGTGTGCTTTTTTCCTCTGCTGGAGTGCAATAAACCTGTCACATATAAGTAATAATAAAAAATTGGACTTAACTCAATGTGTGCCTGTACTTTTTGCAAAATTGCTGAATTCTTGGAATTCAGCTTTAACTACTTAAGAACCACCCTAAGGAGGTATACTGCGGCAGGGCGGCACTCATGCGAGAAATCACGCACCTGTAGTTGATTTCGTGCACAGGGTCTGGGGCGCTGCCGGCTACCCGCTTCCACTGTGATTGGACGCAATGATTGCTGGGACCAGCTGATCATTGACAGGAAAGGCAGAATGGTGGTCTGCCTATGTAAACAAGACAGACTGCCGTTCTGTCAGGCCCCTTTCACACTGGGGCGTTTTTCATGCGGTGCGGCGCTAAAAATAGCGCCTGTTCACCGCATGAAAAAATCCGGCCCCATTCACTCCAGTGTGAAAGCCGGCGGGCTTTCACACTGGAGCGCTAGCAGGACGGTAAAAAAAGTCCTGCTAGCAGCATCTTTGGAGCGGGATAGGAGCGGTGTGTTCACCGCTCCTATACCGCTCCTTCCCATTGATTACAATGGGAGACCGCCGTAAAACCGCGGCAATACCGCGGTTACCGCGGTAATACCGCGGCTACGGCGGCGCTCTGCTGTTTAACCCTTTTTCGGCCGCTCGCGGGGGGTAAAACCGCACCGCGAGCGGCCGAAAACCGCGGTGAAAACGACGGTAAAGCAGCGCTAAATATAGCGCTGCTTTACCGTCACCGCGGCTCAACGCCCCGGTGTGAAAGGGGCCTCAGAGAGGAAGATGGAGATCTTGCTTTTTTCTGCTAAGCAGAAACACGGATCTCTGTTTTCCTCCAGTTAAGCCATCCCCGCATAGTTAAAAAACACTCCCTAGGAGCACACTTAACCCTTTTATCGCCCCTGATGTTAACCCCTTCCCTGCCAGTGTCATTAGTACAGTGCATTTTTTTTTAGCAATGATCACTGTATTAGTGTCACTGGTCCCCAAAAAGTGTCACTTAGTGCCTAAAAATCGCTGATCCCCGCCATTACTAGTAAAACTCTATCCCAAAGTTTGTCCAACCAATATATGCTTAGAGTTTTTTTTTTTTTACCAAAAATATGTAGCAGAATACATATTGGCCTAAATTTATGAATACATTTTCTTTTTTTGTGGGTATGTTATATAGCAGAAAGTAAAAAATAGTTTTTTTCTAAATTGTCGGTCTTTTTTTGTTTATAGAGCAAAAAAAAAAAAACGCAGAGGTGATCAAATACCACCAAAAGAAAGCTCTTTTTGTGTGGGTTTGGGTACAGCGTCACATGACCACGCAATTGTCAGTTAAATTAGTGCAGTGCCGTATTGCAAAAAATGGCCTGGTCATGAAGGGGGGTAAACCTTCCAGGGCTTAAGTGGTTCAGGGCCCCTAAAACCTTTATAGTTTTTTACACACAAAGAAAGAAGTGGGTGTCATCATTTTTCTTTACAAAGGATTGTAGTATTCTACTGTAGAAGCAAATTGTTCATGTTGATATGTTTTTGGAGTATAGGATTATTCCAGCTACCTAGGGTAGAGTAAAAACGATTTGTCCGTTATTATTTATATTTACCTATGTCTCCACAGACTGCAGACAGACATGCAGGACAAGACCTAGAGCCCAGATGCTCAACGTGTAGCCCACTCTCTAGCTGTGTGCGGCCCACTGAGACCTGGGCTGGGTCTGGCACGTGATGCAGAATTGCAGCAGGGTTTTCAGTGCTAGACGGCTCTCTGCGTTCCATTACTGGAATCAAGCCTGTAGTGTCAGTCAGGGTGATCACATGTATAGTCCTGACCAAATGGGAAGAAAGCGAGCATGTTATCAGGTAAGTAACTGCAGACACCAATGCTAGGAGTTACTATTTCTGCCACTGACACAAACTGATAGGACTTATTTCATTTAAAATGTATCTTCAGTGTGCCTAGTGGTACACTGCAAAGAATGCAGCAGGACTGAAATCATTGGAATTGAGATGTGTTAAAACCCATTCACTTTGAATGAGCTGCATAACTGAAAAGGTAATTCCACTTTTGTGGGGGAAAAAAAAATTGCGAATAACAAAACAAAAAAGGAATATTGTCCATAGGTTGGACTTGATGGACTTGTGTCTTTTTTCAACCTCACCTACTATGTAACTATATGCAACTATGTATACAATTGTGACACAAATCATATTGTAATCGAATGTTATTAAAAATTACCTTTCCTTTTTTAACCACTTCAATACAGGGCACTTATACACCTTCCTGCCCAGACCAATTTTCAGCTTTCAGCGCTGTTGAACTTTGAATGACAATTGCGTGGTCATGCTACACTGTACCCAAACTAAATTTTTTGCATTTTGTTCCCACAAATAGAGCTTTTTTTTTGGTGATATTTGATCACCTCTGGGATTTTGATTTTCTGCTAAACAAATAAAAAAATGGCCAAAAATGTTGAAAAAAAATACACTTTTTTTTGTTTTTTGTTACTAAACTTTGTAAATAGATACATTTTCTCCTTTACTGATGGGGCTGCACTGACACGCACTGATAAGGTGGCACTGATGGGCACAGATGATGGGCACTGATATGCAGCACTGATGGGTACACATAGGTGGCACTGAAAGGTAGCACTGATGGGCACTGAAAGGTGGCACTGATAGGTGGCACAGATGGGCACTGATAGGTTGCACGGATGGGCACTGATAGGTGGCACTGATGTAAACTAATGGATGGTACTGATGGGCATCACTGATTGGCCTCCATTGTGGGCACCGATTGGCATCCATTGTGGGCAATGATTGGCATCCCTGTTGGCCATGGGTGGCATACCTGGTGGTGACTAGTGGTGGGCATCCCTGATGGTCCTGGTGGTCCAGTGTGGGCATCCTCGGGGGGGCTGCACTGATAATCAATCAGCATAGACCCCCTGTCAGAAGAGCAGCTGATCGGCTCTCCTCTACACGCGTCTGATAGACGCGAATGAGGAAAAGCCGATCAACTGCTCTTCCTGTTTATACTGTGATCAGCCGTGATTGGACATGGTTGATCACATGTTAAAGAGTCTCCATCAGAGACTCTTTACCTAGATCGGAGTTGCAGGTTGCCAGACTGACACACCGCAACAACGATTGCCGTAATACATGCCTCTGCGGGCGCGCATCAGTTTGTTATCCTGAAAAACGTTATACGACATCTGGTCAGGATAACACAACCACTTTGCCGGTAATTTTGCTATATGGCGGGCGGTAAGTGGTTAATCTGCAGCGCTGTCATTTTCTGTAAAATGCAATGCAATATAGCTACCTGGAGGAGTTCTGCACACAGAACGCCCTCCAGATATGTCATTTCCTGCTTGTGTGATTGGCTTACTTCTGGAGATAAAAGCAAATGGGGATTTGGGACTTTATATGAGGAACGTGACAAATAACTAAATAAATGGTCAAACCATCATGACATATTTATTGTCAAATACCATAGCACAAAACAATGTATACATACTGGATATTGATTATTATATATACAGCCCTCAAAATTTACACTCGCCTGCTCGCATTTTGCGAGTAAATTTTGAGGGCTGGCGAGGAAGGGCTGTCTGGGAGCGAGGGGGGGCGAGCACTGCCAGCCGGCGAGTCCCTTTCCCAGTGCTCATGAAGGGGAAGAGAGAGGACAGAGCCGGCCGGATGATATGAGCGCAGGGAACATAATTAGCGGTGCCGGCTTTGATTTAAATCGCCGTGTGTTCCCTGCGCTCGCTTTCACACACAGCCCCGCCCCCTGGTCCCGGGGAATTTGATAGACAGATCACCCGTCCAACCCGGGACGAGTGATGTGTATCAAAGTTCCCTGGCCAGGGGGCGGGGCTGTACGGGACGCCGAGCGGCGGGAAGACACAGCGATTTGAATCAAAGCTGTTCCAGCATGTCCCTCGGCGCTCATATCATCCGGCCAGCAATGCTCTTCTCTGCTCCCCTTCATTCAGGACACAGGTAGGCAGCATTGGTGGACAAGTGTGTGAGGCTGCAGTGGTGGACAAGTGTGTGAGGCTGCAGTGGTGGACAAGTGTGTGAGGCTGCAGTGGTGGACAAGTGTGTGAGGCTGCAGTGTCGGACAAGTGTGTGAGGCTGCAGTGTCGGACAAGTGTGTGAGGCTGCACTGGCGGACAAGTGTGTGAGGCTGCACTGGCGGACAAGTGTGTGAGGCTGCACTGGCGGACAAGTGTGTGAGGCTGCACTGGTGGACAAGTGTGTGAGGCTGCACTGGTGACAAGTGTGTGAGGCTGCAGTGGCGGACAAGTGTGTGAGGCTGCAGTGGCGGACAAGTGTGTGAGGCTGCAGTGGCGGACAAGTGTGTGAGGCTGCAGTGGCGGACAAGTGTGTGAGGCTGCACTGGTGACAAGTGTGTGAGGCTGCAGTGTCGGACAAGTGTGTGAGGCTGCAGTGGCGGACAAGTGTGTGAGGCTGCAGTGGCCTGCTCGCATTTTGCGAGTAAATTTTGAGGGCTGGCGAGGAAGGGCTGTCTGGGAGCGAGGGGGGGCGAGCACTGCCAGCCGGCGAGTCCCTTTCCCAGTGCTCATGAAGGGGAAGAGAGAGGACAGAGCCGGCCGGATGATATGAGCGCAGGGAACATAATTAGCGGTGCCGGCTTTGATTTAAATCGCCGTGTGTTCCCTGCGCTCGCTTTCACACACAGCCCCGCCCCCTGGTCCCGGGGAATTTGATAGACAGATCACCCGTCCAACCCGGGACGAGTGATGTGTATCAAAGTTCCCTGGCCAGGGGGCGGGGCTGTACGGGACGCCGAGCGGCGGGAAGACACAGCGATTTGAATCAAAGCTGTTCCAGCATGTCCCTCGGCGCTCATATCATCCGGCCAGCAATGCTCTTCTCTGCTCCCCTTCATTCAGGACACAGGTAGGCAGCATTGGTGGACAAGTGTGTGAGGCTGCAGTGGTGGACAAGTGTGTGAGGCTGCAGTGGTGGACAAGTGTGTGAGGCTGCAGTGGCGGACAAGTGTGTGAGGCTGCAGTGTCGGACAAGTGTGTGAGGCTGCAGTGTCGGACAAGTGTGTGAGGCTGCACTGGCGGACAAGTGTGTGAGGCTGCACTGGCGGACAAGTGTGTGAGGCTGCACTGGCGGACAAGTGTGTGAGGCTGCACTGGTGGACAAGTGTGTGAGGCTGCACTGGTGACAAGTGTGTGAGGCTGCAGTGGCGGACAAGTGTGTGTGGCTGCAGTGGCGTACAAGTGTGTGAGGCTGCACTGGTGACAAGTGTGTGAGGCTGCAGTGGCGGACAAGTGTGTGAGGCTGCAGTGGCGGACAAGTGTGTGAGGCTGCAGTGGCGGACAAGTGTGTGAGGCTGCAGTGGCGGACAAGTGTGTGAGGCTGCAGTGGTGGACAAGTGTGTGAGGCTGCAGTGGTGGACAAGTGTGTGAGGCTGCAGTGTCGGACAAGTGTGTGAGGCTGCACTGGCGGACAAGTGTGTGAGGCTGCACTGGCGGACAAGTGTGTGAGGCTGCACTGGCGGACAAGTGTGTGAGGCTGCACTGGTGGACAAGTGTGTGAGGCTGCACTGGTGACAAGTGTGTGAGGCTGCAGTGGCGGACAAGTGTGTGTGGCTGCAGTGGCGGACAAGTGTGTAAGACTGCACTGGTGACAAGTGTGTGAGGCTGCAGTGGTGGACAAGTGTGTGAGGCTGCAGTGGCGGACAAGTGTGTGAGGCTGCAGTGGCGGACAAGTGTGTGAGGCTGCAGTGGCGGACAAGTGTGTGAGGCTGCACTGGTGACAAGTGTGTGAGGCTGCAGTGGCGGACAAGTGTGTGTGGCTGCAGTGGCGGACAAGTGTGTAAGACTGCACTGGTGACAAGTGTGTGAGGCTGCAGTGGCGGACAAGTGTGTGAGGCTGTACTGATGAGCATGGATTAAGTTGCTTAATTTGCATAAAACATTTAAGAGCAATTTCATGATATAATTTATGAGGCCGTGTTTAGAGGTGGAATTAGGGGCGGGGCAAGGCAGGGGTTGGGTGGGGCAACTGGTGGCGAGTAACCCTTGAGACCTGGCTAGTAGCTCAGGACTTGAAATTTTGAGCCCTGATATATATATATATATATATATATATATATATATATATATATATATATATATTTTATATATATATACACACACACACACATACACCAAAATGCATTGTACTATTCATACATGTAATAAGATAAGCATCGTCGCACATAAGAGTATATGATAAAGTAAACCAATATATACTTTGTGTAAAAGGATCAATAAAAATTGCAGAAATTGGATGTTACGTAATATATTATGAATAGAGTAAGCCATATCTATAGGGTAAAGCTGCATCCAAATAAGCTCTACGCATTTTGTGGATTCGCTCCACTGCCTCAGGAGCGGATGCATATCAAATCTGCAAAGAAATGTGTGTGTGTGTGTATGTATATATATATATGTATATGTATATACAGTGGTGTGAAAAAGTGTTTGCCCCCTTCCTCATTTCCTGTTCCTTTGCATGTTTGTCACACTTAAGTGTTTCGGAACATCAAACCAATTTAAACAATAGTCAAGGACAACACAAGTAAACACAAAATGCAATTTGTAAATGAAGGTGTTTATTATTAAAGGTGAAAAAAAATCCAAGCCATCATGGCCCTGTGTGAAAAAGTGATTGCCCCTAAACCTAATAACTGGTTGGGCCACCCTTAGCAGCAACAACTGCAACCAAGCGTTTGCGATAACGTGCAATGAGGCTTTTACAGCGTCCTGGAGGAATTCTGGCCCACTCATCTTTGCAGAATTGTCCTAATTCAGTTACATTAGAGGGTTTTCGAGCATGAACGGCCTTTTTAAGGTCATACCACAACATCTCAATAGGATTCAGGTCAGGACTTTGGCTAGGCCACTCCAAAGTCTTCATTTTGTTTTTCTTCAGCCATTCGGTGGTGGACTTGCTGGTGTGTTTAGGATCATTGTCCTGCTGCAGAACCCAAGTTCGTTTCAGCTTGAGTACACGAACAGATGGTCGGACATTCTCCTTCAGGATCTCTTGGTAGACAGCAGAATTCATAGTTCCTTTTATCACGGCAAGTCTTCCAGGTCCTGAAGCAGCAAAACAGCCCCAGACCATCACACTACCACCACCATATTTTACTGTTGGTATAATGTTCTTTTTCTGAAATGCAGTGTTCCTTCTACGCCAGATATACTTGGACACACACCTTCCAAAGAGTTCCACTTTTGTCTCATCGGTCCACAGAATGTTGTCCCAAAAGTCTTGGGGATCATCAAGATGTGTTGTGGAGAAATTGAGACGAGCTTTGATGTTCTTTTTGCTCAGCAGTGGTTTTCTCCTTGGAACTCTGCCATGCAGGCCATTTTTGCCCAGTCTTTTCCTGATGGTGGAGGCATGAACGCTGACCTTAACTGAGGCAAGTGAGGCCTGCAGTTCCTTGGACGTTGTTGTGGGGTCTTTTGTGACCTCTTGGATGAGTCGTCGCTGCGCTCTTGGGGTAATTTTGGGCGGCCGGCCACTCCTGGGAAGGTTCACCACTGTTCCATGTCTTCGCCATTTGTGGATAATGGCTCTCACTGTGGTTCGCTGGATTCCCAAAGCTTTGGAAATGGCTTTATAACCCTTTCCAGACTGATAGATCTCAATTACTTTCTTTCTCAATTGTTCCTGAATGTCTTTGGGTCTCGGCATGATGTGTAGCTTTTAAGGATCTTCTGGTGGACCTTACTGTGTCAAGCAGCTCCTATTTAAGTGATGCCTTGATTGTGAACAGGTGTGGCAATAATCAGGCCTGGGTGTGGCTAGAGAAATTGAACTCAGGTGTGGACAACCACAGTTATAGTATGTTTTAACAAGGGGGGCAATCACTTTTTCACACAGGGCCATGATGGTTTGGATTTTTTTTCACCTTTAATAATAAACACCTTCATTTACAAAGGAAATCACGTCTAAACAGATGCAGTCCCTGTCACTTTCCTCTTTAGAGCCCTGCAGGTGCAGCAGCTGATTGATAACTATAAACCCACTCCCATACAGATTCACTCTTATGCACATTAACACAGACAACAGCTATTCCTTCAGAATAACAAAAGGTAGGAATCTGCAACAAAGTTTGTTAAAATCCCTGCAATGTACATAGATCACCAAGAGGGGAATGTTTTTTTTTGTTCTCAATAAAGGTGGATTTACTCTTTAACACAATGGGGGTTATTTACTAAAGGCAAATCCACTTTGCACTGAAAGTGCACTTGGAAGTAAAGTCGCTGTAGATCCGAGGGGGATATGCCAGGAAAATAAAAAACAGCATTTTAGCTTGCACATGACTGGATGATAAAATCAGCAGAGCTTCCACTCATTTCAGATCTACCCCTTAGATTAAGAGTGACTGCACTTCCAAGTGCACTTGCGGTGCAAAGTGGATTTGGCTTTCATAAATAACCCCCAATGTGCTTTAATGCCTTAAAATGTGCTGATATTGCATAGACCTTTGAAAGTGTTTGGAGGTACCACCACTTAAGGCCCCTTATATGTTTCAGGTTGACCTCCATAGACCCTCAAAGTTCAGTTTATGGACACAGTTAGAAGAAGTCATGTGGCCCTCACCATTTTAGGTGTAAATTCTGCTGCTTTGCCCAGTGATGTACACAACACGTGTTTGTCAGGATTTTAAAGGTGACTTCAACCATTTGTCAAACCTGGAACATCATTTTAAATTCAGCCAACACTGCATGTACTGTATTTTTGGATTCAAGTAGTTTCCTTTGCTAATGGCCTCTTTCACTTCAAACATATATGGTATAGCATGCCATTGCAGACTATGGTGCTCCAGCACAGAAAGCGGCACTAGTAAATATAAAGAGTTTATTTTTACAGACTGCTGGATTAAGTATTACTGCTATTAAATGCCATTACCAAGCTTTGCTCCTGTCAAGGGTATCTAAGTGGTTAAGGAGATTGTACAGTCTGTAGAACGCATCTGCAAAGCTTTGTAAAACAAATATGAGTCAGTGTGGGGTGCTAGATCACTGTTTCAAACATTTAAAATCCAAAGATTGGGAAATGTTTTTCTTCAAGGCAGCAAACAGCTGTAGATGTCATGTGTCTCGTGGGGTCTAGCAAATGGTGAGGAAAGCACAGCCATATTTTGCAAAAGTCCAGAATGTAATTTTAGTTATTATTATTTAAAGTTACGTTGTTAAAGCAAACTTGTGTAAATTCACTTCCGAACTCAAAAAAAACATGTGGCGATTTCATCACAGAAATGATGATGTTTTTAGGTGGTCCTCCAAATAAAAAGGCACATTTTTCTAACTATAAAACAGTCATTTGTTTCTGAAATCAATCAACATAGTAGAATAGGAATTGATGGCAGTTATACAGTATTTAAAATGTATTGGCTTAGACACTATGAGGTTGATTTAAAAAAGACTGTGTGATTTGCAAAGTGCAGTCGCTCCAGAGCTTACTGAATGAGGTAAAGCTTCCAATCCACCCAATCACATGCAAGGAAAATAAGAAAAACAGCATTTTTGCTTGCATGTGATTGGATGATGGAAGTCAGCAGAGCTTCTGCTCAATTACTAAGATCTGGAGCAACTGCTCTTGCAGTAGGCAACAGCCCAAACCCCCAAAAAATGCATTCAGAAGCTGTGCTTAGAGGCATTTCAAGCGCCAAACACTTCTAAACACGACTAAACATGGTAACTCATGTTTAGCCGCGTTTCGTTTACAATCGTTTTTCATTTTTGGATATTTATCAAAACACTTCTAAACGCAAACGCGGCTAAATGCAGCATGTAACCGCAGCAAAACTGACTTTTTAAACGTGGGTTACTATCTGTCAAGTTAAATCATTCAGCAGAGGTTGTAAAAACGTTCCGTGTACATTATGCCCCGTACACACAATCGTATTTTGCCTTACACCCCGTACACACAATCGGATTTTCCGACAACAAATGTTGGATGTGAGCTTGTTGCCTGAAAGTCTGACCATGTGTATGCTCCATCGAACATTTTTTGTCAGACTTTCCACCAACAAATGTTGTCTAGCAGGTTCTCAAATTTTCCGCCAACAAAACTTTGTTGTCGGAATTTCCGATCGTGTGTACACAAGTCAGACGCACAAAAGTTCACGCATGCTCAGAATCAAGCAGAAGAAGCCACACTGGTTATTGAACTTCCTTTTTCTCGGCTCGGCGTACGTCACCACGTTTGTAATTGTTGGCCAACATTTGTGTGACCGTGTGTATGCAATACAAGTTGGAGCCAACAACCTTCAAACAAAATTCCACGGTTTTGTTGTCGGAAAGTACGATCATGTGTACGAGGCATAAGAGTTAGTGCCAGATAAGTTTCTCCAGGTATAACAGAAACCTTCCATTAAAGCCTAAATAAGGACCAGAGCTAGGTCAGAGGTCACAGTCAGGTCAGGGCAAGTGAGGTCATGACATGTACATTCAGCAATTATGTCAATCTAAAAATAGCATACAAGGTCATATATTCTATAAAGGACAATCATAGGTTGGACTTGATGGACTAGTGCCTTTTTTCAACCTCGCCTACTATGTAATCATGGTATGGAGAGACCTGTCTCTAAAAAGAAGCCTGAGCTAATATGAACATGCATTGACATGCTCTGAAAGGAAGATATGTTTGGTCATTGTTCCTTAGCATACACAGCTTACCTTAGTGTATACTAGAGCTGCACAATCATTAACCACTTAAGCCCTGGACCAATTTGCAGCTAAAGGACCAGGCCCCTTTTTGTGACTCGGCACTGCGTCGCTTTAACTGACAATTGCGCGGTCGTGCGACGTGGCTCCCAAACAAAATTGGCGTCCTTTTTTTCCCACAAATAGAGCTTTCTTTTGGTGGTATTTGATCACCTCTGCGGTTTTTATTTTTTGCGCTATAAACAAAAATAGAGCGACAATTTTGAAAAAAATCTTTTTTTTTACTTTTTGCTATAATAAATATCCCCAAAAAATATATAAAAAAAACTTTTTTTTCCTCAGTTTAGGCCGATACGTATTCTTCTACATATTTTTGGTAAAGCAATTAGCTTTATAAGCGATTATTGATTGTTTTGCGCAAAAGTTATAGCGTTTACAAAATAGGGGATAGTTTTATAGCATTTTTATTAATATTTTTTTTTTTAACTAGTAGTTTTTTTATTTTATTGTGACTGAGACATTATGGCGGACACATCGGACATTTTTGACACATTTTTGGGACCATTGTCATTAATACAGCAATCAGTGCTATTTAAATGCACTGATTCCTGTGTAAATGACACTGGCAGTGAAGGGGTTACCCACTAGGGGGCAGTGTAGGGGTTAAGTGTGATTTATGTGTTTTTTTTACTGTAGGGGGTGTGGCTTGTGACATCACTGATCGTCTTTCCCTATGACAGGGAACAGACGATCAGTGACAGCCTCACTAGGAAGCACAGGGAGAGGTTTGTTTACACTTACCTCTCCCCGTTCTTCAGCTCTGTGACCCTATCGCGGGACACCCGCGGCGATCGGGTCCGCAAGTCCCGCGGCCATGGTCACGGAGCTCAGGACCGGGTCGCGAGCGCGCTGCCGGCGGGGCGCGCGCGCGACCCACGGCTGGGCTTTTAAAGAGCAACGTACCTGTACGTGCTTGTGCCGACTTAAATGTGCAGGAGGCGGTCCTTAAGTGGTTAAAGAATCAAGATCGCGATTCAACCCCCCCCCCCCCCCTCACGATCTTAAAACAGCATTTCCTCAATTCAGTGCAGAGCTGTTCTCTGCTCACAGCTGCCAAAAAAAAAAAAAAAAACAGGCAGCTAAAATAATTGATCTCTGTCATTTCAAAGCCATTGTTTCTAATATTTAGACTACTTTCACACTGGGGTGGGTGGACGGGGCGTCAGCGGTAAAGCGCCGCTATTTTTAGCGGTGCTTTACCTTCGTTTTAGTGGCGCTATTCAGCCACTAGCGGGGCGCTTTTAACCCCCCTAAAAAAGGTTAAAACCGGCGCTTTGCCAGCGGTTTGGTGGCGCTGCGCCATTGATTTCAATGGGCAGGGGTGCTTTAGTAGAGGTGTATACACCGCTGCAAAGATGCTGCTTGCATAACTTTTTTTTACCATCCTGCAAGCGCACCGCTCTCTCGCACACTCAGGCTTTCACACTAGAGAGACAGGAGAGGCTCTTTACAGGCGCTATGTAGGCACTATTTTTAGCACTGTAGCGCCTGTAATGCGACTCAGTGTGAAAGTAGCCTTAGGGACTCATTAATGACTGGAATAGTACCACTGGATTGGCGCAGGGCCAATGTGGTGCCCATATTTAAAAAGGGATCAAAGTCTTTACCAAGTAACTATAGACCTGTTAGTTTAACTTGTATAGTCGGGAAGATACTGGAGAGTTTAATAGAAGACCACATAGATGAGTTCTTGCTGGGAAAAAATAGGAGAAAACTCCAAGAAAAGGATTTTACAGGTAAGCTGTTATAAAAATCCTATTTTCTTTATCGTACATCATGGGACACAGAGCCTAAGTATTAACTTAATGGGATGTCCCATAGCAATGCTATTTGAGGGGAGGGAGAGACAACCGGTAGGGCACCCCCAGACCTGAGGACTTTTACTGCTGCCTGCAGCACACTGCGCCCGAAGGCGATATTCTCATACCTCCTTACATCCACCTGATAAAATTTTGTGAATGTATGTACTGAAGACCAAGTTGTGGCCTTGCAGATCTGAGCCTTTTAGGCCTGGTGACGCACTGCCCAAGAAGCACTAACCAACCTGGTAGAGTGCGCCTTAACTTGAAACGGGGGAACCTTACCCCTTGGATCATAAGTTTGAATTGTAACTTGCCAAATCCACTTAGCGACTTTTTTTTTTTTGATGCTGTCTGTCCTTTCTTAGGACTCTCTGACAGAATAAATAAGACATCAGTCTTACGAATCTGAGCAGTTGCCTCTAAATAGATTTTCACTGCTCTCCCCACATCAATACAATGTAGTGACTTTTCTTCCCTGGAACATGGTTTTGGAAAAAACGATGGCTGGACAATATCTTGGTTCAGGTGGAAACCTGAGACCACTTTTGGTAAAAAACTTGGACAAGGGTGTAACACCACCCTGTCCTCATGAAAATTCAAATATGGCTCTTTACAAGAAAGAGCCGCCAATTCCGAAACCCTCCTTGCTGAAGATATAGCAACTAAAAATACCAACTTCCTTCTCAGAAGGACGAAAGGAATATGTTGTATCGGTTCAAATGGCTGTTTTTGTAACACTGACAAAACTAAGTTCCTCCACTGCCATCTTTACGATTTCTGCATACAATGACTTTCTGGGCCATGCAGGTGCTACCAGAATTACCGTCTTTTTTTCCAGCTTGATCCTGCAAAGAAGTTGTGGCAGCAACTGAATAGGGGAATGCATAAATCAGTGAGAACTGATCCCACGGGGTCACCGATGCATCTGTTCCACATACAAGTGGATCCCTTGTCCTTGACACAAAGTTGCCTAACTTCTTGTTGAATCTGGACAGTAGAAGATCTACGTCCGGAGTCCCCCATCTTTGGCAAACAGCCCGAAAAATGCTGAAAGACTCTTGGTGCCCCCTTTGGGGATTGATATAGGCCACAGTCGTGGCTTCAGCCTTGCTGAAGATATAGCAACTAAAAATACCAACTAAAAATACCAACTTCCTTCTCAGAAGGACTAAAGGAATATGTTGCATCGGTTCAAATGGCTGTTTTTGTAACACTGACAAAACTAAGTTCAAATCCCGAGGGCTCAAAGGTGATTTAACTGGCGGATTAATCCGCATCACCACTTGCCTAAAACCCCGGACTAAAGAATGCTTAGCAAGCGGTCTTTTAAATAAAATCGATAAGGCTGAGACTTGGCCCTTAATAGTACTCAGGGCCAACTTCATCTCTTCGCCTAATTGTAGAAAGGCAAGAATTCTGCCTATGATATATCTCCGAGGATGCCAACCCTTGGATTCACACCAGGAAACATAAGCCTTCCAGACTCTATAATATATAGTTCTGGAAGCTGGCTTCCTTGCATTAATCAAAGTAGAGATAACTGACCCGGAAAGTCCACGTTGCTTCAGAATGTGGGTTTCAATAGCCAGGCCATTAAATTTAGCGTTCATAAAGTAGGATGGAATATCAGCACCTGTGAGAGCAGGTCTGGCCTTAGTGGAAGGAACCATGGGTCCTCCACTGCCATCTTTACGATTTCTGCATACAATGCCTTTCTGGGCCATGCAGGTGCTACCAGAATTACCGTCTTTTTTTCCAGCTTGATCCTGCAAAGAAGTTGTGGCAGCAACTGAATAGGGGAATGCATAAATCAGTGAGAACTGATCCCACGGGGTCACCGACGCATCTGTTCCACATACAAGTGGATCCCTTGTCCTGGACACAAAGTTGCCTAACTTCTTGTTGAATCTGGACAGTAGAAGATCTACGTCCGGAGTCCCCCATCTTTGGCAAACAGCCCGAAAAATGCTGAAAGACTCTTGGTGCCCCCTTGGTGATTGATATAGGCCACAGTCGTGGCATTGTCGGATTGGTTCCTGACAGGACAATCATCGCTTAACCTGGAAGTCCAGGCTTTCAGAGCCAGATGCACTGCCTGAATCTCTAGGATGTTGATGGGCAAGGCTCTTTCGGTTCTTGACCACTGTCCCTGGACAGTCGTCTTCTCTAGTACTGCTCCCCAGCCTGAAAGGCTGGCATCTGTCATTACTACTTTCCAGATAATTGGTCTGAAGGATTTTCCTTTCAGCAAATTCTGGGTTAGTAACCACCAACTGAGACTTTGGGGCACTCTTGGGGACAGCCGCATTGGCAAGTCCAAAGCTTGGATCGTTTTGTTCCAAGCAAACAGGATACTGTTTTGCAACAGTCTCAAATGGAACTGGGCATAGGGGACTGCTTTGAATGAAGCCACCATCTTTCCTAAAAATCTCATGCAAAGGCAAATTGAGGGATTTCTTTACGACCTGACCATCCGCACCAGCTCTCGTATGGAGCTGATCTTTGCCGGAGGCAAGAACACCTTTTTCTGGGCTGTGTCTATAATCAAACCCAAATACTCCAGCTTTCTTAACGGTTTTAAGGAAGACTTCTCTAGGTTGAGAATCCAACCCAGACTTTCCAGGTAACTGGTTGTAATGCGTACACTTTTCTCCAAGCGAGCCACTGACTGGTCTATTAACAATAGATCATCTAGGTACGCCAAGACTGTTGCCTTTAGCCTGGCTAGAGGATGAGCCAGTACTTTTGTGAACACCCAGGGTGCTGTAGCTAGCCCGAAGGGCAAGGCTGCAAACTGAAAGTGCCGCTGTTCTACTTCGAATCGCAGAAACCTTTGGTGAGGAAATATAGGGACATGCAGATATGCATCCCTGATGTCGATGGACACCAGAAGTTCTCTTCCTTGTAGGATATAAACTACTGACTTGATTGACTCCATGCAAAAGGAGCAGATTTTTAGGAACTGATTTTGATTCCTCAGATCTAGAATGGGTCTGACATCCCCATTGGGTTTTGGTACCGTAAACAGGTTTGAATAAAACCCCAAACCTTGCTCTTTTTTGGGGATATGTATGATCACCCCCTGAGCCAATAATCGGACTAATGCTTGAAACAAAGATTGCCTTGTCCCTGGATCTTTGGAAATGTTTGATCGTGGAAAACGAGACGGTGGAAACTCCCGAAATTCTGGTTTGTATCCTAGAGAAACCATGGAGAGGACCCATCTGTCCTGAATTTCCCTTTGCCAGACTTCTGAGTAATGCAGAAGTTTTCCCCCCACTCTGGTGAGGGGGGACGCCTCTTCATGATGAGGCTTTGGTATTCTGCTTTGCAGATTTCCGGCCCCAGGTCTTCTTTTGAGCCTGGGCCTGACCCTGAGGTTTTCCTCTAGAGTCTGACAGCAGAGGCGTCGTCACTGCCTAGAGGCGGATGCCCCTGGCGCAGGAGAAAAAGTCAGTTTAAATGAAGGATGTTTATACTTTCTTTTGACTGGCAAAAGAGTACTTTTCCCACTAGAAATCGTTTGGATGTATTTATCCAAATCATCACCAAATAGTCGCTCCTCATGAAAAGGGAAACTAGTCAGAAGCATTTTGCAAGGTGCTTCGGCTGACCGACTTTTTAACCACAAGGTCCTACGGATGTGTATTAGCACAAGCAAAAGGCGGGATGCCTGGTGAATAGAGTCTTTCATGGCATCTATGGCAAAACATAGCACCTTTGGTAGTTCGGCCAACTCACGGGCCTGTTGTGCAGGGACCTTCTAAAGGGCCTCTTTGAACTGGTCCTTTAGGGGCTGACAGATGCCTACTGCGGTGACTACAGGCTGAGAAACGGCCCCTGCCAAGGAAAAAGAGGATTTTAACAGAAATTCCAACTTTTTATCTGTTGGATCTTTAAGCATTTGTGCATTGTCTACTGGACAAGTTACATTTTTATTCACGCTGGAAATCGCAGTGTCAACTGCTGGTACCTTCCATCTTTTTGTGAATTTCTCCTCCATGGGATAGTGAACTGAGAATCTCTTTGGAGGGAGAAAATGCTTATCCGGGTGATCCCATTCAGCATAAATAAACTTTTCTAGTCTTTTCTGTTAAAAAAAAAAAAAAAACTTTTCTAGTAATGCATGGACCGGAAACGCATTAAAAGGCTGTAAAGGTTTAAAGAACCCAAGGAAGAAACCGAACTTTCTGACTCTGTTGGGGGTAGCATGAAAGTGGAGCGAACCATCTCCATAAGAGTTTGTACCATCAATTTCTCAGATTGCGAGGTTGTAAAAGGTTCATCAACTGTTGTTTCCTCCGCAGAGGAACAATCTGCTTGTTTTTCCACATGATCGCCTGAGTGTAATACCTCATCCTGTGCCCACTGTTCCCTTAGTAAAGGGTTTGAGGTGGGGAGGGGGATCTAGCACGCTTCCTATCCGTTTGGATGGAGGATGCGATTAAAGCAGTTAATCTTCCTTCTAAGCCCTGCAGGGCAGAGGAAAATGCATCTTCAGTCATGTATACAGGGGCTGAAGTGTGAGAAGCAGTTGCACCACCAATAGGTTCCAATGACTCACCTTGGCTTGCCATATCTGGCATCTCCGGAGAGGATGACAGTGTGGAGGCATGACTGGAGTTCCCAGCGCCTGGGGTGTAATTTTTGGCACCTTTGTGGTAGCTCTGGAAGTCTTAATGCTAAGCACAAAAGCAGAGGCACTTTAAGACAAATATTCTATTTGCTGAGCAATTGTCTAGCAACAAATGCTACCATATAGATCAGTCTTTGATGCTGAATAACAATTGTATTTCCTGTACTGGAGATGCCTGTATACACCCCTTACGTGCCCAGCGCTCCTGTGTCCTGTGTGGCAGATTCTTTAATTCAGCTGCTCTGATAGAGACCTTGTGTCATAAGAGCGTCTGCTTTATAGGAGACTTCTTAGATGTAAGCCTGATTGGAGTCCCAGCGTGTGTAGGACTCAGCGTCCATGTGGAGCACACGGCGCGACTGCCTTAGGCCACACCCCTTTCATTGACCCGCCCTCCTCCCTTTTTACAGACCCGAAGGAGAGGAGGCTGCAGCTGACCTGGCGCTCTTGGCAGGTCTCGGTCATGGGGAAGCTGGCTTCTTTGCTTTTGAAACAAGGCTTATCTAAGGCAGGTACACATAAAAGTCTTTGTAACACTGACAACGTCATTATGTATATAAAAAAACGCCCGCACCGCCCTTCTTAGCAGGGGAGGCTTAATATTTTTTGTTGTAGCTTGTGGCACTGTACAAATAAGTGTGGATCAGCCTTAGGGCTGTCCTACCTTGTCAATTAGTTAAGTAACATTGCTCAACTTAAACTTATGTCTTTCTTAGACAGATAGGATGTATAAAATGCTGTACCCCTTGTAGCCCCTTAGTTACCCCAATTGGGGGGAGAGGACACCTTGTTCAATAATGAACCCCCTTCTGCAATACACACTCTGTTTGTAGATGGACACAGCGCTGCTGAAAGGGTAAGTGTATCTTTACTCCCTCTAGAGGAGATTTTAAGGCATTACAATGTTTCATATGGAAGAAAAGGCATAGGTGGACTTTGCAGTTCCTAAACTTTTCTCTTACATTTTCCTCGCTGCAGGATACTGCTGAAAAAAGCCAGATCCAAACTTCACCCATCACGGCAGGCAGCATTAGTAAACCTTCAAGGACCGGATCCCTATAATAGGGGTTCCACTCATTTGGACCTGTATAGCACCCCTCAGGAGAAACTTTAGGTAATGTAGTATGGCCAAAAAAGAGTCGTGGTTCCTGGGGTCCAGCCCTCAAAAGAGAGGCTTACAGGCAAAACCTTGTTCTTCTATGCAAGGCCCGGGTACCATCCTGTGGCCTCAGTGGCTTGGATGGATCCAGTTGTGGAGGTTATTTAAATCCAGCATGGATCCCTCCTGGAGCTTCTCAGAGCACATCTTCACTCGTGACCAACACCTTAGACACTGGTGAAAAACTGAGGTACTCCTGGAAGGAGAAGGGGTTATATAGGGGAGTGAACTTCCTGTATTGGGTATACCAGTGTCAACACCTGAAGCCATTAGGTTATTACTTAGGTTCTGTGCCCCATGATGTACGATAAAGAAAATATCTTAAGCAACAGACAGCATGGATTCATGAAAGACAGAAGTTGTCAAACAAACCTGATTTATTTTTATGAGGTGGTAAGCAAAACCTTGGACAGAGGAGTGGCTGTGGACTTGGTATACCTAGATTTTGCCAAACCGTTTGACAAAGTTCCCCACACACGGCTCATGTGTAAGGTAAAGTCTACAGGCTTGGAAAGATCAATTTGTAAATGGATAGAAAACTGGCTAAAAGACAGAATTCAGAGAGTAGTGGTTAATGAATCTTACTCTGAATGGTCTAAGGTTATCAGTGGTGTAATCCAAGGTTCAGTGCCGGGACCCTTACTTTTTAATACCTTTTTAAATAATATAGGGTCTGGGATTAAAAGTAAAATTTCTGTCTTTGCAGATGACACCAAGCTATGCAGTGGAATAACGTCCTTACAGGATGTCTCCAATTTAAAAGCCGACCTCAATGCACTGTCTAATTGGGCAACTAAGTGGCAAATGAGGTTTAATGTTGATAAAAGTAAAGTTATGCACTTGGGGTCTAAGAATATGCATGCATCGTACATACTAGGGGGAGTACAACTGGGGGAATCAATGATGGAGAAGGATCTGGGGGTTTTGGTAGATCATAAGCTCAATAATAGCATGCAATGCCAAGCTGCGGTTTCCAAAGCAAGCAAAGTCCTTTCTTGTATTAAGAGATGTATGGACTCCAGAGAGAGAGATATTATTTTGCCCCTGTACAAATCATTAGTAAGACTTAATCTAGAATATGCAGTTAAGTTTTGGGCACCAGTTCTCAAAAAGGATTGTGCAAAGAAGGGCAACCAAACTGATAAGAGGCATGGAGGAGCTCAGCTATGAGGAAAGATTTGAGGAACTAAATCTATTCCCTCTTGAGAAGAGGAGATTAAGGGGGGATATGATCAAATACATAAGTGGTCCATATAGGGAACTTGGTGTTGAGTTATTCACTTTAAAGTCATCTTTATGGTCATCACAGAGGACAAAGGGGCACTTTTTACGTCTAGAGGAAAAAAGATTTCATCTCCAAATACGGAAAGGTAAGAGCTGTGAAAATATGAACTAGAATCCCACCAGAGGTGGTTCTGGCCAGCTCAGTAGATTGCTTTAAAAAAGGCCTGGATTCTTTCCTAAATGTACATAATATAATTGGGTACTAACATTTATAGGTAAAGTTGATCCAGGGAAAATCCGATTGACTCTCGGGGGATCAGGAAGGGATTTTTCCCCTGCTGTAGCAAACTGGAGCATGCTTTGCTGGGGTTTTTTGCCTTCCTCTGGATCAACTGTGGGTGAGGGATTGTGTATATGGTAGTGGACTTGTGTCCTTTTTCAACCTAAATATGTAACCATGACTGTGGTCTTTTAGCATTTTTTATCCATTTACAAACTGATTTTTCCAAGCCTGTAGACTCTACCTTACACATTTGCCATGTGTGTGGAACTGTGTAAAACGCTTTAGCAAAATCCAAGTATACTAAATCCACAGCCACTTCTTTCTCTAAGGTTTTACTTTATCTGAAAACTTTTGTCTTTCCTGAATCCATGCTGTCTGTTGCTTCTTCAGATTAGGGGGCCTGTAGCATATCCACTATTAATTTCCCGCTTGTCTCTTCCCTTTAAAGCTCCACCCACAGGGACTCCACCTCCCCCTTTAAGGCTGTGAATTATATTTTGCCAACTCGCTCCCTCAATACCTCTATTAGTACCCTTTGACCTCTGCTCACTGTTGGCTATCACTTCCTATGTACCTTCCCCCTGCTACCTTGTTTAAAAGCTTCTCCAACTTTTTGGCCATTTTCTCCCCCAACAGAGCTGCATCCTCCCCACTGAGGTGCAGTCCGTCCCTTCTAAAGAGCCTGTAACTGACTGAGAAGTCAGCCTAGTTCTCAAGGAACCCAAAACCCTCTTTCCTATACCAATTCCTCAGCCACTTGTTAACTTCCCTGAGCTCCTGCTGCCTCTCTGGTGTGGCTCGAGGCACAGGTAGCATCTCTGAGAATATCACCTTGGAGGTCCTTCTCTTCAATGTAGCTCCTAATTCCCTTAAATCATATAAATGACAATAAAGCCTGAAGCTGATTCCAGCTACGAATATGGCACCAAAAGCAGACGGTTTTTAACACATGCACCAAAAACTTTGTACACGGTGGAACACATTAGCGACACCTCGGGCACCAAACTATACAACCTCCAGAACCATTGAGACCCATGAACACTCACAACACTGACTTACTAAGATACAAACCTTCCAAGATTGGGGGGCGTGACCGAATGTGACAGGTGCGGGAGCATGGAGTGTGCAGTGAGTAAGTGAGGACGTGAATGGGCTCTCTCTAATTTCCCTCACTGAATCCCGCTACCTAGCACTGCATTTGCGGCCAGAGCTGAGACTAGCAGACGGAACTTATTGAAGGACCTGTCGGCTGACCGTCAACAGTCTGCATCATTCCATCCTCGGACAACCTGTTGTGGGTTTTTGGAAGGGATACCTGACTTACCAAGCGGCTCCTGTTTGCGGTGAGAGGCGGAGAGGCGCCAGGCGAGATGACTCTGTCGGATCATGTGACCGCAGGAGCGGAGCATCTGACCTCGACTACCACCTGACCACCCGGCAATATAGCGGGACAGCGCGGCGCTCCTGTGAAGGGACAGGCTCGGGCTGAGTTGTGTGAGGCGGCGTAGAAGACCAAGCCGCCTGCCAAGAGGTGAAGTGAGGACATTTCGGGGGTGAGTTGTGCAATTGCACCCACTATATTTTTCACCCATCCCGGGACATTTGAACTATAATAATCGTATTAGCTACCTTAAATGAGCTGGAGATAGAAGGTCTGCGACTGTGTAATGCAACATACCCACCTCCATGCCATCTCTGGAAAAGCATCCTTTCATGATTGAGAGTGTTTTGTATTTTTCTAGATAGACCAGCTACTGGAGACAGACGAATGTGCGATATCTTAAACCAGTCTTGCTGAGCTGCTTGCCAATATTATTAATCCCAATTAAGGCGCCTTAAATAAGCCTCACATTTGCAATCTAGCAGCTACAGAGGCCTTCCTTTTTCCTGCAAGCAGAGAGAAGATAGCTAGTGGCTCAGTAAAGACCGAGAACTGATCTATGCTGCTTGTTAAACATCTGAGCATTCTTAAGATTGACGGTTACATGGCATATCAGTATTAGGACTGTGGAATTCACTATCAATATTGCTGTATATTACCTGCTCTCTAGCATGCGCACCTGTTGGCAGAAGAATTACTTGACAAGATCAGAGTAATTAACTATCTAAATACTCTACTAACCTATTGGGGACTGAAGTTCTGCTTACCCTGATTACCCCCCCGTTGTTCTTTTTTTTTTTTCTTCCACTTTTTTGCAAAAGACTCGCTGTATGGTCAATTAACCATTGCCCTCAATTCTTACTCTCCTTTTTTATTATGAGAGCATAGGGATAAGAGGGGAAAAGATATCAAATCTTCTTTTTTTGGGAGGAGGAAATCACTAGAGAACAGTGTTTTAAGCAAAGGCTACTGAGGAAAAGGTTTTTGAAACTGAGGATACCCCATCTACTTTCCTATACGTTGTGCCATAAAGTAGGTCTACGGAGGTTAATCATTAACACTTTTCATTACAGGCTTACCTCCCTGCCCTGCCTCATCGCGAGTTTGCGGCATTAGTCACTCTCCAATTCCTATACTGACCACACGTATTAACCCTTGGCTCTATATACCTGGATCTGTAAAGCTACAATTTTGATCTCATTATATATACATTTAGAGCTGGTGTTATTAACATCATAGGACTATAGGGTTTAACAGGGGGCTTCGTGGGCTGAATCCTTGAACTCTTGAGTATATAAGGTGTAATTGCTCCTTGTTCTTACTTAGCGATTGATACCCATTGTTTGACGCCTAAAAAGCGAATACCATTTTCAACCGGTGGCTAAGGAGAGGGGGAAACGCCAAAGGGACAACCTTACTTTGCTTAGCAAGATTGCTATGTCAAGGAAAAAAACCCCAGAAGACCATTTACCCCAGGATGGGTTTCAAAACACACGCTCTACAAAAGAGAAAAACAATCAAATCGCACTGGCCACTGCGACTAGACTAGAGAAGTATGCACACTCAACATCAGTTTCACCCACTAAGTTGAATTCACACCAACTACCTCCACAGGTTAAGGATCAAAAGAACCCCTCGCTGGATAGAAAAAGTCAGGGTGGTGCAGCTTCTAATTTAGTTTCCAACTCATCCACCCCAATTCTGTCTAAAAAATCTACAAATAAGGGTACAGGGGGATCTAAAACCTTATCAATTACCATCAATCCGGAGGAAAATACACCCTTAATCCCCGCATTTACTAATACACTAGCTCCAGAGAAGGCCTTGGTAGCTATGGAAGGAGAACCTACATTAAGGGAGGTACTAAATGCAGTAAATGACTGTAAAAACTCAATTTTAAACTTTGACAACCAACTAAAGAGCATTAAGGATGAACTAGTCCCTATAAAACATGACCTAAGTAAAATGGTACAGAGTATGGCAGACTTGGAGGGGCGGGTAAGCTCCATAGAAGACGAACTAGCTCCTGCTAAAAAGGAAATTCAATGGCTCAGAGATACATTAAACGCACAAGTCACTAAACTGGACGATATGGAGAATAGAAGTCGCAGAAATAATATTAGACTAATTGGTCTTCCCGAACGAAGTGAGGGTCCTAATTTAATTACATTTTTGGAGGGCTGGTTTGGGGAGATTTTTGGAGGTTCCTCTTTTACCCCCCTATTTGCCATTGAACGTGCACATCGTATTTTCGCAAGAAACCAACGCGAAGGTGATCGCCCTAGACCAATAATACTCAAAATTCTAAATTATAATGACAAGGTTACTCTGCTACGGAAGGCAAGGGAAGTGGGAGACATTAGGTTCCAGGGTGCTAGAGTATCATTATATCCGCAGCGCATCTAAAAAATAATACAATAATAATAAGATATCATAAAATTATGATATGTATATGAAACACAATACACATAATGGGAAATAATCAAATACAGTGACAAAAGTTCATATCTTGTGAGTCCAAAATAAAACAGAGAGTGAATAACTGATTGTAGATAAAACACCCTAGTGACTGTAAATAAACAGAATATGTTCTTAAGGTGATATCCTCAACCGAAGGTAAATGGAGACTCTTACCAAATGTGCTATGCACATACGCATAGACTCAGTGGAGTGTGAAGTGTCTGATTCCAAGGGAAGCTGACTCCAATCAGGGCAAACGACCAATCAACTGGACGGATCTCCGGCAGATGATCTCCTCATATAATGGACAGCCCAATGCTAAGCAATGTGGATCCAGGCAAAAAAGATCTCCCAGCATATAATAATAGAAAAGAAGGGGGGGACACTCTAAGTGTAGACTGTTGGTAAACGGTTTATTTAAAATTGAAGTTTAAAATACAACCTTGATGAAAAAGGTAAATGGTTGTGTCTGCAATTAACATAAGTTATGCAGTTGACAAAAAGTTAAGGCAATGCTGTAGGTACACTCGATATGCACAACTGCAGCAAACAAAGCCTTATGGACATATGCATTAAAAAAAAAAAAAAAAAACAGCTCAAAGCTGCAAATGGGGAACAATTGCTGTTTAAAAAAGTCCCGCACTGCAGCAATGTAGAGAGATTGCGGAACGAAGCCGCTGGAGATAATGATAGACAGCGAGTGACTGATAAACTCAGTCACTCGCTGTCTATCATTATCTCCAGCGGCTTCGTTCCGCAATCTCTCTACATTGCTGCAGTGCGGGACTTTTTTAAACAGCAATTGTTCCCCATTTGCAGCTTTGAGCTGTTTTTTTTTTTTTTTTAATGCATATGTCCATAAGGCTTTGTTTGCTGCAGTTGTGCATATCGAGTGTACCTACAGCATTGCCTTAACTTTTTGTCAACTGCATAACTTATATTAATTGCAGACACAACCATTTACCTTTTTCATCAAGGTTGTATTTTAAACTTCAATTTTAAATAAACCGTTTACCAACAGTGTACACTTAGAGTGTCCCCCCTTCTTTTCTATTATTATATGCTGGGAGATCTTTTTCGCCTGGATCCACATTGCTTAGCATTGGGCTGTCCATTATATGAGGAGATCATCTGCCGGAGATCCGTCCAGTTGATTGGTCGTTTGCCCTGATTGGAGTCAGCTTCCCTTGGAATCAGACACTTCACCCTCCACTGAGTCTATGCTTATGTGCATAGCACATTTGGTAAGAGTCTCCATTTACCTTCGGTTGAGGATATCACCTTAAGAACATATTCTGTTTATTTACAGTCACTAGGGTGTTTTATCTACAATCAGTTATTCACTCTCTGTTTTATTTTGGACTCACAAGATATGAACTTTTGTCACTGTATTTGATTATTTCCCATTATGTGTATTGTGTTTCATATACATATCATAATTTTATGATATCTTATTATTATTGTATTATTTTTGAATATTTTTTAGATGCCCTGCAATTATTTTTATTTTTCACATTGTTATTTGAAGGATTCGTGATTGGCCTTTTTGGTGTTCAGCTTGCACTTTCACTTATTTTATTTACTTGTTTTTTGTGGGTTTGCGCTGATTGTTCCATTTTATTATCATTATATCCGGACTTCTCCCCTGACCTCCAGAAGCGTAGAGCTGAATTTACTCCAAACAAGCGTACCATGATGACTCACAAGATGCATTATGCGCTTTTATATCCTGCCCGGCTTTGGGAGGGGGATGAGAGGAGAAGATTCAATTATATGCATGTTTAATAAAAGATGTTGTATGTATAAAAGGGGGGAAGTTTGGGTGGTGGGGTAAAGAGACGGCTATAACTACATAACCACGAGAAAGATTATGGGTGTGGGGGGGAGTAGAGAGAGCCCAATTGTAATGGGCAAGGTTAGATGAATGTAGGTATGGATGGGAGGGGGCAGTTTGGCTCCCTGACATTGTTTGAATTTGCACTAATCACTTTAATAAAAATAGTATTTTTGGGTAGAAGTGTGGGAGTGGGAGAGGTCATGAATACACCCCCTAGGGGATGCCCTGATGGGTTAGGGAGGGGAGGCAAGGGCGGGAAGGGGTTTAGGGACAAGAAAGGGGTAGGGGGGAGGGGGGGAGGGTTGGGTGGGGAAGATTACAAGTTGAACACAAGGTACAGATTATCACTAGGCAGGTGTTATTTAAGAGAGATTCGACTAAGATGGGGAATAGGAGGAAGCACATGTATAAACCTGATAAGTTAAGTCAAAGGGTGTTTTATTCACTAATGCGGATTGTGGATAGTTGTGTATTTGGTGGCAGCTTTTTCACACTAGCGTGTAGGACACTATCACAAATCTATGACATGGCACAGGGGTTAAAAGGGAAACTTATTTGTAGATGCTATTCTCAGGATTCGAGGGAGGGGATGGACTACCAGAAAGCTGGGGTCCTCCCCCTTCTCCTCTTGTTTTTTTGTGTGTTTTTGCATTTTTTTTCTTTTAATTTTTTAGTGAGCAAATCCCTAGGTGGATTTATTTTTTTCAATCAGAAAGCCCAATCTGTCACAATACCCCTCTCGTCAGTTAGTCATTTATTGTTCTCTACAAATCTAAATATAAATATAGATGCAGGCTAAAAAACTTGACTTAATTTCTTGGAATGTCCGGGGTCTGGGAGACCCGTCAAAAAGAGCTTTGGTGTTATCTACCCTGGAGGGCAGGGGGCCAGGAATCCTATGCCTACAGGAGACGCATCTCACTAATGAGACGGTTTCATTGCT
This sequence comes from Lithobates sylvaticus, assembly GCA_028564925.1. Taxonomy (NCBI): domain Eukaryota; kingdom Metazoa; phylum Chordata; class Amphibia; order Anura; family Ranidae; genus Lithobates; species Lithobates sylvaticus. Next base: position 80,339,413 of record CM053034.1, on the reverse strand, counting down.
ACGTGATCGGAAATTTCAGGCCCAGTATCATTCCGTATATTCCTCATATTCAAGAGGAGCGAGCATTTTGATAGGAAGGGGATTTCAATTTTCATGTCATAAAGTACTGGTGGACCCAATGGGGCGATATGTTTTTCTACATTGCTCAATAGAAAATAAGTCATATGTTTTAGCAAGTATCTACGTACCACCACCATTTAAACTGCAAATTTTATACGAATTAGTTACGTTTATAATAGATAAAACTGGGATTCCAGTGATTGCTCTGGGGGACTTTAATGAGGTCCTTGATAAATCCATCGATAGGTTCCCACCCCCGCATCAACCACTTCGTACAGATGAGGGTAGGCTAGCCAGGTTTCTATTAGAAACAGGGCTAATTGAGGCCTGGAGAACATGACATCGACTGGAGAGGCAATACTCATGCTTCTCAAGCTCCTTTTTGACACTATCCAGACTGGACATGTCTTTTGTCAACTCGGATGCCCTCCCCTTGATAGAAGCAATAGATTATGCCCCCAGGGGGATTTCGGACCACTCTCCTTTGATTCTAACATTGAGAATGGGTAAAAAGACCCACCATAGGGAATGGAAAATAGATCCAGTGTGGTTGGAGCTAATTGGCGGGTCTGAAGAAATAAACTTAGCCCTAAAAGAATTTATTGCGATAAACACCGATACGGCACCTGTGGGAGTGGTTTGGGATTCCCTGAAGGCCCATCTTAGGGGCCTTCTTATACAACAAATTGCAAGAACTAAGAGTAAGTCGCGTGAACGGGAGCGGGAGGCAAAAGAGGCTGTAGTCTTGGCAGAACAAGAATATATTCTTAATCTAAGTATAGAAACCCAAACAAATTGGCTTGGAAAGCAGCAAGACTATAAAATAGTCATCACTAGGATTAATGAAGACAAACGTATAATTCAGAGACAAACTAACTTTGGAGAAGGGGAGAAGGTGGGCCGTATGCTCTCCCTCTTGGTCAGAGTAAACATGTCCCCCTCGGCGGTCCTGTCAGTTAGGGGTGCACAGGGAGATATTTCCTCTGACCCTACAAAGATAATGGAAACGTTTAGCAACTTTTACAGCTCTTTATACAAATCCCAGACACAGATTGAGAAGGGGGAAACGATGCCATTCTTGGATAGTATAAATATTCCAACTCTGTCGGACCATGACAGACAAATAATGGATGCCCCAATCACGCTACAGGAATTATCCCGAGCGGTGGCTGGGATGTCAAATTTAAAGTCACCAGGTCCGGATGGGCTGCCAACCGAGATCTATAAAAGATACGGGGAAATTTTGCTGCCAGAATTGCTTAAAACATTGAATCAGGCGTTTTCCATGGGGTCTCTTCCTACCTCAATAATGGAGGCAACCATCTTTGTTATCCCGAAAGAGGGAAAAGACCCCATGGATCCCGCCTCATATCGCCCAATATCTCTATTATGTACAGATGTTAAAATCTTAGCCAAAGTGCTGGCTGCTCGACTAAATACCTGTATACATAATCTTGTTCATCCTGACCAGTCTGGGTTTATCCCGGCTAGGTCAACCAGTATTAATATCCGTAGGACCTTCTTGAATATACAACTACCAGTAGACAATAAAGGTTCAAGGGCCATCATGGCATTAGACGCGGCTAAGGCGTTTGATAGCCTTGAATGGCCCTACCTTTTTAAATCCCTTGAAAGATTTGGCTTTGGATCAAACTTTATTAACTGGATAAGATTACTCTACAAGAACCCAAGAGCAAAAATTAAAATTAATAACGAATATTCAGACCTATTTCAATTGGAAAGGGGAACGAGGCAGGGATGCCCCCTGTCTCCTCTCCTTTTCTCTTTGGCAATAGAGCCAGTGGCGATTGCAGTCAGGACTAGTGAGGATATACAGGGTTTCAGGAGGGGTCGATATGAAGAGAAGATAGCGCTGTTTGCCGACGACGTTTTATTTTATTTAGCAGACGTTTAAACTTCATTACAAGCAGCAATAAGAATAGTGGGAGAATTTGGTAAGATATCTGGATTGACTATTAATTGGGATAAATCGGCCCTTCTTCCAATAGATCCAATTCCAGCGGATACAACACTCGATGAATATACCTTTAAGATAGTTGAAAAACTGAAGTATCTTGGGATTTGGATCTCTAGAGATATAAATACGTACCTTGAAAATAATTTAGCCCCGTTATTAGTAAAGTGTAAGGCTGAGGTGTGGGGCCGTCTTCCCTTATCGGTGGCTGGAAGATGCAATCTTCTTAAAATGATATGGCTTCCCCAGATTCTATATGCCCTCCATAATGCGCCTCTATGGATTGGGCAGAAGTGGTTTAAAAGAATAGATTCTCTCTTTAGAGATCTGATCTGGAAAAAAGGACAGCCAAGGATTGCATTGACCACACTCCAACTACCTCTTGAAGGGGGTGGGCTGACGGTCCCACACCCTAGACGATACTTTTTGGCGTCCCAGCTCCAGCATTTAGCTGGGAGGGGATTCCCTGGAGACATAAGCCCAAACCTGATGTTGATAGGATGCCCGCACAGGACACTTATAGAGGCCCTTGAAGCTTGCTCTTTTGCTATACTGTGTCCAACGGTAAAATTAGTAATAAAACTCTGGCAAATAGCGAAGGCTATGTTAGGGTATCAGGGCATATCAAAATTAGCCCCACTATGGAACAACAATAACCTACCAGAACTAGCGAAAATTACGGAGTCTCGGGAATGGGTTAATCAGGGCCTTGCGCGTGTATATTTACTGGGGATAAAATTAAATCATTTGCTGCATTGAGGCAGGAATTTTCCCTTTCTAATCGCACGTTCTACAAATTTCTCCAGGTGAGGCATGCGGCCCAGACACAATTTGGACGGCAGGCCCCACATTGGATACAAATAACCACACTGGCCCAGATTGTGCTGTCGGAATCAGCTAAAGGGGTAATTTCTGGGCTGTATGCCAAGCTGGGGGAAAGAACTATGGATCAAACTGGACCAAGGAAGACTAGGACAATATGGGAGAGGGAGGTTGGCCCGATGTCAACAGGAGAATGGGATCGGGTTCTTGGCCAAGTAAAATGGGTCTCAATCTCCCCCTCACATAAAATATCGCATCTTTATTTTTTATATAGAGTATACTATACCCCTAAAAAAAATGCTCGCCCTCGGATGGCGGGAGAATGATCACTGCCCCAGATGTGGATTGCCAGGTGACTTTAACCGCTTCCCGACCGGCCACTGCATATATACGTCAGCAGAATGGCACGGGCAGGCAAAATCACGTACCTGTACGTGATCGTGCATTTGCCTGCCCGTGGGTCGGGAGCTCCGTGACCACGGCCGCGGGACCAGTGGACCCGATCGCCGCTGGTATCCCGCGATCGGGTTACGGAGCTGAAGAACGGGGAGAGGTCTATGTAAACAAACCTCTCCCCGCGCTTCCTACACTGACTGTCAGTGATCGGCGGTTCCCTGTCATCGGGAACGCCGATCAATGACGTCAGACGTACAGCCACGCCCCCCTACTGTAAAAAAAAAAACACAACACGTCACACTGACTCTTCCCCGCCCCCTAGTGGTTAACCCCTTCACTACAACTGTCATTTACATAGGAATCCGTGCTATTTAAATAGCAGTGATTGCTGTATAAATGACAAATGTCCCAAAAATGTGTCAAAAATGTCCGATGTGTCCGCCATAATGTCGCAGTCACAATAAAAATCGCTGATCGCCGCCATTACTAATAAAAAAAAAATATTAATAAAAATGCTATAAAACTATCCCCTATTTTGTAAACGCTATAACTTTTGCGCAAACTAATCAATAATCGCTTATTGCGATTTTTTTTACCAAAAATATGTAGAAGAATACGTATCGGCCTAAACTGAGGAAAAAAATGTTTTTTTATATATTTTTTGGGGATATTTATTATAGCAAAAAGTAAAAAATATTGCATTTTTTTCAAAATTGTCGCTCTATTTTTGTTTATAGCGCAAAAAATAAAAACCGCAGGGGCGATCAAATACCACCAAAAGAAAGCTCTATTTGTGGGAAAAAAAGGACACCAATTTTGTTTGGGAGCCACGTCGCACGACCGCGCAATTGTCAGTTAAAGCGACGCAGTGCCGAATCGCAAAAAGGGGCCTGGTCCTTTGGCTGCCAATTGGTTAACCATATGCTCTGGAGGTGTCCGAAGTTGTTCAGATATTGGACCAATATCATTGAGCAAATTAATAAAACGTTGAAATTAAAACTGGAGGCAACGGCTAAAATATGCCTTTTGGGCCTTTTTGAACAGGGGACCGCTTCAACCAATGTTGTACACTCGGTTTTAAGGGCCTCATTTCAGGCTAGAAAGCTGATTGCCCAAAATTGGCAGTCCCAAACTCCCCCGACAGTAGATGCCTGGTTAAAAAATATGAACATAATAATAGGCAACGAGAGAGTATTTTTTACTAAACAGTATAATTATAAAAAGTTCTTGAAGATATGGGAACCCTGGATTATAACTGGGTTAGATTGAGAGAGATATGTACCACAAAGTATTATTATTATTATCTCTTTTTTTTTCTTTTTTTCTTCCTTTATATATATGTATGTGCTTTTGTCCTTCCTCTTTTCTTTTTTAATTTTATATTTCTTTTTTTGTGCCTTCCCCTCTCCTCTGTCCCCCCCCCCCCCTGGCTCCCCCATGTACCCCTAGGGGCGGTGGAGTCGTGGGGGGGGGGGGGCGGTATATACCTCAGGAGAGTGATGTGGGAAAATAACCCTCAACTTGTGGGGGGTAATATTAATGGGTAGTAAAAAGTAAACAAGAATAATATAGCAATCTATGCCAGGAGGATTATGTATGCTCAAACGGTGCAATTTGATTGTGAATATTTTGTACTGTATAAAACAAAGTTGTAATCTTGTTTATTATTAAAATAAAAAATAAATTAAAAAAAAAAAAAAAAAAGATACAAACCTTCCTCTCACTTTATGGCACCCCCAAACTCTCAAACTTCACTGCCAAAAAAATTGAATCACCAATCACTTCAGAAAAGGTTAAACTCCCAATCTCACAGTTTTTAACTGGGAAAAGCCCAGGTTTTAATGGCTTTACCCCTCACTACTAAAAGACCTTTGAGGTCCCCCTAAACCTTATATTTCCTGCTGCATGTGACCCATCCACCCCTTTCAACCAAACACTTATTAGAAGCACACATCTTGGTCAAAGGGCACAGGCCCATCTCAGTGCTTAAGCTACCGCCCCATTTCACTATTTATTGTGGACATTTAACTACATGCCAAAATTTTGGCAAACAGATTACCAGCTCCACTTCTACACATGGTCGGCTTTATTTTGAGACAAGAAGCGAGGGATAATTCCATCACAGCATTAAACCCTTTTCGTTGCAATCCTCCACTAGCACTCCCTGCCTCCTTCTGTGCATTGATGCAGAAATGCATTCAATAGAGTGGCCTGGGATTATATACACCGTACTCTGCAACACATAGGCTCACGAGCAAAAATGCTGCCTCACATTGAGACTCTTTATGCAGATCCCATAGCCTGGGTTCGGGTCAATGGCCACCTTCTCCATATGCAATGGCACAAAGCAGGGCTGCCCATTGTCCCTCACGGATCTTCCCCATTACTTTGGAAGCATTTTTAACCTTTTTCCCCTGAGCGCACGCAAATATGTAGTCTCTCATAGTTACATAGTAGGTGAGGTTGAAAAAATACACAAGTCCAACCTCTCTTGTGGCTGGGCCTTGGCACAGAGCAGCCACATATTTGTATGCAATGGCTTTGATAGAGCACGTACACTGCACGCTCCTGGCACAGTTACCGGTGGCTAATGGAAAGCTCACGCTCGCTGCTTGCATCCTCTAGTCTTTTTTCTTCCACCAGATAGAATCTGGTAAATGTATGGATTGAAGACCAAGTTGCGGCCTTGCAGAATAGAGCCATGGAGGCTTGGTGATGCACTGCCCACAAAGCACTAACAGCCCTAGAGGAGTGCGCTTTGATTTGAGAGGGTAGAACTACCTCTTTAAACCATAAGCTTGAACGATTACTTGTCGAATCCATTTAGAAATGGTAGGTTTCGATGCTACCTGTCCTCTTTTAAGACCTTCAGGCAACACGAACAAAACAACCATTTTCCGAATCCAAGCAGTGGCCTTTAAGTAGACTTTGGCTGCTCTCGCCACATCAAGAGAATGTAGTGATTTTTCTTCCATAGAACAGGGTTCTGGAAAAATGAAGGTAGCACAATATCCTGGTTTAGATAAAAACCTGATATTGCCTTTGGTAAAAAGTTAGGAAGTTATGAACCAAAGAATGCGAAGCAAGTGTTTGTTGAAATAATACCGATAAGGCTGAGACCTGTCCTTAGAAGCACTCAAGGCCAGCCTTATTTCTCACCATCAGGTTCAATCGAATAGGGGGAATTCTTCTGCAGTTCTCAAGGATCTGGCAGGAAGAGTGTCGAGACGAATGGGGGACTTCCTCAATAGCACAAGAGTTCCCGTCTCCTCAGATGAAATGTTTAAGGATCCAGAGAAAAAGAAAAAAGTGATCATGGGGGTCCCCATGTAAGAACAGAGGTTGGAGTTTGATTCAAACCTCTTTTTTTCACAGTGTCAAATCCTAATGGACATTCTGGATCTCAAAAATCGAAATTCAATTCCTGAATATAACCACTCTTTTTTCATATGGAGTCAATCCAAATCAGTTATCTCCATCCTACAAGGAGGAGAACTTCTGGCGTCAATTGACATCAAAGATGCATACCTCCATATGCCCATTTCCTCGCTCTCTAGTAATAACTACTTTTCAAGGTGGAAAATCTTAATTTTCAGTGTGTAGCTCTGCTTTCCGACCCAGCTACTGCACCTTGAGTGTTTACAAAGGTTCTGGTCCCTCTTCTACCCAGATTAAGGGCCCAAGGTATAACGATTATGGTTTACCTAGTCGATCTGTTATTGATAGACCAGTTGGTAGCCCGCTTAAACCAAAGAATGGTCACCACATTCAACTACCTGGAATATCTAGGAGAAATCTTCTTTAAAACCATGAAGAAGGCTAAAATACTTGGGTCCGATCATAGGTTCACCCAGAAAAGGGTATTCTTACCCCAGGCAAAGATCAACGCCATAAAGGAACTGATTTAGGTGGTCGACGCAAGATGAATTTCTTCTATTCAACTTGCATGCAAAAGGTTGTTGGGAAAGATGGTGGCTTCTTTCGAGGCCGTTCCTTATGCTCAGTTTCATTCAAGACTGCTGCAAAACAGTATCCCATTGGCTTGGAACAAAGGGTTCAAGCTCTACATTCCCAATGTGTCTGACTCCAAAGACTAGGGCCACATCACCCTGATAGTGCCCGATCTTGTCTGATCTTGGAGGCTAAGCAGGGCCGAGTCTGGTTAGTACCCGGATGAGAGACCACCTGGAAATACCAGGTGCTGTAGGCTGGGTGCGCCGGAGCCTCAGAGGGGAAAATCCTTCCTTCAGTTACCTGGGAAGTGGTAACATATGCCAACCTTTTTTAAAAAGAGGCAAAACCTTGTTTCTTCGGATACGGGGCCCGGGTACCATTCAATTTGGCCAAAAAGACACTTTGAATGGATTCGGCTGCATAGCTAGCCCCAGCAATGATTGCTCCAGAGGAGCTCGGCACAGCAGATCTTCACTTGTGACCAACACCTTAGACACTGGCGAAGAAACTGAGATACTCCCAGTAGTGGAAGGGGTAATATAGGGAGGCAACTTCCTGTTTAGGGTGTGCCAATGCCCAGCACCTGAAGGAGGACTTTAACCCACATAGTAATTACTATGGCTCTGTGTCCCGTTATGTACGATTAAAGAAATGTGGTATTCTCTCTGTACACTTTATTGATACCTTACTGTAACCATCTATTAACTGGACGGCCCTCTGAACTGTCTGTATAGCCTTTCGTATGGCCATGTCATATCCAACTACTGCTGAGCAATACCGCATTGACTGTAACAATGTTATGTTAAGTTAAACTTAATAAAAACTTTATGTACAAAACAACAGGGCTTCCAAACTTTCTTCTTTCTCTCAAAATTTCACTTTGACTTTTTTTTGGACCTAAACCAACAGTGGTCATTGTGCATTCATATTAAAACATCACATTAACAGAGTCAGTGTGATATCTTTTTTTAACCCTTGCTTTGCCTCCTTATCAGTTTATTTTTTATATATATATTTGTTGTAAGACAAACTGCACATATCACCTTTTTTCTCCCCATTAGAATATAAGGAGAACATAAGAAAGAAATTACGCTGCACTTGTTAAATCAAATCAATGTTAGTATTTAACAAGATATATAACATTAGGAAGAGGAAAGGCAAAAACAAGAAATGCTACAATGGTCAGGAGGTAAAGAAGAAGTGGTTTTCAGAGAGAACAAAAAATGGAATTATGTTTTAATGAGGAAGCAAAAGTCTGCATCTATGCAGCTTAAAATGGTACATTTCTAAAAAATCCTGCTTGCCTAATTTTTGGTGTAATTTCCAGAAACTGTACCTTTCATAAGGTTGAATGTTAAAGCATACAAAACACATTTAAAACACATGTAAAAAACATTGCAAATAAAAAAAAGCTGAAGTGTAAATAGACCCTTAGGGTATCTGTAAGCAGGTATGACAAAAATGTGATAAGAAGAGCATACAAACATGTAAACAATAGCAATATGACAAAGTTATGTATACAGTATATACTGGAAGAAAGCCAGAATAAGTATGCTACATGATAAAAAAAAAGTGGTGGAAATTGCAGAAAGTCTAAAATGGGTAGAATTGAGAATCCATTTCCAGCAGCTAGATGACTTATGAGCTTAACCTTTCACATCACAGACTAAAATAAAACAAAGCAATTTTAACCCCTTCAGAATTCAGGGTAAAACATCTTACCACCTGAACACATTTTTGCCACTTTCACATGTGTTAGTAAAACTCTCTATATCATCGCAACTGCGTAGAGTATCCAGGTAAATTATACTTTGTTTTTTTCTTGGAATAAACTGGGCTTTCATTTGGTGGTAAATGGAAATCTCCTGATTGATTTTTATTATCAACGAAAAACTGGTACAAAATAGTGCAAAAAAATGTAGCTGTATATTTTGATTACCACCAAAGAACAACCTAATATTAATTCTCCTGCTCCTAACGATTGCAGCGATACCACATATGTGTATGTGAAAAAGAGGGTAACTGGGACTTTAAATGAGGTGCATGTGAAACATACGTCTCCATCCCTAAATCTGTAAAAAAAAGAAGGGGTTTTGGGACTTTAAATGAGGCATGTGCAGCATAGAAAAATAGTTAAAGTCCCAAAACCCCATTTTTTTTTTTTTTTTAACACATTTGTGTATGTTATTTGCTGTTTGTAGCAGGACCCGAAAACAATCATGAGCATTTTTCTTTTTTAATTCTACCTAACACAGTGGCACTAACTGACATGAATATTAAACTAACCACTTCAATAATCGGGCACTTTTACCCCCCTCCTGCCCAAGCCAAATTTTAGCTTTCAGTGCTGTCGAACTTTGAAGGACAATTGCGTGATCATGCAACACTGTATCCAAACAAAATTTTTATCATTTTGTTTGCACAAATAGAACTTACTTTTGGTGGTATTTAATCACCACTTGTTTTTTTATTTTTTGCTAATTAAATGAAAAAATGGCTTCAGCATTAGCATTTACCCACATGTGTATATGCCATATTTCCCCAAATGCGAAAGTGGGGCATCTGGGGAAACATGCCGTACACACTTGTGGGTTCATGCAAATGAGGAAGTCATTGCTGTTTACAAGCAGCCAGCCATGTACAGCTATTTATTTGTACTTGTGGCTGTACACAACACTGCCGCTCCCTGTGTGCCTTTATCAGGAAAACACATTACATAGTGGGTAGATATTGTTTTCTTAACACCCAGATGAAATGTGTTTTTTTATTTTTTTATTTATCAGCAGCCACAGCTACTTCCATATCCGTTTTTATCAGGTACTGAACAGTCATCCTAATTTACAGAAAAAGGCAGCGGCTAAACTGTAGGCAGATAGAAAAGACACAAATGAATGCAGCTCTGTATTTATTAATACATCATCAAGTGTGTTTTTAAAAGCAAACAGGTAAAACCTGAATTTGGTTATGAGCCTTTTGCAGTACCTGCACAGCAGAGCTCGGGCTGGGAAATGGAGAAGCAGCACAAAGAGCAGTCAATTCATGCGGTAAAAAGAGTATATTGATAGGAGGAAAAAGCAGAGTGACAGAGAGCTAAGTTATCATTGTGCTGCGTCTCCTTCACTGTACAGACACAGGCTGGGGGCTGGGAAGATACCTATTTATTTAAGTTTTATTTAAAGGAGCTCTAAAAATATGTAATATTCACCTCTCCTGCTTTCTGCTACACCAGTGGCTGCTGTGTTACAGAGAAGCAACTGAAGAATATTCAGAATTAAACACATCTGGGATTGTCGGATTTCTGCAACACACTGGTTCCTCTGGCCAATGACTACATAACTTCTAGGTCTTGTAATAACAGAAACACACGTTATTTGGCAGGTAAAACAACTAATTTTAATGTATTTCATTTGTGTATTTAGGTGTCTGCCTTGAGGTCAGCTTAAAAGCTGAATATCAGCCACGCAAACTTTCATTCAGATACATAGTTACATAGTAAGGGAGGTTGAAAAAAGACATCAAGTCCAACCTATGTGTGTGATTATATGTAAGTATTACATTGTATATCCCTGTATGTTGTGGTCGTTACGGTGCTTATCTAATAGTTTCTTGAAACTATCGATGCTCCCCGCTGAGACCACCACCTGTGGAAGAGAATTCCACATCCTTGCCGCTCTTACGGCAAAGAACCCTCTACGGAGTTAAACCTCTTTTCTTCTAATTTTAATGAGTGGCCACGAGTCTTGTTAAACTCCCTTCTGCGAAAAAGTTTTCTCTCTATTGTGGGGTCACCAGTATGGTATTTGTATATTGAAATCATATCCCCTCTCAAGCGTTTCTTCTCCATAGAGAATAAGTTCAGTGCTCGCAACCTTTCCTCATAACTAATATCCTCCAGACCCTTTATTAGCTTTGTTGCCCTTCTCTGTACTCGCTCCATTTCCAGTACATCCTTCCTGAGGACTGGTGCCCAGAAATGGACAGCATACAGCGGGAGAATTATTGTTTTATCTCTGGAATTAATCCCCTTTTTAATGCATGCCAATATTCTGTTTGCTTTGTTAGCAGCAGCTTGGCATTGCATGCCATTGCTGAGCCTATCATCTACTAGGACCCCCATGTCCTTTTCCATCCTAGATTCCCCCAGAGGTTCTCCCCCCAGTGTATAGATTGCATTCATATTTTTGCCCCCCAAATGCATTATTTTAAATTTTTCTACATTGAACCTCATTTGCCATGTAGTTGCCCACCCGATTAATTTATCAGATATTTTTACAAGGTTTCCATATCCTGTGGAGAAGGTATTGCCTGCTTATTATCTTCCGCAAATACAGAGATTGAACTGTTTACCCCATCCTCCAGGTCATTTATGAACAAATTAAACAGGATTGGTCCCAGCACAGAATCCTGGGGGACCCCACTACCCACCCCTGACCATTCCGAGTACTCCCCATTTATCACCACCCTCTGAACCCTATGGTCCATGCCAACGGACCTTATTTTGTACAGTAAACGTTTATGGGGAACTTTGTCAAATGCTTTTGCAAAATGCAGATACATCAGACCTACGGGCCTTCCTTTATCTAGATGGCAACTCACCTTCTCATAGAAGGTTAATAGATTGGTTTGGCAAGAACGATTCTTCATGAATCCATGCTGATTACTGCTAACGATACCGTTCTCATTACTAAAATCTTGTATATAGTCCCTTATCATCCCCTCCAAGAGTTTACATACTATTGATGTTAGGCTAACTGGTCTGTAATTCCCAGGGATGTATTTTGGGCCCTTTTTAAATATTGGTGCTACATTGGCTTTTCTCCAATCAGCTGGTATCATTCCAGTCAGTAGACTGTCAGTAAAAATTAGGAACAATGGTCTGGCAATTAGTTGACTGAGTTCCCCAAGTACCCTCGGGTGCAAGCCATCTGGTCCTGGGGATTTATAAATGTATTTATTAACATTTATAATGTTAAGATTTCTAATTCTGTCCTCTGTTAACCATGGAGTTGCTTCCTGTGATGTGTCAAGAGGATAAACACTGCAGTTTTGGTTACTGAAGCTCCCCGATTCCCTCGTGAAGACTGAGGAGAAGAATAAATTCAATACCTTCACTTTCTCCTCATCCTTTGTAACCAGATGTCCTTCCTCATTCTTTATGGGGCCAATATGGTCTGTCTGCCCTTTTTTACTATACCAAAAATGGAGCTGGGCTAAGGATTGATTTTCAAGGCACAAACCATTGAAAATAAGCCAATGCGTTTACCTATAGCAGACGGTAATTGCAAATTGATGATACAAAGGCAGGTGAAAACTGATGCAATATCAAGTGATCATAAACAAAAGTGAAGAAATACATTTTTGGAATTATAAAAATTAAAAAGTAAAAGTGAGAAAAATGTATGTATAATAAGGAATGCAGAAACACCACTAAGTGTATATATGGATGGATAAACAAAACCCAATCTCCAAGTGATACAGTGAAGACAAAAAGATTAATAACACAAAATCAATTGATATTAAACATAAGCAAAAAATTATTTGAGTGAGTCCATCAAGTTATAGTATATGGTAAAAAAGCACAATAAAAACAATAAAAAATGGATCCAAAAGTCCATGTGCAATATGTGAAAATGGTAATCAAAATTATGAAAATCCAAAACACCACAGGAAAACATGCAGAGAGTAGGAAAGGGGCCTCCACCTACAAACACACTGCCGCTTACCAGAATGATATGGTCCCTAATTATAGGGGACCCAGAAGCGCGAGTGGCTTATAACCCAGCCTGGGGTCTCAGTGGCAGGCACCAAACTCCTCGAACTCCACAGCAGTAATCCTCATCTCAATGCAGCCAAATGGTTATATCCCCATAAAAATAAAAGAAGGCTCGCATAGTGTAAAACCTTATATACTTTAACAGTCAAAAGGACGAATGAACACTAAAATCAGAAAACAGAGAACAATGGAGCAGGCAGGCTCTCGAAAGTAGCCTGCTACTTCCGGGACTCACACAGCACGCAGTGGCGTCAGCACGTCGCTCCTCCCTATGTGTTTCGTTACTACAAAGGACGTCATCACGGGGTACGGGCGGCATCCTGACGCACCGCTTATATAACACACACTTAGCCTTTTTTGTCTGCCAGAAACTGACAGGAGTGCAGTTGGGACTCTACTCATCACCACTCATTCTGAGTCCAGGATAGGGGACGCTCCACCATCAACTCAAAGCACTACTTACATGTGTCCTAATAGTAAACATGTTAATTCCATGACAGTTTCCATTCCGACACATAACAGATACAGTCCATTAGCCAGGGATCTAGAAAGTTATTTCAAAGAGGGTGCACATCCTAGAACCTCCACCACATAACATTCCATCATTCAGGATACCCCAGCAGTGGAAATGTTAACTATAAACTATAAACTTAAATCTAACACCACTTCCCTAAAGGCTAACAATTATTTTTTAGAGTTTTCTTGCACAAGCCAAGCGAAAGAAAAAAGAAAAAACTTGTAGAGGTAGACGAGGGTTAGAGCCCTTCAGAACAAGCAAAAAGGAGAGAAAAGAACAATCAACATCAGAGCTCAATACTGTAAAAGTCTATAATCTCTCTTCGCATACACTCACCAGAGATGAAAGCTCATTATTAACTAAAGGACTAAGTTTTGCCCCATCTATAGGCCAAAACAAATTTGGTTTATTTAAAGATCTTAACAGGTTTATCCGCAACCTAACAGTCAGGAGATTTTATGCCAAGGAAGCCAACAGTGATCGTGTAGAGGGGCTGGCTACCTTGAGACTAATGTATCGGATCCCCTTGACAACTTTTCTTTGGAAGATTATGCAATATTTATTCTTATGGAATTATGGGATAATGAAGAGCCCATAAGCACTCCCAGTGAACATGTTTCCATCCCAGCTATAGTCCATACAGGTTTCCGACCTTCTTTCCCACCTCCTCCAAAGGTTCATATGTGGAGACCTATTACCAAGTCACCTATCGAGATCTTTTAGCATTGTGCAATTCCAATAATAAAAAATACACCAATAACTTAACCAGCACAGAGAGGTCAGCATTAAAAGACTTGGAGAGTGTAACAACAGAATAGTAGCAAAACAAGCGGACAAGGGGGGTGCTTTAGTCATCCAAAACATGGTTGATTATCTGAATGGGGCCCACCGACTATTGTCTGTTGTTAGTAAATACAAAACCATTGCAAATGATCCCTTACCTACTTATCAGTCCTCACCAAGATTTTGTATAAGAGGCATTTTTAGATGGGGTGCTAGACAAGAAAAAATAATTTCTATTACCACCAGTGTGTAGCACCCCATACTTCTACCTAGAGGTCGACTGATATATCGGCCGATATTTGGCGTTTTTTAATTAATCGGCATCGGCCGATTGTGATGATAAAAAAGGCCGATTATAACTTCAGTCGCGACTTGCAAAAGACTTCTGTAATAGAAGTCAATGCAAGTTGCCTTGTCTTCAGTGAAGCGACTTGTCTCCTCTCTGGGCAGTCTGCCAAGAAAAGACTAAAAAGTTACAATGTTTACACTTATGAATGAACTGAACTCAGTGTGGAGAAGTTCTCAGTTTAACCATTTAAAGACTAAATCTTTTCTGACACTTGTTGCTTACAAGTAAAAATCCTGCATTTTCTGCTAGAAAATCACTTGGAACCCCCAAAAATTATATATATATATATATATATATATATATATATATATATATATATATATATATATATATATTTTTAGCAGAGACCCTAGGGAATAAAATAGCGGTTGTTGCAATATTTTATGTCACACGGTATTTGCGCAGCGGTCTTTCAAACACAATTTTTTTGGGAAAAAAATACACTAATAGTTTTAAAAAGAAAACTAAAACAGTAAAGTTAGCCAATTTATTTATTTTTTTGTCCAAAAGTTTTGATTACCTGTTTTTGTGTATTTAATATATATATATTTTTTTAAATCTAAATTATACATACAAGTGAACTGATTGGAGGTTTGTTTTGTTTAATAAATGTTTAAAAGTAGGACATTTTCTGTATCACTTATTACTTAGGCTGCATTCACACCTGAGCGTAGCTTTTCAGGCAGACATTTGCGCGAATTGCAGCGTTTTTTTCTGCGTTTTTTACCGCGATTCGCTGCATTTTTTACCGCGTTTTGCCGCAAATTTTGTGCAGAGCAAAAGGTCACCAATGTAAAAGATGTAAAAAATTATGTAAAAAGAATAAAAACGCCCAAATCTGCCCGATTCACGCAACAAAAAAGGGTCCGGAACTTGTTTGAGCTTTAGGCGTAGGGCTTCAGGCGTTTTGGAGTGGAGATGTGAACCATCTCCATAGAGAATAATGTATTTTTTCCCCTCTAGCGTTTTGTAGCTTCAGGCTTCAAGCTACAAAACGCTCAGGTGTGAATGCAGCCTTAAGGCTTCTTTCACACTGGAGCGGGCAGGTGTTGACGGTAAAACGCTGCTAGTTTTAGCGGCGCTTTACTGTCATTTTAGCGGCGCTATTCGGCTACTAGCGGGGCGCTTATAACCCAGCTAGTGGCCGAGGAAGGGGTTAAATGCACCCGTAAAGCCCCGCTGCCAAATCGCATTGCAGGCGCTTCGGCAGCGGTGCCTATTCATTTCAATGGGCAGGAGTGGCGGAGGAGCCGTATACACAGCTCCAAAGATGCTACTTGCAGTGTAAAAGCACTCGGGCTTTCACACAGACTGCAGGGGAGCCGTTTTGCAGGCACTTTAAAGGCACTATTTTTAGCCCAAAAGCGCCTGAAAAATGCCCCAGTGTGAAAGGTGTCTGTTAGATTTTATGAGATGAAGGGAAAAAATAAAAAAAATATAAAAATCGGCCTAACATATCGGCCGAAAAAAATCGGCATTATATATCGGCCATCGGCCGCCGCGATTTCTAAATATCGGCATCGGCCAGAGGAAAAACCCATATCGGTCGCCCTCTACTTCTACCACCTGCCAAAGATCAATAAATCAGTTTATAATCCCCTCGGGAGACCCATTGTGACCAGCACTGACAGCTTTCTGTCTATGTGGACTTTTTTTTACAACCCATTGTCACACAACTACCTTCTTTTATCAAGGACTCTGGCCATGTCATTGACATTTTGAAACATTACAGATGGGAGGATGACTACAAGTGGGCTTCATTGGATGTGTTCTCCTTATATACCTCCATCCCGCATGAGGTTGGCCTCACAGCTCTCCAGCACTTTTTATTTACAGATACCAACATGAACCACAGACAAGCCCAGTTCTTAATAGATGCCACCAAGTTTTGCTTGGAATATAACTATTTTGTGTTCCAAGACAAGTTCTATCTTCAAATCAATGGCACTGCAATGGGAGCTAGTTTTGCTCCCTCTTACGCAAATGTTACAATGGGGATTTGGAAAGAACGCAACATCTGGAGTTACAACCCCTATGCTAGGTACAATGGATTTTTTGGTCGCTACATCAACGACATTTTCCTCATATTATATTATCATATTATTATAGTGGTAGCCAGGAAGATTTTGCAGCCTTTGTTAGACACTGTAACGGCAATGACCTAGGTCTAAAATTTACGCATGTGCTTGACCCCTTATCTTTGGTCTTTTTAGAACTTGAATTGTTTCATGAAGGATGAGTGATTAAAACCAAAAATTACTGTAAACCCACTAGTGGGAACTCATATCTTCATTTTTCTAGCTGCCACCACCCTGCGTGGAAAAATTGCGTACCCCAGGGAAGTTCCAAAGGCTGCGCAGGAACTGTTCTAGGAGAGAGGATTGTGTCCATCAGGGTGCTATGCTGACCAGTAAATTCTAACAAAAAGGATATCCTGAGACAAGGAAGGAAGCTTTTGATAAGTTTTTGGAAGCCCCCTCTCTAATACGAAAAGACAAAGCCAACATCATAAGCAATAACCTCAGATTCATAACAGGGTTTAGCAGTAGCTAAGTTTATTCTTAAAATCATTAAAAAACATTGGCACATCCTTTAAATGGATCCCAAGTTAGGTCCTAATCTTCCCTCAGCTCCTCAAGTTACCTTTAAGAGAACGCACACAGGTAAAAACATCATAGCACCTAGCAAACTCAAGAGCATGTGTAATAGGAGGTCCATGGATATACACTCCTATTTTGACAGTAGGATGGGCTTTTTTCAGTGCAAGAAGAGGGGCTGCCTTACCAGTCAGTTCCTCAGACTTCTTTTACTGACGGAGAATGCAACACCTACGACATCAAGCAATTTATAACTTGCTCGACCAAGTATGTTGTTTACATGCTTAGGTGCCCTTTCAATGTCTCCTATGTAGGACATACAATGCGTACTCTCAGAGGAGAAAAAAGGAGAACATTGTTGTTTAATTTCAAAGGGCTGTGATGAACACAGTGTACCTCGGCACTTTAAAATTCATCATAAGGACATTAACAGCCATTGAGTGTATACCAGAAGGCTCCCTTACTGCCAATGAAGATTAGCTTTGTTGTGCAGAAGGGAGACCTTTTGGATAAAGAAATTGTCCACCATGTCCCCTAACAGGTTAAATGAGGAACTAGAAGTACACACCATTCTATGATGTCGTTTTTTTTCCATCAATATGTCTCATGTAATTCCGATTATAGCAGTTGATGCCTTGTGACCTAGGATATAATGCACATTCAAGTTTCTTTTTATACATATCATAACCCTCTTTTTTTACCCCCCCCCCCTTCTGCCCATCTGTTATTACCGCCCCCCTTTTTTTCAATTTTCTCTTTTATTTTTCTATTTATTCAATTTTTTCTCTCCTCCCTATCCCCCTTATCTCCGCTCCCCCCCCCGCCCATTTTTTTTGGACCCATAAGGAGTCCAAAAAGCTGCTTTTTATATTATATTAACTTGATGATATATACTCTGACTTTTGTTTTTATTTTTATATTTTTGTGTCTTATATTCTAAGGTTAAGTCTGATTATTTATTAATTATTGTCTGCCTTGTTGTAAGATGGTCATTTTGTACAAAAGAAAATGTTCTAATGCTTGGTGCTGCGGGAGCCAAAGGGATGTTTTGTGCCTTTAAGACCTAATTTCCATGCCCCGTAGCACCTATTTAAACTTTCCAGGCTGTCCAATCCACATGATTTGATAAAGGGCCACGCCCGAAACGCATTATCAGTATTACAGCCTGATGACAGCTTTCCATCTGCTGTACAACTGCATCTTTGTTCCATTCCAGGCGTTTCTTGTGGCGAGTCGGTTCAACACCACTCTGTGTTGGTGACATCACATCCAGCCCACCACCGACTACACCAGCTGCATCCTCTGGCAGTTTTGAGTCCAATGTCTGGTCTATTGGGGGCCTCACCACATCACTGATCCTTACGGATTCCACCAGTGGTCTGCCATCTCTACCATTGGGTAGATGCCCATGCGACATCTGGCACCTATACATCTTTTTGTTGCCCCCAGCACTGGCCTTGATATGCCCAAGTCAGCCTGCCGAGGTTTGGGTGAGATTAAGGAGGTTCAATATCAAGCATGATGTTTAACATTGATTGTCTGTCAGCAAAGTTTTAACCCTTTACATTCATACTTTGACTTTACAATAAATCTTTTTACACAAAGCATAGACATTTTTATGACTTCTTTGAGGTATGCCTCAAGTGGTTTGTAGCCACCCCCCCCCCAGCACTGGATTAAGAGGAATCCTTTTGTTGTTTTTTCTTTTGCACAACAATGCTTGTGAAGCAAGGGAAGAGTGGAATCCTTATGGGTAGAGTTACAAAGGGAGGAAACCAAGGAGAAAGTAATACTAGGAGTATGCTATAGGCCCCCTAACCTGTGGGAGTAGGGCGGGGGCCTCCTATCACAGTTTGAAAGGATGGGAAGTGTCATCATAATGGGGGATTTTAATTATCCAGACATAGACTGGGCGGAAGGAACCACACATTCACCTAAGGCTCACCAGTTCCTAAACGTCTTATGCCGCATACACACGGTCGCTCTTTCCGATTGCAAATGTGCGATCGGAGCTTGTTGTCGGAAATTCTGACCATGTGTAAGCTCCATCGGACAGTTTCCATCGGAATTTCCGTCGCACAAAATTTGAGATCTGGTTCTCAAATTTTCCGACAACAAAATCCATTTGCGTAAATTCCGATCATGTGTAGAAAATCCCGACCCACAAAGTGCCATGGATGCTCGGAATCAAACAGAAGAGCAGCACTGGCTATTGAACTTAATTTTCTCGGCTCATCGTACGTGTTGTACATCACCGCGTTCTTGACGTTCGGAATTTCTGACCAACTTTGTGCGACCGTGTGTATGCAAGACAAGTTTGAGCCAACATCTGTCGGAAAAAAAAACATGGAATTTTGTTGTCTGAATGTTCGATCGTGTGTACAGGGCATTACAGGACAATTTCATGAGTCAGATGGTAAATGCACCAACAACAAACAATGCTGTACTAGACCTACTGATTACCAACAATACAGACTTGATCGCGGATGTAGAAATATGGGGCAACTTAGGAAACAGCGATCACAGGTCAATTAGTTTCAGCATAAATCACACAATTAGGACGCAAAGACACTGAGTTTCAAAAGAGACAACTTCCAGAAACTACGCTCCATGCTAGAAGATACTAAATGGTATAAAATCTTGGGAACGAGGAACACGGAGGAAAAATGTGTGTGCTTTAGGAGCATATTAAATAATGGTATTAGCCAGTGCATCCCAAAGGGTAATAAATGTAAAAGAGCTAATAAAAGTGGCTTAACACCAATGTAAAAATTCATATAAAAGCGAAAGAAGAAGGCTTTCAAAAAATACAAGGCTGAGGGAACATCATCAGCATTCCAACTGTACAAATAATGAAATGGGTCTCATCAGGGTGGCTTAGATAGAACACAAAAGGAGAGTAAGAAAAATCCTAAGAAATTCTTTAAGTACATAAATATTAAAAGAGGGAGGACAGATCATATTGGCCCCATAAAGAATGATGAAGGGATTCTGCTAACAAAGGATGGTGAGATGGCAAAGGTTTTAAATGTATTCTTCTCCTCAGTCTTCACAAGGGAAACGGAGGGCTTCAGTAACCAAATCTGCAATGTTTATCCTCATGACACGTCACAGGAAGCACCACAATGGTTAACAGAGGATAAAATCAGAAATAGACTTGAAAAACGTAACATAAATAAGTCACTGGGACCAGATGGCTTGACCCCAAGGGTCCATAAGGAACTCAGTCAAGTAATTGCCAGATAATTATTCCTAATTTTTTTTACAAACAGTCTACTGACTGGTATGGTACCAGCTGACTGGAGAAAAGCCAATGTAGCACCAACCTTTAAAAAAGGACCAAGATATATCCCTGGGAACTACTGACCAGTTAGCCTAACATCAATAGTATGCAAGTGCTTTGAAGGGATGAAAAGGAACTATATACAAAATTTTAGTAATGAAAACGGTATCATTTTTTTTTTTTTTTTTTTAAACATACATTTTTATAATACTTTTTTCAAAAAAACACAAACATTTTTACAGATACAAAAACAATAATCATACAAAACCAGGGACAAAAAAAACCCACATACATACACATATATTGGTCTTACATGGTATTTTTTATCAGCTTGATTTAAACATGATATAATTCTATTTTACATATGTCAACTTTTTTGTCCAGTAACTAACAGGGAGTGGGTCAAAAAAAAATGAAAAAAGAAAAGGATTTTTCTAAGAGACTTCTGAGGTTGTAGAGGGGTCTATCATCCATTTAGACCAAACCTTTTTGTATTTACGAAGACAACCTCTATTAATATATGTTTCCTTATATAATGGTAAGCTATTGTTAATAAGTTGTTTCCACATAGCCAGTGATGGGGGGGGGGGGGGGGGGTAGTTTTTTTCCAACTGAGAGCTATAGCTTTCCTAGCATAAAACAAAAGCAACCCCACCAAAGTACGCCCTGCTGCCGTTGGAATATATTGCTCTATCAGACCCAGAATACATATTGCCATTGATAATTGTAGTGGAAAAAAAGTAATGTAACTATGTAACATCCCTGGTGTTTTGGTCCTACCTCTAGCTGCAGAGGGCTAACCATTTATTACATAGACTGCCATGTTGGTTCTCCATACAGTGCCTGAACTTTTTAGGAGTAAACTCTGAAAAAACGCCACCCCTGCCGTTTCTTCAGAAGACAGTGCCATGACTGGTGGCTCCCGCACACAAGCAGGACACGCGGGTCACGTGGCTCTGGTCAGTAACAGAGCTGGAGTCCGCGGCCCCGGAAGGAAGACAGGCGAAGATGAAATGCGGCCTGCAGCGTGGACAACGCAGGCTTTGTTTGCATTTTGTTTGCATCAGGAAGCTTTCCTTATGACGCAAAACACATTGCGAAATGCGTAGAGGCTGCTGGGAGATTTGCGTTCGTAAATTCCGGTGTAGCGAAAACGAGGCACGGAACGCACGCCGCTACATAGAGAGAGGAACAGATCAGGGAACAGACCTGAATCCCACTCCCCACTTACACGGCTGGATTTGCTTGGTGCCAGCATACAGGCACACGACCATGTGAGTGAAACTATGCTTTTTGAATATTTTAAATAAACCTTTTATACATACTATACCATGATGGCTATCCATATATTTGTGTGAGAAAACCAGTAGAGCAAGAGGCCCTGACACATTGTTTGGAGAGACTGGTGGTGAAATCCATAACGGAGTGGTTATCCTAAATGAACCAAAGGCGCATATACTGGTATATCTGGTGAGTGGCCATTGCATTAGGTGGTGGTGAAGTCACGGTTATATTGGAAGGAAGATTATACCTGCACAGAAGTGATCACTCACTGTTTACTTCCTCTTTAACCACTTCCCACCCGGCCACTGCACATAAACGTCCGGGTGGGCACTCTCTCCTTCTGAGTGAACGCCCCTCAGAAGGAGCGGGATCGTTCCCGTGCAGCAGCGCGATCCCGATGCTCTCGTGTCACCCAGATACGGCGCATCTTAGATCGGCAGGATGGCTCTGTGATTTGCCCTCCTGATCACATGACGGCCGTGTCCAATCACGGCCGTCATGTGATGTAAACAAACAGCCGGTTGCTAGGCGATCGGCTCTCCTCACACGGAAGTGGTCGCTGAGGAGAGGAGAGCGGATCTCTGCAGCCAGCTGGTGATCAGTGAGTATTAGCTGTTTTTTACAGCTTTTTACTCACCGATCACCAGTCTAGTGTCCCCTCATATGTCAACATAAAAGTAAAACACACAGTAAACACACAATGTCCCCCAAACACATGTCCCCAAAACACATATCCCCATATAGTAATGATCCCCAAAACACATGTCCCCCACATATATAACAGTAAAATCACATGTCCCAATGATCATTTGCACACATATGTCCGTGATCACCTGCGCACATCTGTACATGATCATTTGCGTACATATGTCTATGATCACACAAACCAATTATTACACACTTAACGGGATTTTTTTTTACCAAAAACATGTAGCAGAATACATTTTGGCTTAAATTTATGAAAAAAAATAGATTTTATTGGGTTTCTTTTAAAATAGAAGAAATATATATATATATATTTTTTAATAGTTTTTTTTCCAAATTTCTGCTATTTTTTCGCTTATATCGCAAAAAAATTTAAAACGGAGTCATGAATAAATACCACCAAAAGAAAGCTCTATTTGTGAGAACAAAATGATAAAAATTTAATTTGGGTACAGCGTAGCATGACCACGCAATTGTCATTGAAAGTGTGAGAGCACTGAAAGCTGAAAATTGGTCTGGGAAGGAAGGGGGGCGAAAGTATGGGGTTTCCAAAAAAAATAAATGGATAGCAGTGCACTTTAAAGTGCTGTGTCTCCAGAATACTGTGTATTTGGCACAAAAATAGTATGGGGGCTGGTGCAGTTGAATAGGTGCATACTTGCAAACTTCAGAATAATGTGCATTTGGTCTGCAGGAGCTTACTTTTAGGTTGAAAAGGCTGCATGGCATGCATATGTGCTAAACTAGTAAAAACTAGTATGGGGCCAAGTGCAGTTGGGCAAGTGCAGAATAGTATACATGCTTGCAAGCTTGTTGCCTAAACGCATGCTTGAATAAACATGTTTTGCATAAATGTTGCATGCATACATACATGTGGCATAAGCACACATGAAGAACATGGGTATCAGTGCACTTGAAGGAGGTGTGTCTCCAGAACAGCATTGGGTCTGCCGGAGCTTAGTTTTGGGCTCCTTTTCACACTTGAAAGTGAATCACCTCTAGTTAGGTGAACTCCACCCAAAAAAATCTAAACTTCAAGTGAACAAATAAACCTAAAAAACAAGCTGCTCCCCTCAAAGTGCTGATCAGACTTTGTGAAATTGGTGGGTAGTACGAAGTAAGGGGGCACTATAATACAGGGTAATAAACCCAATATAAAGTGCACTAGTGCTGTATAAACAAGTGTACTTAGTTATGCTATTACAAACATAATAATACAGACATAATAAAACAGAGTGAATTGAAAAGAAAGTCCATAAATTTGAGAAAATATCCTTTGTATTAAGATGTATAGGTGTGTGAAACCATCACCACTTGAGGAGGAAAAATTACAACAATGGTTCACCAGGTGGGAAATAGTAGGTATCCTACTCACCAACTCACCATGACCCCTTTAATTAAAAAGACAGGTCTGGTGCAGCTTTGGCAGATTAAGGAACTGCCGCCTATGATGGGAAAAATCTCTTGTGTAGAACCAGGAAATGGTCATTCATCCACAGAAACTCAGAAAAAAAATGAAAATAACAGGGCCATAGCGTAATATTGTTTTTAATGTAGCATTCCAACATATAAAAAATATAAAACAGCCAGATGGCCCCTTATATTTAAAAGTGCCTTGCCTCGGCACTGGCGAGAACAAACAAATCCAGCCAGGTGTGCTGTGAACCGGCCGTTGGCACGATCGGCGTGCGTTCCACCACTGGAGGACCAGGAAGTTCAAGAAGTTCCTCTGTGTATACAACGTGACCGGGATTCGCCTCCTTTTCATAATTGTTCGACTTGAAAGTCACGCGATTTTGCCAGGACTTTGATGCGATTTTGCAGCAACGTGAAGCAGTGCCTGTGTAATCTTGAGGTCTATGGACCTCAAGTCGTGCCAAGGTCGGACCGGGGTAATGCAGGGACTGCTTTGAGGTCGCTGCGACTTGAAGACACAAATGTGAAGGGTACTCCTTGGATATCATGGGGTATGACTTGTTTGGCAGTCCCAAGTCACAGGACGGGTCGCACAGGTGTGGAAGAGGCCTTAGGCTGTTGAAGCAGCAAAGAGGCTGCATTGGTGCCTATGTACTTGGCTAATCCTGACTATAATTAGCTACTTGCCTACCAGGCACAAACACCCCCTTCCTGACCAAGCCATTTTTCAGCTTTCAGCGCTGTCGCATTTTGAATGACAATTGCGCGGTCATGCAACGCTGTACCCAAATAAAATTTTTATCATTTTTTCCCCACAGATAGAGCTTTATTTTGGTGATATTTGATCACCTCTGCGGTTTTTATTTCTTGCGCTATAAACAAAAGAAGAGGGACAAGTTTGAAAAAACATAATATTTTTTACTGTTTATTATAATTAATATCCAATTTTTTTTTTTTTTTAAAACAAATTTTTTCCTTAGGCCGATACGTATTCTTCTACATATTTTTGGTAAAAAAAAATCGCAATAAGCGTATATTGATTGGTTTGCGCAAAAGTTATAGCGTCTTCAAAATAGGGGATAGATTTTTAGCACTTTTATTATTCTTTTTTTTTTTTACTAGTAATGGCGGCGATCTGCGATTTTTACCGTGAATGCGACATTGCGGCGGACATATTGGACACTTTTGACACATTTTTGGGACCATTCACATTTATGCAGCGATCCGTGCTATAAAAATACATTGATTACTGTATAAATGTGACTGGCAGGGAAGGGGTTAACACTAGGGGGCGCTGCAGGGGTTAATATGTTCCCTATATGAGTGATTCTAACTGTGGGGGGAGGGGACTGACTGGGGGAGGGGACAGATCGGTGTCCCTATGTACAAGGGACACACCATCGGTCTCCTCTCCTCTGACAGGACGTGGATCGGTGTGTTTACACACACCGATCCACGTCCTGCTCACTTACCGGGCAATCGCGGGTGCCTGGCCGTCAACGCAACCGCTGGGCACGCGCATCAGGTCCCCAGCTACGCGGCGGGCACGCGCGCGCGCCTCCCACGGCACGCGCGCGCCCCCTAGTGGCCAAAAAGCGAGCGCCGTCATATGACGGCGGCCCGCCACAGTAGCTGCACCGCTCCGCCGTCATTTGACAGTGGGCGGTCAGCTACTGGTTAGTATGTGCCCAGGGGCAGTTGAGCAGGTGCAGCATAGTATACATGTTCATAATGCTTGCTTACTTGCATAGGCACATGTTTGCAGAGGGCCCCAGTCCACCCGCCATCTGCCCCCCCACGCCCGACAAGTGGGCGGCGCCGATTCGCCCAGCTTCCCAAGGCTGCCCGCCACGACGCGTTTGTGTGGACGTGTGTTGCGTAGACACAGGATTTTATAAGCATGTGTTTGTATAGGCGTGTGGGCATAAGTGTGTATGGATGTTGCATAGATATATGTGTAAAAAAAACATATGGTGCATAGACGCATGTTTGCATAGATACGTGTTGCGTAATATATGTTGCATAAACACGTTTCATAAACGCATGCTTGCTTATTCCGTAAATGCATGCCTCCATGGGCACATATTGCGTAAGTGCATGTTTGCATGGGCACGCACTTTCGCAGGCTGCCATGTTTTCATAAGAACTGCATTACATAGGTGCTTAGTTGCATTAAACTGCATATATATGGGCTTATTTACATTAAACTGTATACATATGTGCTTATTTGCCTAGATAATACATATATACTGTTTCTGTTTTTTTGCCTAGGACTACATACATATGTGCTTATTTGTCTACGGATACATACATATGTGCTTATTGAATTTAAGCTGCATACATAGATGCATGAATGGCAAGAATACTTGTATACCTGCATACCTACGGGGTTGTATAGCAGTAGACCAACATTATCTAGGCCTGCATTCTTGTGGAACTGCGTATTAGTTTGTCTAATACAGTCAGTTTATTATGTATCTGTTAAGACTAGCTTAATGACTTAGAAGGGTGAGGCAGGTACACCGCCCTCAGGTTCAGTGGTCTGGCAATGTTCATGTCTCCTGTTGGACCAATGGCATCAGGGTGATCTGAGCCACTGTGGCGCCTGATCTTGGATCAAGCCTGGTTAGTACTTGGATGGGAGACTGCCCAGGTTTTCTTTCTAATTGAGGGAGGCATCTGAGGTTGCTGTGTTTGAGAGTATCTCAGACCATAAGATTTTATAGCAGTCTCTGAGGTGGTTCGCTCCTTCCTTAGTCGGGTCAGTTTTTGCCTTGTGTTCAGTGTCGGAACTACCGCCATAGCGGCACATGCAGGCGCTATGGGGCCCGCAGCCAAGTGGGGCCCATTGAGGACAGGCACCGCGGGTCCGCTGGCGGCACCGCGGGTGGCTCTGCGGGCCCACTGGCGGCTCTGCGGGTGTTCGCGGGTGGCTCCGCGGGCGGCTCCGTTGGTGAGAGCTGCGGCTCCAGGGGCGTGAGCGGGCTGACCAATCAGGGAGCTGGCGGGCGGGGGAGCAGAGAGATGACATCATCTCTCACTGCCCGGTGCCCGCCCTGCATCCCTGCAGTGCTGTTCCCCCTCACTGTGCAGGCAGCTGGGAAGCAGAGAGATGACATTATCTCTCTGCTGCCTGACTGATAATCAGCTGTCACTGACTCAGTGACACAGCAAGTGACAATCCGTAATGTGTGGCAGGCGACGTGGCAAGTGACAACCCGTGACGTGACAATCTGTAATGAGGCAGGTGACGTGGCAAGTGACAACCCCTGACGCGGCAAGTGACAATCCGTAATGTGTGTCAGGCGACGTGGCAAGTGACAACCCGTGACGTGACAATCTGTAATGTGGCAGGTGACGTGGCAGGTGACGTGGCAAGTGACAACCCGCAACGTGGCAAGTGACAATCCGTAATGTGTGGCAGGCAAAGTGGCAAGTGACAATCCGTGATGTGAAATTTTGTAATGTGGCAGGTGACGTGGCAAGTGATAACCCGGGACGTGGTAAGTGACAATCCGTAATGTGTGGCAGGCGACGTGGCAATCTGTAATGTGGCAGGTGACGTGGCAAGTGACAACCCGGGACGTGGCAAGTGACAATCCATAATGTGTAATTGGGGGAGGGGGGATAGAGAAAGGTGACTGTAACGGTACTGATGCAATCAAGATAGACACTCGTGATTTTTTTGTAAAAAAATAGAATGAACATTTATTCAATGAAAAAGACGTAAAAGACAATATGAAATACACAAGAGCGAAAAATCACAGATAAAAATAAAATGGTGGATCAGACAACAAGGAGGCCCATTGATGGAAAGAGGAGGAGAATGGAGTCTCATTGTTGGCCGAAGCACCAATGGTGGTCTAACATCCTATCCAATAATTGATTGGAGTATATGGAGATATAGAGCATGGGTACAATTTGATCTCAGATTTGGACGACCAACAGGTTTCGCCAAAGCATTGGCTTCTTCAGGGTCACTGGGAGAGTTTGTACCCAAATCTAGTAGATACAAAGAAGAACGTTAGTAGTGTAACTAAAAAACAAATATAGCATATTTGAGCAGTATTTACATTGTCGGTCAGAATTGGCTATCTCTCACCCACAAATTCCCACCAAGGACCCCAAAAGACAAAAATGCAGTGCGACACATACCGTTAGACCAAAGGCCAAGCCAGATCAGCACCACCAACAGGGTCAAGTATGGATGCCAGACAGACAAAGCTCTGCAGGGGGCATATATAAAACCTGATAAAAAGTGGATTATGTTATAGAGATTAGATTGGGCTGGTTTGACAATCAGACACCAGCCCTTGGCAATTATAGCCAAAAATATATAAAAAAGCACTTACCAAATAAGAATAATTAGCACGTATTGGAGGCGCCAGAATGTGAGAATGGATATACAGGATTGTTGTTATGCTATTTAAACTGGGATGAGGTACAACCTTTAGTGAGTTTTCCAGGCCCATTCACTTACCCTTTATCCGCGCTTGAATGCGCATTCTCTTCTGGCTGGAACTACTCCTTATCTCTACAAATATTCTACACTCTCGTGATTTTTGAGCTCATATGAATTAATCCTCCACATATCGGTGTATTGTATTAATCATATTTTGTATTATATAATCTTTCTATATTATATTGTATTTGCTAGTTGCTGCTACCCGGGCGAACTATCTGCTCCTGCTGACATGGCTGACTATTGCGGTGAGGCTTGGAAGGGTCTGATGGAGAAGATACAGATATCACAAAACACAGTAAATATTACTGATGATGAATTAGACAAATCTTTTATGAGACTTCAATGTCTTCTTGAAAAAAAGGTCCGTGTTTATTGGCATAAAACTTACTTTGAAAAATACAGCACTAATCAAATAGTCCCCTGGGGTCTAAGAATTCAGATCTTTCCCAACCTCAAAAAATTTATGATATTCTCAAGACTTCTTGGGAATACAATTTACAATCTTGTTCTTTTAGTATGATATCAATCCTTTGCAAACAATATGAACATGAGCTAGATCTACTAGACTGAGCCATTAATTTATGGCACCAGGAGCACGCTCCTCTTGCATCTTCTCCCAGATTTTTGAAAAGAGATAAAAATTTACGTACACACCTTGAAACCTACACTCTAGACATTATTAGCACCAAAGAGACCAAATACCAGAGAGACAAATCTGCCTATGATAATGACTATGCTTACAAATGGTCCAACCCCACTATACGTAAACCTACCTTTAAAGCACAGACCTTCCCCACTCAACCTCTTATTAATGATCAACCCAATACCCCCTTTACCTCCTTTTCTTCTAGTACTTCAACTATATATCAAGATATATCACATGATCAAAATCTTAGAAAAATCAAAGTTGATAGATCCTCCACCTCAATGAAGGCCCCTTCTCGCACTCCCGCACAAACATCTAATATTAGACCACTCAATTTACGTTCTAAAAATCATAAGATCTCTACCCCTACTTTACAAACTCTGCCTAATACGTCCAACTTACAAACCAACACCATACACTCTTCTCACCCACCTATGACCACCACTGTGTTTTCCCCTTCACTAGCTATAAGAAGGGGTAGTGAACCGATACTACCCTCTATGTTCCCCTCTAATGGATCGTCATCTGATCCCAAAATTGCACCTATTTTTTTAGCCCTAACCCCAGACACCTCACCCAATCCCACATAACACTTCCCCCCTCTACCGACTCACATCCTGTTGGCCATGATGTAGTAAATTTATCCTCGGTCTCACTAACCAGTGAGCAAATTAAAATTCTACAGCTGGGCTTGACTTTTTGCCCATCTGCCAAACTTGACAAATTTGAATTCATCAAGGATATTCACCTTTTTGCACGTAAACTTATCTACAAAGTCTTATATGACAAACCTTCCAATATACCAGTAAGCTCAACCACAACTTCGT
Source organism: Lithobates sylvaticus (assembly GCA_028564925.1). NCBI lineage: Eukaryota > Metazoa > Chordata > Amphibia > Anura > Ranidae > Lithobates > Lithobates sylvaticus. The sequence goes on along the minus strand of CM053034.1, from coordinate 80,309,561 downwards.
CCAATCAAGCACCTTCCTTTGAAGAAATGCAGGCTATTGATGAACTCATGTCCCTCTGGGAGGAAGGAGCCATCGATGCAGACAAGGCAGACGAGTCGGCCGTCGTCGCCCTCGGTGTCTCCTTCCCCCCTCCAACTTCCTTTAAACCCAAATCAAAAAACTTTCCTCTATTATCAACGAATCCGAACATTTCGGCCTTTGTGCAACAAACTTGCTTGGCAATTAAAAATTTAGACTACATCTCTATGGGGAAATCCAATTTAAAGCGGGACTGTACTGAAATTTTTTTTTTTAAAAGCCAGCAGCTACAAATACTGCAGCTGCTGACTTTTAAAAAATGGACACTTACCTGTCCCAGGGTCCAGCGGTGTCGGCAGCAGAGGCCGATCGATCGCTCGGCTCTCTGCTGTAGCCGGCGCCATTCTCAGTGAGGGAATCAGGAAGTGGCTTCACTTCCCGATTCCCTACTGCGCATGCGCGAGTCGCGTGGCGCAATGAGAATGTTCAGCGCTGTCTGCCGGGACACGTGTGTGCCCCGGCAGACAGCGCGCCAGGACAGGAAGTGACGCAAACTCCCGTGGGAGTTTATGCCCGGAAGTGGGTGCAGATACCTGTCTTAGACAGGTATCTGCACCCCCCTCCCCCCTGAAAGGTGCCAAATGTGACACCGGAGGGGGGGAGGGTTCCGAAAAGCGGGAGTTCCACTTTAGGGTGGAATCCCCCTTTAACTAATTCAAGCTCACAAGCACTGAAATCTCTTCAAACCCACCCAGACTTGGTCGTTAAACCGGCCGACAAAGGTGGCAACGTTGTGGTCATGGATGTTGCTGCTTATGAAACCATGTGCCACAATATCCTTGGTAATCAGGACTGGTACAGACCCATTGCCCTTTCAGTGATAAAAAAAATTTCAAACCAGTTTGATCAATTGATTTTTCAGGCCTACCAGGCTGCTATTATAGACCTCAACACCTGGAATTTTTTAAAAATTAATGAGCCAACTATCCCTACATTCTATGCTTTACCTAAGATTCACAAATCTATGTCCTGTCCCCCTGGACGTCCAATCGTATCAGGCTGTCACTGCTTGACAGAAAATGCCAGCGCCCTGGTCGATAAATATCTAGCAACTCATGTTACGTCCTTGCCATCTTATGTCAAGGACACTATCCACCTCCTCAAACTATTACAGAATATGCAACTTCCCACCAATACCCTATTGGTTACCTTAGACATAGAATGTCTATATAACTGCATCCCACACTTGAAAGGCCTCAAAGTCATACGCGGCCTACTTATGGAGCGTGGCCCTCGTTTTGATGACTATGCCAACTTTGTACTCGACTTACTACAATTTATCCTAACTAAGAACCATTTCATTTTTGGAACCTCCCACTTTCTCCAGGTGCAGGGTGTGGCTATGGGGACCAAATGCGCGCCCTCATATGCCAACCTGTACCTGGGGGAGTGGGAACAAGATCTTTTTTCTAATCTTGAACCCAACACAAAAACCAAAATTATACATTGGTACAGATATATTGATGATATCTTGATGTTTTGGTCTGGGTCACAGGATGACCTAAGGGAATTTTTTGACTCTCTTTTCATCAATAATTTCAACCTCAAATTCACAATGGATTTTAGTAAAACATCTGTAAATTTTCTTAACTTAACTATCTCCCTTGACAAACACGGTAGCATCAGTACCTCTTTATTTAGAAAACCCACGGCAGGCAATACTATTTTACATGCCCAAAGTGCTCACCCCCAATCTTTACTAAACATTATTCCCTACAGTTAGTATCTCAGGATCAGAAATTGCACATCAGATGTTGACTTTTTTAAAGCGTCCAATGAACTGTACCATAGACTAAAACATAGAGGCTATAGTCACGCCCTTCTCAAACGCTCCTTTAATAAAGTTAAGATCCTTGATAGATCTAAACTGATTTATACCAACAAAGACAAACTCAATACTCAGCCAGTCAGATTGATTACCCGTTTCTCTTCGATGCACACCGAGATTCGAGAAGTCATTAATAATTTTTGGCCATTGCTCTTGGCTGACCCCACAGTAAGCAAATTCATTGGTCAACACCCAGACATCACCTACAAAAGATGCCCCTCTCTAAAAGATCGTCTTACTCGTAGCCATCATTCTCCACGTGTAACCCAACCACGTCCAGAAAATGGCACTTTCTCATGTGCTTCATGTGATATCTGTCAATTCATCCATTGTTCTACAACCATACAACTACCCAATGGTAGCCTCCATCAAATTATGCACCATGTGAACTGCAGAACTATTGGTATAGTTTACTTAGCCACCTGTATCTGTGGCTGTTTCTATATTGGGAAAACAAAACAACCTTTTCAAGTCCGTATTCGTGACCATATTAAACCCACCTATAAACGCCAAACCACTACTGCAGTCAACAGACACATCGGCTCAACACATAACTTTGACCCCCTATGTATGCGTTTTTCGGCACTTGAACATGTCGTAACGCATATCAGAGGTGGGAGCATAGATGAAAAACTCTTACAGCTTGAAACCAAGTGGATACATAACCTCAATGCCACTTTCTTTCCAGGCCTTAATGAGCATATTAGCTTTAAACCATTCTTATAAGTCCTCTCTATTTATGTATTGCTGAATAGCTCTGTCAAATTGTATTAGAATTACCTTGTTTAATCAAGCACCCATGATCTCTTTGCTAGGACCTCTACTGAGACCCTACCCTCTGTTCATGCCATGTATCCGCGGTAGCTTCTGGGTCGCCCCGAGTATGTATGCAGCTATATATGTTTCCTGCCCATTCTTTTGGGCTCAACAATATTTAATAAATTATCTATATTGATGACTATTGATTTAGCCTTCCAATAATTGTTTTTTTAACATTTGTAATGTTAACATGGAACCCTCTGTTACTCAGGGCTATGGTCCCTCTTTTTTGTGGTTTATTTCCTTAATTTTCCTTCCTCATTTTTTGTTTTGCATCCTTATCTTCAGAATTCATCTTGTCTATTTTTAAATTATCTTTACAATACCTACATGACATTATCATTACGCAATTTTGATGCAATTTCATTGTCGGTCACTTTGGTATCCCTGCATATTTGAGGAGCCAGGGCAATGCCGATGCTATTCTTTCCCCTTTCTCTTATTCCCTCCCTGTTAATTCCACCTTTTCCCATCAGCGATTTGCCTGCGACATTTTCGGTTCGGCCATCATCCATTCTAGATATATACACCCTGGCCCATCACTCTAGTCCTGTTGGTTTCCATCAGTACTAGCTCTGTATGGGCACTCAAGGGTTAGGGAGTGTTTTTTCCCTAACCCTTTTCACCTCTTGATCTGGCCTTGGACATCCCCAGCTAATTAGATCCAGCGTATTTAGCCCTTTCTATCCATCTATATAGTGACACAGCATCTAACCAGATCTGGTTGCATGACTGCCTATCAAGCGCTGTCTGTCTTATGACATTCTTTGCTTTTAAAACCGCAGTACACTTTACATCCTCTGAGCGGCCTGTCCTATTTGGCTCAACTTCCTCTAGTGATGCGCGCGCTGTGTGCTGCGCGCGCACTCGCCAGAAGGCATTATGGGAGTTGTAGGCCAGCACGGTGCAGCCGCGTTCGCGCATGCGCACGAGGTGTTTTCTGCTTGCCACCTGATCGCAACTGATTGCGATCAGGTGCGGGGGGCGTATAATTACCTGCACATCCACACCATCAGGTGTGGGTCCTGGAGGCGCTAGCATACCTGTCGGTTTGATACACAAGGTCAGTTTTTATTACCTTTCTTTCTTATTACTTCCTCAACTTTTCAACATATACTGATGTGGTACTGCTTTTCATGCAGAAAGTTGTCTTTACTTTCACTCTCTGGAATGGTCATCCTGCTTCTGGATAACAAGACACGAATATACTTTAAGGCTCATGCCTTAATTGCCCACTTTCCTGCCTGCTTTGGCCGGATGAGTAAGTAATCTACCAAAGCTAAGCTATTTATCTATTGTCTTCCTTACTTTCTTACTTACTTACCATCCAAGTATGTTGCTTTTGCTTCCCCTTTTCTTTCCCTAGAATACCCCATAATAACAATCCTGTATATCCATTCTCACATTCTGGCGCCTCCAATACGTGCTAATTATTCTTACTTGGTAAGTGCTTTTTTATATATTTTTGGCTATAATTGCCAAGGGCTGGTGTCTGATTGTCAAACCAGCCCAATCTAATCTCTATAACATAATCCACTTTTTATCAGGTTTTATATACGCCCCCTGCAGAGCTTTGTCTGTCTGGCATCCATACTTGACCCTGTTGGTGGTGCTAATCTGGCTTGGCCTTTGGTCTAACGGTATGTGTCGCACTGCATTTTTGTCTTTTGGGGTCCTTGGTGGGAATTTGTGGGCCAATTCTGACCGACAATGTAAATACTGCTCAAATATGCTATATTTGTTTTTTAGTTACACTACTAACGTTCTTCTTTGTATCTACTAGATTTGGGTACAAACTCTCCCAGTGACCCTGAAGAAGCCAATGCTTTGGCGAAACATGTTGGTCGTCCAAATCTGAGATCAAATTTTACCCATGCTCTATATCTCTATATACTCCAATCAATTATTGGATAGGATGTTAGACCACCATTGGTGCTTCGGCCAACAATGAGACTTCATTCTCCTCCTCTTTCCATCAATGGGCCTCCTTGTTGTCTGATCCACCATTTTTTTTTTTATCTGTGATTTTTCGTTCTTGTGTATTTCATATTGTCTTTTACGTCTTTTTCATTGAATAAATGTTCATTCTATTTTTTACAAAAAAATCACGAGTGTCTATCTTGATTGCATCAGTACCGTTACAGTCCCCTTTCTCTATCCCCCCTCCCCCAATTGCTATTTAAACCGGGATGAGGTACAAACTTTAGTGAGTTTTCCAGGCCCATTCACTAATCCATAATGTGTGGCAGGTGACGTGACAATCCGGGATGTGGCAAGTGGACAATACGCAACATGTGGCAGGTGACATTCCGCAACATGTGACAAGTGACAATCTGCATCTGGTGGCAGGCGACGTGGCAAGTGGACAATCCACAACGTGTGGCAGGTGATGTGGCAAGTAGACAATCCACAACGTGTGGCAGGTGATGTGGCAAGTGACAATCCGTAATGTGTGGCAAGTGACAACCCGGGACATGGCAAGTGACAATCCATAATGTGTGGCAAGTGACGTGGCAAGTGACAACCCAGGACGTGGCAAATGACAATCCATAATGTGTGGCAAATGACGTGGCAAGTGACAACCCGGGATGTGGCAAGTGACAATCCGTAATGTGTGGCAGGTGACGTGGCAAGTGACAATCCGTAATGTGTGGCAGGTGATGTGGCAAGTGAAAATCCATGACGTGGCAGGTGACAATTCGTAATGTGTGGCAGGTGACGTGGCAAGTGACAATCCATAATGTGTGGCAGGTGACATTCTGCAACGTGTGACAAGTGACAATCTGCATCTGGTGGCAGGTGACGTGGCAAGTGGACAATCTGCAACATGTGGCAGGTGACATTCTGCAGCATGTGACAAGTAACAATCTGCATTTGGTGGCAGGTGACGTGGCAGGTGATGTGGCAAGTGACAATCCGTAATGTGTGGCAAGTGACAATCCGGGATGTGGCAAGTGGACATTCCGCAACGTGTGACAAGTGCCAATCTGCATCTGGTGACAGGCGAAGGTGGCAAGTCACACTCTCTGGGCTCCCACTGATTCTGCATTATGGTGAGTTGAACTATTTCATTTTATATAACAGAACAGAAATTGGTTAGAAGGCATGGAGGTCAGCAATGTGTGTTCAGGGGCTGCATACAGTATATTGCATACTTTGTTGTTCGAGATTAATATAAGCTGTTGCCTGGGTACTGTGCCACATTAGTGTGGTAATCTGTTGTTCAATTGCATTAGTTAATTTTGTGTGTGTGGGGGGGGGGGGGGCTGTTTGCAGGGGGCCCATACAACATTTTGCTATGGGGCCCTGTGATTTCTAGTTATGCCCCTGCTTGTGTTGGCTCTTGGAGCTATAGTTATGGGCTCATTATTGTAAAACAATTAATGGTAGCAGCTTTAAAACTGACTAGGGACATGAGGTCTATCTTAAGATCTCAATCCGCTGGGCATCCTTCTGTTTCAGATAGGCTCAGTCTGTTAAGGGATGACCTCTCGGCAAGAGGTAGATTGCGGGGCCCATAATCATCAGGAAACACACAGCTTCATGTGTCCGGTTGTTTCTAGCCCCATCAAAGATTCTTTAATTGCAGTGGAAAGTCGTCTGTTTTCTTTTTGTGACCATCCTTCGGGCTGGATACAGCTTCTGAAATTCACAAAGCTCATAGCTCCAGTGCTGGACTTGCTAAAGATGCAGGGGGTGTCAATCTCAGTATACCTCAATAATCTTTGCTCAAGAAGCAGTTGGTCCAGATTTTCCTTCGATACATTTTGCAGTATGAAGCTGTATCTAGGTTGAAGCACATTCCTTATGTACAGTCCGACTCCGAGTCTTGGTAGAGGATCATTCTCTCTGTCTGGAACTTGAAGATTAAGGCATTGGATTCTCGGAGGGCTCTGTTCCCAGGGTGTTGCACAGCTGAAGTTTGGTGGTTGATATCGAAATCTAGAAAGGTTGAATTCTTCCTTTCAGATATTGGAAGATAATAACCACTGATGCCAGTTTATCCATTTGGTTTGAGGGTGGCTACAGTTCAGTGGGCTTGGTCTCCACAGGAGAGTATACTGCCCATAAATATCTTGGAGCTTTTGGCCGGTACGCCTTGCTCTGAATCATGGTACAAACCAGTTGTAGGTTCTATCCAGAAAAGCCTCTACAGGAGCATATATATCAATCACCATGGCAGCACCAGGAGTCATGCAGCTCAGGGGGATGAACCACATTCTGTATGGGACAGCACAAATGCTGTCTCTATTATCAGTGCATATTCCAGGTATAGAATAGTGGCAGGGCGAACTCTGCAGGTGAATCTACTAGATTCCAAGTTCTACAACAAGTTGGGACAGGTTGTGTCCGGGACGGGGTCCCACTGGCAATAAGGGTAGATGCACTGGTAACGCCTTAGGGACCAGTTCTCCCTTATTTGAGGCTTTCCTCTGTTTCGACTTCTGACACATCTTTAGCAAAGAATCCGGAAGGGGGTAACACTGATAATAGTGTTAGCCGAATTAGCCCAAGAGGGCTTTGTACACTGACATAGCGAGTCTTGCGGGCGTTGCTCCTTGGACACTCCTGGTCCAGTGGGACCTAATGGCCTTGAGTTCTGTATCTCAGTACTGTTGAGCCCCTGGAAGCCAGCTTCGGGGAACTTCAATGACAGGACTTGGAAATATTTTTTTGCCTGGGGTAAAGCCAGGGAGTGGCACCCACAGAAATGTGAGTGGGAGAGTTTCTCTTTCCCCAATCAGTAGGGGAAAGGAGAATGGCCTTAAGTACCGTTAAGGGTCAGAGTTCGTCCCTATACATTTTTTTCCAGAGGCCGTTGTTTCTCACTCCTTCATTCATACTTCATACAGCGGGTGACGTAGACAGTCCCGCCATTCAGGCCACTCTTGTGTCCTTGGGACTTGAATTTGATCTTGTCTGCCCTTGCAGAAGCCACTTTTTGAACCAATCGGGAGATTCTATTGGTCCTTTATCTCGGAAGGTGGCTTTTTTGGTTGCTATCACTTTCCCTCGGTGGAGTGTCAGAGTTGGCGGCTCATTCATGCAAGGAGACGTTCTTGGTCTCACATTATGATAAGGTGATGTTGCGTCCTCATCCATTTTTTTGCCTAGAGTGGTGTCTAGTTTTCACGTGAATCAAGATAATGTCTTGCCCTTATTTTCTGATCCTCAATTGGCAGGAGTAAGATCAATGCATACTCTGGAGGTATTTCAGGCAGCCAGAATTACTTGAATTGTCAGCGCAGAGCAGGAATCCTGGTTTGTGCTGCCGGTAGAACCCAGGATGGGCAGGAGGCATTCAAGTTAACTATTTTCATTGGATTCACCAGTTAATTATTTGAGCTTAGGGCCTTTTTTTGGTAAAAACGCTCGCTACCAGGTGTCAGTGGCTCAGGATTTTAAGGCCATTACATGGTCTTTTGTTCATACAGTCACAAATTTTTACCAGATAGATATCAAAGCCACGGAGGATACTGCTTTGGCCACAGTATGTTTTGGTCGGCAGAAGAAGTCCTTCCCAGGTGGCAGTTTCTGTGATCGTGTCTCCCTCCCCTCAAGTGCATTGCTTTAGGACATCACATATAGTCATTATTATAGTTGCTCTGTGTCTGATCTATGATAAAGAAAATAGGACTTTTTCGTCATACTACCTGTAAAAATTTTATTTTGGAGTACATCACGGGACACAGAGGTCCCTCCCATCTTTTTGGGATATTCATTGCTTTGCTACAAAACTGAGGTCCTTCCTGTGTAGGAGGGGTTATATAGGGGAGGACTTCCTGTTTGACTCTCTGCCATTGTCCATCCACCAGTAGGTGGCGTATAACCCATATAGTCATTATTATGGTTGCACTGTGTCCCATGATGTACTCCAAGAAAAAGATTTTACAGGTATGATGAACAAATCCTATTATTTCAATGGTACCCATTCACATCTATAAATACTTAAAAAGTCCTGCATGGTGCATTTGATGTAATTACAGGACACACAATGGAATGCATTTTAAATGTATTTGTCACATGTTTCCAAGTATTTAAATGCATGTACAGTGTTGAGACAGGTGTGATTATCCCTATACACCCAAATCAAGATGCCCAGGAGTCTCGTTTTGGAAGCCTGGGTGTTTTTAAATAACTAAATAACTTAAATAACAGAAAATCACGTGGAGCTATACAATCTGTAGTTCCCAAAATTTAAGGATAATGATTGTTGGAAAATAGTTTAGGATTACAGTGCCTCAAAGTAATTCAGCTGGTTGTTAATTCCGTGTTAATTCAATGAACCTTACTCTTTCTGGGACTAAAGTCAGCCATAGACAATTCAGGAGAAATGGGCTGAGATTCAAACCATGTATGGGCAGGCTGAATGTTCCCAAGTTGGGGTACAACCAGTCTGCCGGATTTTACATGTGATTATTGGTAGCATTATTATAGCTGCTAGCAATATTCACTGTGTACTGTACTCCTGGCGGGGTCAGCGTCCCCCAAAAGGAGAAGACAATGGCTCCATGGGAGGGATTTCTTCATCAACACTAATGCCTTGTACACACGATCGGACTTTGTCGGCCGGACAAACCGCCGGACTTTCCGAGCGTGTGACTTGCCCACACACACCCGGACTTCGCCGGGCTTTCCAAGCGTGTGGCTTGCCCACACACGCCCGGACTTCTCCGGCGGACAATCCGCGGGAAAAAGTCTGCGGGACTTTTGAAAATGAACGGACTTGCCCACATACGGAGCAGTCCGTTCAATTAGAATGTAACTGCAGGTAGACGGGGCTAGCGAAAGGCAGTGAATGCCGCCGCGCTAGCCCCGTCACCTGGCATGGATTTAAAGGGAATCCCCACGCCGAAAAATGGCGTGGGGGTCCCCCCAAATCCATCTCAGACCCTTACCCGAGCACGCAGCCCGGCCGGCCAGGAAAGGGGTGGGGACGAGCGAGCGCCCCCCCCTCCTGAGCTGTACCAGGCCGCGTGTCCTCAACATGGGGGGTGCCCTGGGGAAAGGGGGGCCGTGCGCCCCCCCACCCCAAAGCACCTTGTCCCCATGTTGATGAGGACAAGGGCCTCTTCCCGACAACCCTGGCCGTTGGTTGTCGGGGTCTGCGGGCGGGGGGCTTATCGGAATCCGGGAGCCCCCTTTAATAAGGGGGCCCCCAGATCCCGGCCCCCCACCCTATGTGAATGAGTATGGGGTACGATGTACCCCTACCCATTCACCTAAGGTGTAAAGTGTAAATAAAAAAAAAAACACACAATTTTTTAAAAATATTTTATTGCACTGCTCCGGGGGTCTTCTTCCGTCTTGGGGGGTCTTCTCGCCGGACTCCTCCACTATTTACCTAGCTCTTTTACCGAGCAGAGGAGCCCAGCTACCTTCTTCCTCGTCGCCGCCGTCGTCTGGGGGTCTCAATCCGCCTTCAGGGGTCTTCTGGGGTCTCTTCTGTTCTTGCCGCTGTCGTCGCTTTCTGCACCGCCGCCGCCGCCTTCTTCTTCTACTTACGATGTTGACTCGTCGCTGTCTCTGGCCGGAATGGCAGAGCCGCGCTGTGCTGGGACTTATATAGGGACAAGGGGACAGTGTCACATGCTCATGTCACATGTTGACCCCGCCCCCCTATGATGTCACAGCCCCAGAATCCTCCGGGACTGTGACATCATAGGGGGCGGGTCACCATGTGACATGAGCATGTGACCCTGTCCCCTTGTCCCTATATAAGTCCCAGCACAGCGCGGCTCTGCCATTCCGGCCAGAGACAGCGACGAGTCAACATCGGAAGAAGAAGAAGAAGAGGAAGAAGAAGGCGGCGGCGGCGCAGAAAGCAACGACAGCGGCAAGAACAGAAGAGACCCCGGAAGACCCCGGAAGACCCCCGAAGGCGGATCGAGACCCCCAGACGACGGCGGCGACGACGAAGAAGGTAGCTGGGCTCCTCTGCTCGGTAAAAGAGCTAGGTAAATAGCGGAGGAGTCTGGCGAGAAGACCCCCCAAGACGGAAGAAGACCCCCGGAGCAGTGCAATAAAATATTTTTAAAAAATTGTGTGTTTTTTTATATTTACACTTTACACCTTAGGTGAATGAGTAGGGGTACATCGTACCCCATACTCATTCACATAGGGTGGGGGGCCGGGATCTGGGGGCCCCCTTATTAAATGGGGCTCCCGGATTCCGATAAGCCCCCCGCCCACAGACCCCGACAACCAACGGCCAGGGTTGTCGGGAAGAGGCCCTTGTCCTCATCAACATGGGGACAAGGTGCTTTGGGGTGGGGGGGCGCACGGCCCCCTTTTCCCCAGGGCACCCCCCATGTTGAGGGCACACGGCCTGGTACAGCTCAGGAGGGGGGGCGCTAGCTTGTCCCCACCCCTTTCCTGGCCGGCCGGGCTGCGTGTTCGGATAAGGGTCTGAGATGGATTTGGGGGGAACCCCCACGCCATTTTTGCAGCGTGGGGATTCCCTTTAAATCCATGCCAGGTGACGGGGCTAGCGCGGCGGCATTCACTGCCTTCGCTAGCCTTGTCTACCTGAAGTCACGTGCTAAATGAACGGACTTTCCGATGATCGGCAAGTCCGTTCATTTCCAAAAGTCCGGTGGACTAGCATACTAACGGCGGGATTGTCCGCCGGACTGCCAAGTCCAGCGGATAATTTTAAAACGAAACTTAAAACCTAGTCTGCCGGACTTTTGGCGCGCACACACGGGCGGATTGTCCGGCAGACTTCAGTCCGGCAGGCAATCCCGCGGGAAAGTCTGCTCGTGTGTACGCCGCATTACTGTGTTTAATCACTTGCTGGCCAGCCGCCGTCATTATACTGCGGCAGGTCGGCACGTTCCCGTGAATCGGCGTAGCTGTATGTCGGCCCTTTAAACAGCTTTAGCAGGTGCATGCGCGTGCCTGCTGCATGGCGGGGGAAATGATGCACGTGGCCGGCGGCCGCAATGTCTGCCGGCCACACGCGATCGCGGCCACAAGAGCCAGAACAGGGAAGTGTTTGTGTAAACACACAAATCCCCATTCTGTCAGGAGAGGAGAGACAGATTGTGTGTTCCTACTAAGTAGGAACAGCGATCTGGCTCCTCCTCTGGCAAGTCACATCCCCATACAGTTAGAAACACGTAGCAAGGAACACATTTAACCCCTTGATCGCCCCCCTAGTGTTAACCCCTTCCCTAACATTTACATGTGTGACATTTACGCAGTAATCAGTGCATTTTTAAAGCGCTGTATAGATGTCAATTGTTCACAAAAATGTGTCAAAGGTGTCCGATCTGTCCGCCGCAATGTCCCGCTAAAAATCACAGATCCCCGCCATTACTAGTAAAAAAAAAAAAAATAATAATAATAAAAATTACATAAAAATACCAAAAAACCTATTCCCTATTTTGTAGACGCTTTTGCACAAACCAATCAATATACGCTTATTGCGATTTTTTGCTTGTTTTTATTAAAGTTTCAGTAGAGACATTACAGAAGAGAAACAATGTTATCCATACATTAGATCATTGTAAACAGGTTTGCATGAACGTGTATGATTGTCAAAACCATTTTTGGAAATGAGAGTTAAGCAGAAGGTGGCGTCATTGTCCAGCGCCCCCAGACGGGGACACGATGTGTCATGGGGGGAGGACAACTCGCCCTACCTGAGATTTCGGAAGTTTTGTTAGGATGACTAATGCCGCGTACACACGGTCGGAATTCTCGTCGGAAAAAGCTCTGATGGTTTTCCCTTCAGAATTCCGACGGAATTTCGCTCAAACTGTCTTGCCTACACACGGTCACACCAAATTCCGACGGTCAATAACACCACGCCTTAAAAAACGTTCGACTGCACTATAAGAGGGAAGTTTAATGCTTCTGAGCATGCGTCAAATTGTTTCCGAGCATGCATCGGAATTTTGCGTGACGGAATTGCATACACACGATCGGAAAATCCGATAGAAAGGTTTTCCGTCGGAAAAATTAAGAACAGGTTCTCAATCCAAAGTCCGTCGGAAATTCCAACAGAAAAAGACCAATGGGCATACACACGGTCGGAAAATCCGATGAAAAGCTCCCATCGGACTGTTTCCATCGGAAATTCCGACCGTGTGTACGCGGCATTAGTGTATAGAAATGTGTGCGGTAAAGTGAAAACAAACAAATGTCCAAGTATGGACTAAACTTGCATTAAAAACATTATAAAAGCCAGCGTCAGCGAGCTAGGAGAAGGTTATTTAGTCTTGGAATGAAATCCCAGAGAACCAATAAACTGATGTGTATAATACCTTTGGTAACTGTAGAGCAACCGTATAATAAAGGAAACATACACTTAAAGTTTAACAATGCAGTAAGCTTGACCTGGCGATAGGTTTAACTATATAAATGAATTGTAAAATGTCAACTACCTACAGGAAAGGGAAGGTAGGATATTTAGAAGAGAGAATAGGGTAAAGAGGGGAGAAGGAGAAGATTGGTGGGGAGGTAGGGTGGGGGGAGAGTGGAGAGGGTGAGGGAAGGTGTGAGGTCCCAGGTATTTTTAGCTGGTATCAGACTGGTTGGTCAAGAGGTACGTTGGTGAGGATACCTCTTATGGGAGTAAAAGGGATTCATCAAAATTGGGTGGAAGTACGTGTGTCACCCAAGGGGACCAAAGGGCTTCCTATTTCCTATTTGGAGACATTGTCGGATAGGACTGCCTCTATTTTTGCGTGCATCGTCGCTTGTGTGACCTTGTTTTTGACCGCAAGGACACAGAGGCTGGAAGTTTTCCAGGATTTAGCAATGATTTGTTTGGCTGCTGTTGTGACCTGCAAGAGAAGTTTGAATTGGCGTTGGGATAGGTTTGCCGGTTTGAGATTTAAAAGTGCTATAGTTGGGTCAGGTTGTAGAGTTGTATCGAAGAGAGTGGAGAGTATGTTAAACAGGTTGGACCAAAAGGTTTGTGCAATTTGGCATGACCACCAAATATGGTGGAAGTTCCCTTGTGCGGAACAACCTCTAAAGCAGGTGGAGGGGTAGTGAGGAACATATTTGGCTATCCTAGCTGGGACCAAGTACCAACGGGTCAGGACTTTGTAATTGGTTTCCAATGTCACAATGTTTTGGGAGGAGGATTTTGTGGTCTTCCATATGTGGTGCCAGTCCACATCTTCTAATGTGATTTCCAAATCTCTTTCCCATTTAGAGGTGTAGGAAGGGAC